>JBBMJY010000014.1:8959129-9056698 GCA_037833715.1 Toxotes lorentzi
ATGTAAAGCTAATTTTTCCAAATGCTACTTTTTACCTTTTGAGCTGGGTTTAGCTTATTACCACATTTGTTCCAAATCAGGTAAATGTTCAATTCCGGCAAACAGAGATAACTAGAGCGCTCCCCCGCTACACTTTTCACTGGTAGGTTTTATGAACATGTTGCTGTGAGGAGTGTCAACAAAGGTGCGATCATAGAGCAATAACTGCCTGTGTCCTCTTCCTAACTCTAAGTTCAAAGTCACTCACAGTTATTGCCATCCTCAGCCCCACCCAACCTGGTGTTCCTGGCAGTGACAATTGTGAGTTAGAACATGATGTCCGGGAGAGAGGGGGCAGGGTGGACTGATACACTGTGACGTGTCGCATCAGAATCTCCAATAGGTGTGATTAGATTGAGGTACAAGGACTCTGTGATTTCCATAACCTTCATCCTCATCACACCTGTCCGGGACCCATCTGAATCGTCATGTTTCTCCGCTCTTTTACTCAGGTTTTCTCTAAATGTGTCATCCAGCTGTGTGCTGTCTGTGTTCCTGTTGATTTACGCAGAAGGTCTCCTCATCTATGTTTGAAGTCTTGGAAACACTGGTCTTTCACAGCCATCAGCCATTAACAGCATGAAATCTGCGGGAAAACAAGAAACTTCTTGACACTGCATTTGACATTAACATCCATTAATGAAGCCGCTTGTACAGTATGTAAAACATATGAGGGAACTGTTTGTATTTGAATGTATTTTACTGTCTGTTCATCAGGTGATCCTGAGTTATTTTGGAGGAAAACTGCTAAATTACAGGATGATGCACCTCATTGTGCTAAAAACATATTCTGCTTGGACGGATCACATGACAGATTGTAAACTGGATTCACTCACAGTAAGAGCAAGGTGCTTCTGCTGTAACCAAGCAAGTCAAGTACTTGTGGTCACTTCTAGTTTTCGGGCTTCATAAATAAACTGACATGACTTTTACTCAGCTGCAGTTATTTTGCAGCTATTTGGTAGTTACTTTTCTTATTCAGATTTTATGTAAGTACCCAACAATATATAAAGAAATGCTAGTTGGCTTCATTACCACTTCTGCTTTAGATACATTGTGAATACAGGGCTTTTATCTGTTATTTTTAAGATAGGAGTCTTGGTGCTTTTACTACACTTGAATCGGGACTTTCAGTGCTTCTGAAATACAAAGCCCACACACCGTGTACTTTTTTTGTAACAAAAAGTTTTTTTATTGGCTTCTCTAATCTGTTCATCATCTCAATAACAGGTACAGCCTGGGAAATCATGTCACAAAGGGCCTAGAACAAATAAGACAAAGGAATGGGGAGGCTTCTGCTACACAATTTGGTATTGAGGTGACAGAAAAAAAAGCCATACAAAAATGTCTTTATCATGCATATTGGAGAAAAACTCAAAAAAAAGAAAAAAAAAGAAAAAATTGAGAACACACATTTTTAGTGTTTTTGTACATTTTTGTAAACAATATCCTTCTAGAGATCATATCAAAACACATTATGGCAAGTAACAAAAATAAGGGATATAACATGAGAAAAATGAATGTTCTATGAGGCATCTAGAATGCAACACTGCTTGGCGTGGATGTTTTTACAGAAAAAAAAAACATTTGCCTTTTGAGTCATTCGCACTATAATTGTAAACACAGGCAGTGTTAAATGATTATACTATATGTCGAACCTATACTACAAATATTTCCACTACATACATGAAACGCGTGTCCCTGCTTTCTTACGCTTTAGTGATATGAGGTATATTTAGGTCAATCTTATTGTCTTTTTTTTTTCTCTATCTCCCCACTCTTTTTTTTTTCTCTCCTTCTAAAAGCATAGTGTGTGTTTGGAGTGAAGTGGCTGGTCAGTCTTTGTTCCCTGTGATCTGAGCAGCTTCAAAGTCTCTTGGCTGTGGAGCTCACAGACATAGGAAAAGGAAAAGGAAAAGGAAAGGGGGGGGCTCACAGGAAATCAACTAAATTAAATATCAACCCTGGCTGCCGGGATAGAATGGCTTTAGCCATGGAAGACAAAGAAGGCCATTGTTTATTCTTGTGAGTGCAGGGCTGCATTTTGGGAAGGGGTGGTGGTTATAACTTCAGGTGTTTAGCTGTTTTATTGAAGCAGTTTCTTGCAATTACAAAAATGGTCGGGGGTTTAACAAAAAAAAAAAAATTATATAAAAAAAAAAAGTAGAGGGAATGGGGGTAGGGGTGTAGGTCCGGTGATTACATGCCAAAAAAGATATCTGCTACTGAGTTCTGTTGTGGCTAGCGGAGAATAAATAAAAGGGTTCGGGTATGCATCCGACACACCCATGGGATTAAAGATATAAGGGTTCCAGCATGTCAGCCCGTCTCTCAAAACACTTAAATACAAAGAGGTACTCTCAAAATATTGTATAACAAAATTATGGCAAGTCATCTTTTTACAACATCACCCGATAAACCGTAAGAAACCCCCCCCCCCCCGTCTTCTACCCTTGAGAAAAAGCAAGAAAATACATTTAAATGCCCAAGGTCATGCCTAGTCAATCCCTATCAAAAACCCATTAAACAATAATCCAGCCCTCCCCCTTACTCCCTCCCATTCATACACCCCCCCCTCCCTCCCAACACCCCGTTCACAGTTTTCTCCTCTTAAAATAATATTAATAACCATCAGCATAATACTCACGTATCACATATGCAAATTGAATGGGTTGTTGTTGTTTCCAATGGTGATTTGTTTTTGTTTTTTAAAAGTGCTTGTTTGATTCCACTGACACAAAAAGGAACAGCAAGGAGTGGAGCAGAAAAATGGTGACTTGTTTAAAAAAAAAAAAAAAAATTCACTTCAACAACAGCATGATAAAAGATCACGGACTGGTGCTCATTGCATTCTGAGACGGCCATGACGGCGATGGGTAGGATTCTGTCTGAGCTGTGTTTTCTGCTGGCCACTGGTGGACACCAGTGGAGTGCACGGTTAGACGGACTACATCAGCTCACACCGTGTGCCAGTCAAAGCAACAGTCAAACATCCCCCTCACTTCAGAACATGCTGTGTGCGCACCATGAGCTAAACTCCACTACAATTCGTATTACCTCGTGTACACATGTGGCTCTCAAAAGAAATGTGGGTGTCTTCACATTGACACAACAGTACCATAATCTCGACAAAGCTACATGCAGTAGAAACCAAACATGATCATGTATTGTAATTTGTTGTTGACGAGTTAAAAAAAAAAATAAAAAATAAAATAAAACACAAAAACAAAATCAAAGCTTTGTAGTCTCAAAGTACACCTGTAAAAACTGTGCTAATTGCATCTCATAATACAAAGTCTTATTACACAATTTTGCCTATTTTCCTGAGTTAAAAAGTTTCTTGTAACAGACAATATATACTTTTTTTTGCCATTTGAATTCTGGGACTTTCCCTGCCACAAATGTTATTATTATTGAACTTATCAACATTATTCATTATTACTTTACAATGAATGGTATGATGATTGGTAAAACACAAGGGTTCAGGAAAGAAGAAGAATAAGAAAAAAAAAAATCAAGCAAGTTTATAGCTACCCTCTAAATGTTTTAAATTACATTTAAATCTACGGTACGTTCATATCAAAATCACTACTCTTTAACAAAAATTAAGCGACTAAATACATAATAAAAATGAGAATTTTTAAAAAAAATTGCATTAGAGGCCATGGAAGACCCTCCCTGGTCATTTTTGTATTAACATTTAATGGCAGTGTTTAAAAAACAAAACTTTGCTACAAGAACAAAATTAGGATGGGGACCATATGGACAGTAACAGAACAGCCCCCTACTCGATTCACCGTGTTTGACCCTTATCTGAAACTTTGGCTTGTCGGGGTTTTTGATCCTGTACTCACTGGCTCACTGACGTCAGCTAACAAACTGGTATACCCTGAGAATTCTGACACTGGAGTCCGTATTCGGTGGTCGACCTCTGCCCCAGGATCACTGCCATAGCTCAGAGGGGTCCGCCGCCCTGACTTGAACTGGGAGCCAAAGGCCTGGGCGAAGTTCTCGATCTGGTACGTGGTTTCTTTAGGGGGATTCAGTGGGGACAGGTCTGAGTAGCTGGAGCCGTTGGTGGGTGCAGCACTCCCTCCAGCCTTGGGCTGCTGCCCCTTGGAACCCTCTGCCGGGGCACTCAGGTCCTGGGGAGGTAGGTTGAAGGTGCCAGGGGAGTGCTGCTTCTCCAACTGCTCGGTCAGCTCCTGAGATGGAGTTAGTTGCTGGTGGCTGGTAGATTCCAAGCTGAGGTGGTACCCTGCCTGGGAGGGGGAGCCAACGAGCATGCCATAGTGGGACTTGGAGGAGGATGAGGAGGAGTTTGACGAAGGGGCGGCGATGGGCAGTGGGGAGGAGACAGCAGGCGGGTAGCCGCAATCCAGCGGGGATGTGGTGTACACGTGTTTGTCAGAGAACAGGGGCCCTGTGGGACTGGAGCTGCTGGACAGGAGTGGGAAAGGCCCTGTGGGGCCAAGGCTTGGGAAGGGTCCACTATGGCTGGTGCGCTCCAGGGCCTGCAGGAGGAACTTTGAGTACTCGCTCATCACTGCTGTCTTATCACCACCGTTGGCTGACTCATCTTCCAACTCAGGGGTAACAGGGGCTGCTGGTTGAAGGTCAACGTGGTGTGGGTGGTCTGACAGGTCAAAAGTTACGTCATGATGGTGTGTCCCCTCTGGCTTATGGCTATAATGGTCTAGCAGGCTTTGCAGTACCTCATCTGGAATGCCCGACTTGTCGTGCTTGAGTTCCAAAGGCGACGAGTCTAGCATGGCCAGTGTGGGCTCGGGCCCAAGGGAGCCCTGGATTACACTACTGCCCTGGGTTGCCATGTGCAGTGAGCCTGCTCCATAGTCACTGTTAACCGCATGGAGGTAGCGCCGCTTTTTCACAAACTGCATTGCATCGTCATAGTTGCTGCTGGTGGTGGGTCCCTGCTTGTTGCCTCCGGCTCCCTGGAGTAGACCCATGTTGTCAAGGCCAGAACCCTCCACATGATCCATGGAGCCAGGCTTCTGGCCCAACAGTTTTTGTCCATCAGCACTGTCTTCCAGAGAGAGGAGGCCTTTGTCAAGGCCCTTGCGGCCACCTTTTTTAAAGACCAATTTGGGAGTACGTCCCTGCATGGCGGGGCCAGAGCCTGAGGGGTGCTCCATGCTGAAGTCCTGCAGGCCCAGGTCACGGGCCATCCCCCCAGAGGACGAAGCTGCTGCCACTGATGCTGAGGCATTCTTCTTCCTCTTGCGCTCACCGCCCTCGCCGTTTTTGGACTTGGCCCTTTTGCGTCCGGAGGTGGTAGAGTTTCCCTGAGTGAGTGAATAGCTGCCCTGGCCTAGCTCCGCTTCGCTGAGCTCCAGCATGCTTGGGTCCAGGCCCTTCTTTATGGCTTCTCCACAAGTCCGTTTGTGCTTCAGTAACCGGTCTGTTCTTGAGAAAAACTAAATGATGAGGAAAAGAGAGAAACATGAGCTTTGTTTAGACTGGATGGACAGACGTTACTTCAAAATCCTATTTCTTTTATCTTAATAACACAAAGTGTATTACCAAGGTAAAAAGCTAGTTTGTATGACCATTGTATTTCATAAGAACATTATATTCTCTGATATCTTCTGACACAACTAATCCCACTGAGACAGGTGGGATGTACAGAAAGCCAAAATTTAGAACTGCTTAAATGGTAACGATGATAATAAATGTTTCTCATAAACACTAAAAAGCATGAAAATTATATACAAAGCCAAAAGGAAAGATATTTTAAAAATAGAGGCAAAACAGTAGTAAGCTACTTAGTAAACAAACTAGATTTTGCCTACTTGTTGGCAGGTATCGCAGCGATATGGCTTCTCGCCACTGTGTGTCCTTTTGTGCCGCTCCATATGGTACTTCTGGATAAACCTCATGTTACACTGGTCACAGCTAAAAGGCTTCTCTCCTGCAAAAGACAGTAGTGACAGTGTAAGTGCGTCACTCTGGGAAGTTTAGTCAACTGACTAAACTGCTGACAAGTGAAAGCATTCATTCCAAAACACTCCAGTAAACTATATACATGAGTATAGACACTCACCACTGTGGATCTTCTCATGCCGCTGGAGCAGGTACTTCTGAATGAAGCTCATGTTACACTGACTGCACCGGAAAGGCCTCTCACCTGTGCGATCAAGAGTACAACCATCCGCTCACCACATTAATATATGCCCAGCCCGTCACATAACTGTGTTTACCATATGGCCACAATGACAAGGAACCTGTGGCATTTTGTTAAACACCTGGTGCATGAATACATGTCAAAATAAAACCAGTGAGACTAACAGTCAACAGACTATATATCAACAGATATGCAGAAGAAACTGTATACTGCATTATGGATTTAGAACAGTGCAGGGCCCCTTTAAAAAAAATTTATATACAAGAACAACTTATTTTTAATATACCAAAACTCTTAACTACAGAAACTTTTGTGAGATGATGTTACACTAAGAAACAGGGAAAAACAAGAGAAATTGTTTAAATAAACTGAGGCTGTAAACCAAAAAAAAAGAAAAAAAAAAACATAAGCTTTCCCTTAAATCACGTATGAGTTCAAATTCAAAGAACCACATGAGGAATTCCCAGCAAAGAGAATGACTAAGACGTCCAGAAATACATGAGTAATCAGTGAGTCACCGCTGGTTTTAGTGAGTGTCTGGATTTTAAATAAAATCCCCAGCACTTGTGGTAAAGGGGAGTAAGCGTGGAGGATTCTATAGAGTGCAGTTTATTTGTTGGCCAAGATTTTGAAAAACTGATGTTGATTGACTGATCAACATCAACTGATGATTATGTTTATTAAGGGTTGATATATATATATATTTTTTTTTATATTTCCTTTGTCAAACTTTGACAACATGGCCTTATCCCCGCTGGCATATTTAGAGTCCCCCAGATAGATCTGGGCCTGAACATTTAATTAAAATTAAACTGATCCTGTTCGCCATAAAAGCTCTGATCAGCAAAGTGAGCATTGTGTTTTAATTTCTGACAGTTTATGGAAAAAATAAAGCACTAACAAGCAGCGAAAGTCTCTCACCTGTGTGTATGAGCACATGTCTGCGCAAGTGGTAGGAGCTGCGGAAAGCAGCATTACAGTGCTCACAGATATGTGGTTTAGAGTTGGGTGACAGGCAGGCTCCATCTGCATCCAACATCATGGCCTACAAGGAGAAAATCATGAGTACAAGAGGCACGGGTAAAATTCTGTTGAGCTTCCCTCAGCACAAAAATGTAGTTCAAACTTGTTTTAAGGGTGACAGGATTGAAGGTGTAAGACCATTTTTGTCATCTGCAGATATTTCTCAGCTGAACAACTCATATTTTTATAATGTAGTGATGGAGACGAGGAAAGCAATGAAAAAATTAACCTTTGCAGCATCGTTGCGTTTCCTTCTGGCTTTTCCTCCCTGCCCATCCCCATTGCTCCTCCGCCCTCTTCTACCTGAGGACTCTTTTGGCTCTTTACCCGGTCTTCCAGGCATCTAAGGACAAATAACAGTGTGTTTATGGAAAGGCAGAGGCAGAAATCACAACAGTAAGAGTAATAGTCTATCAATAAAAGCCTGTATATTATGACTCCTGCCAAAGCAGAGAGAGAGAGAAAGCTAAGCATAAAATAGGAAACCACGCCTTCTCACCGGTTCTCCAAGGGAACGAACATTGCTGAGGCTGAGGTCATGCAGGAGCATGTTCTGGTGATTTTGGTGGTGGTTGCCGAAAGACATGTCCGGCATGTCAGTGCCACTCTTCCCCGCGCCCCCTCCAGCACAGTTCACCCCTACTCCTCCACCCCCGCCATAGAGGGGCATACGGTAATCCAGCTCACTTAGCCGCTCCTGCTTAATGCCCATGCTGTGGAGGAAGCCCCCTGTGTTGGCAGCAGTGGCGCCCTGGTGTTCTGGAGGCGAGTCACGTTCTTTCTTCAGGATCATCTCCTGGGGAAGCTCACCCATAACGGACTGGGAGGCCAGCCGTGTAAAGCTGGTAACGGGTGGCAGGTGGCTGAACATAAGCATACCCGGTGCAAAATTGGGGTCCATGCCACCGTTGCGCAAAAATTCATTGCCTAATTTGTCTTGGATAATACTCATGATGGTGCTTTTGCTTTGTGCAGGGGAGAAGGAGGGCAATAGATCTAAAGAGGAATGCAGGAGGAGAATATCCTAAAAGAGAGTGCAGATTAAAAAAAAAAAAAATCAGGTTGAGTATTGATGATTACAGAAATTAATAAATATACAATCCAAAGTAACTGTCACATATTTTCTTTATTATAACATGTCACCTCTTACGAGTATTGCCAGTTAAGTAAATTTAGTCACTGCTACATAGCCTTCACAGTGTGTACTGTGTGCAGTACAATGTTCTCCGAATTTCCCCTCAGACAAGCATTAATTACTTGATTGGATTTATTAGGATTTACCTAACGGAAGCACTGGGTAGAGTAACTAGAAACCTTATAAATATTTTACACAAAATACATTTGTGGAAAAAAAAGTCCAGAGAAAAGTCTAAATTAATTCACTTTTTAAAGGTTTGCTGAAATGTGCTGAAATGCTTAACTGTTAATAATTCACTGTAATTTATGTATCCGAAATTTACACATAGATGAGGAGATCATATATAAACACTCAATATACTGTACACAATACCATAAAAATCAAGTCTTTATCTCAACTCTATCACCCAGGACTTTTGGCACAGCTTAATTTAGTAAACCGAGACAAATCTTACATACCATAAAAACCAGTACGTCATAAATATGTGAGAGAGTCCTAACCATTACCACTGCTAAATTCTTTACCAAACCCCAAATGAATGAACTGAGATTGAAAATGAAATGAAGTGAAAATGAAAGTGAAATATTAGTCTATAACAGGCATGAGATATAAGATTAATTAAATGAAAATCTTAATAGAAGGTAAATGAATGGAGTTAGTGTATGCCTACCTGCTGTTAAAAAAAAAAAAAATCTGGTTTAAAAACTCCAGAGAAACATACATAAAGGATGACTGATATCAGTGATCTATGTATGAGGGTTTAATTAAGTGACTTTACAGAAAAAAAAGAATCTCCCCACTTCATTAACATACAAGTTTCAATAATGAAATATTACACTAAATTGTGCTATTTAAGAAAAGACTGCTTCTGCAATATTTAATCCACACGTTGTATTGTTCTACTTGCAACATTTTGCACCACATGTGATTTGGATTGTAGCCAAAATAAAATCTGTGCTGTAGTCTGATAGCTTTTAGACAGACATCCCTATTGTTTTAACACTTTGATACATGCTGCACAACAGCGCTTGCCATCTTGGGCTAATAACCCAACATAAATGCAAAAGCTGGGGGCATTGGTTCCAATATTGGCAAATTAATCGGTTCACCACACTTGCCTAAAACAAACGATATTTAGGTCAAATCCAGCGAGACATTTCAGTGATTTTTAGGCTGGCGCAGTCGGGTGACTAAGCGGGACGTGCATCGTAACGAGCACAAGAGAATGACTGGAGTGAGAATTTATTGTTTAGTCTAGACCAGCCGACCATTTGGCTGCACGACACTGAATTCAACAGAAAGCGGATGAGCTTTTGTGATGCATAATAGTTAGCATAGTTAGCTAGCCGGCTAGCCACAATGAGACAATCAACGGTACCCTCAACGTCCTCAATCAAAACAATCATCTAAGACGTCCTACAAACCATAATCGCTCATTTAAATAAAGCCAGGCCAATTCTCAAAGGTATATGACATAAAACAAGTCGTACTTGTAGTAAATAAGTTTCTAATTTGACCAGTTATAACCAATGTAACGTTTAGCCCGTTACCTGGTGTTGCTATCAAGCTAGCTATCGCTAAACAGGGTCCACGGCTATTTAAACGGTAATACGATGTGGTAAATAAATACCCTGAAACCAAATTGAATGAAATAATTAAGGAAAAGTATAATATCAGGCGAAAGGGTAAAATTAAACAGCCCATTTGCTTTGAAGTGAGGTCAGCGGCATGCATTTCTCATTCTCCGGTTCCCAGGCTTTGATGACGCTCGTGAAATCAAATCTGTCTGGCTGCGAGCAACGCTGGCGCTCTATTTATTGATAGCTAACTTTAGCTGTGATTACATGCAGATAATGCTCACCAGCACACCGAGCTAGCAAAACATTCCTCGGCGCTTAGGGTACATGTCGACTCCAGATCCAGTGGCCGTGCTAAATAAAACTGCATGCTTCGAGGGGGCTGTGTTTATAACAATCAAGCTGCCACGAGCTAGCTCGCTAGTTAGCTAGCTGCTAGCTGCCCCGACTGAAAACCCGCATTACGGCCCATGCAACAGAAACAATGATGCTGGCTCTCGCTGCATCTCCCGTTTGCGCCGAGCCAGACGTCTACGACGCCTAAATTTCGACAAAGGCCGAGCGCTCGGCACGAATAAAAAGTCAATTTAGTTTCCCACTCACCTACACATGACCGCAGTTGGTTTCAAACGTGTCTGTATTGTCTCCGGATTCGACGCTTTGGGGTTTTATTGCCAAAACATTGTTCTCCGGCGGTCGCTGCTTTCTTCCATCTTGTCCTGGCGCGGGGAATTATGGGTGTAGCGGACGGGTCGTGAGAGGAGACAGGCGAAGGCTGCCGAGGTTTGAGAGAGCGTCACTGGACAGACGCATTAACATGAGCATTTATGCAGTATAGTGTAGTACAATAGCCCTGTCACAAATTCGACACATGTGCTACTGAGAACACTGAACGCAGTTTTGTTTATTTAGGCTACGTTTTCTAAATCGTTTTGCATGATATACTGTCCATGTTTATTGTCAAAGGGCACCACAACATATTATCTAATGCAATCCAAATAAGGCTTGGACAGATTTGTTTCACATGCACATAATTGGGAGAGCATCAGCTCTCTTTTCTCCCCCAAATTCAAAATCTGTACAGCATTGTTTATCAGTGACATCATTTTTATGAGGTCAAGCAACATGAGGCCATGGATTGTGTGGCTTTGGTTGGCAGCCTGAATGAAGGAAACAAGAATTTTTTTATCAAGGCTGTCTTTATCAGCCCAGTTATTGCCCCAGGGGCCCCAAAAATACATTGAATCGTTGTAACTTAATTAACTTTAAACACCTTTAACAGCGTAAGATTAGGTATGGATAATAAATAGTTTAAAATACCCTTAGTTTTGTTTTTGAATGGAAACTGCACAAGTACACTGCCTGTTGCTGGGAATGTTTGGTTTGACAAAGTAATCTGTCGTTTGAGAGAGGAGAGTGATGCAGTGAATCATGTTTGCTGTCAGATATCTGCTGTCCAACTTTTTGTGGTTGTCATTCAATTAGACCACGTTGCAATGAAGAAGCTATGCCCTTGCTTTTCCTTTTACTATGACCTGTTATTACTTGCTCTAACTAGCAAAAATAACTAGTTACATTAGTTTATTGTACATTGTGCTCACCTGGTGGACTATTCCTAAATAAATACTCTGGCCCTGAAGTTTGTAAAGTCATGAATGAGGAAGAAGTATGTTACCTGGATTGCCTGATAAACTTAATAAAGTCAGTATTATTACCAAAAAGAATCCGGTGTTTTGGTGCATCCCTACACAAAACTACAGGACTGAAATTACAACCAGACAAAGCAGACACCTGCCCTGGAGCCCCAGACCATCGAGGGCTCCAAAAGCTTCACTGTGAATTGATTTTAGATAATTTGATCCATCACAAACTACATCAGGCATTTTTCACCATTAAGGTATAATATCAGCTCAGTTGTTTCTTGCATTGTGACCTCACCATGTCCCCTTGTGTTGCAGATGATCCCACGGTGTCAAATCTAGTTATAAGACTGTAATTATATTTGTTTATATTGTCCTCTTAGCATAGTTCTGAATATACTGTGATGGTGGCAGTCGGGACATAATTTTTGCCCTTGGGCCCCCTAATATGTTAATCTGGCCACGACAAAATCCTAGCATGAAGTAGTGACCTTAAATCTGACTGTTTTATCACCAGTTCAGATTTTTATTGCAGTGGTAAGTGGGGAGTCTGTGTTCATGGAACTTTGTTATGCCATTCCTTAGACAAAATAGAAGACACTCTGTTGGTATGTGATGGATTCATGTAATAAGAGTGTCCTTTCCTTTGAAGTGCTGAGGCACTACATTTGTGGTAGAGTAGAAATGGTTATTTTGATTGCTTGCATAATGATTCTTGAAAGCTTTTTCCACTGATGCATTTTTCATTTGATATTCAATATGAGCAAGTATTGGAAGAGGATAAGACAGTGTTTGAGTTTTTATTGCAGTTCAGGGCACGCTTCACATCCTTTCCTGGGCACAGAGTCAAGAGTCAACAGCAAAAACAGTCATAGTGCAGAACAAAACATCTTTAATCATTAACTGAATATGCAAGGTTTTCATCATTCGCTTAATTGCCAGGTATCAGCTTAATGACTGACAGTCATGATTTCCTGGCACATGGGTTAAAGTTTAGCCTCAGCGGAGCTTAAAGCAAAAAAGTGTAATATGACAAAGCATGATGTTAGCAGCTGATATTTTTGGTGCATTTCGTTTGAGCTGACTCACCAGATCACTCCCCTGTTGTCTGAATAATGTTACCGGATACAGACTTGCTTTGTATGCGTTCGGTGAATCACAGTGGTTCTGATAACATGAAACAACCAATTTAACCTGACATGCTTTTTACTGTTAAAGGGTTAAAAACATGTTTAGCTGAATAGACATTTTCTGCTTTACTCTTCATTAATCATTTCACGAAGCACACATGTACTAACTAATGCAATCAAGTGCAATACCTCTGCCATAAATCTTACCTTTGTGAACTTTAGAGAGTCCAGTTTTTGCTGGCACTGTGTCAGTCTGTTGGTGTTAGTGATTCTATTATATTGGATTTTTTTTTTTTTGTCTCCAATATTCACATCCATGTGTTTCACATGCTCTTCATTAACATGGAACAACCAGGTATAAACTGAAATTTTGTCTGACAATCCGAGTTGCATCCGATAAATGATCACTGAGAGCTGTGTGGGGTGTCAAAGAGCATGTGATGTGATGCCACGTGAATGGTCCCTTTGTGGCCACAGTTCAACTCCATGTCCGCAGTTCATACAAAAATCACCATCATCATTATGTACAAATACAAAAACTCCAACCAATAAAAGTATTTTACCATGTTGTTTTCATTGCCATTTATTTTGTATTTACCAGAAGCAGTCCTTGAACCTAGTAGCCAACAACACATTGTGTTGAGTGCTTCATTTCTTGCTGGTCTGGGACTGACTCCAGCTGGATGTTTCCTTCTTTCTGTATCCCTCATCAGCCTCAAATGCGTTTATTCTCAGTTAATTATAACAGTGAGGTAAACAGGCTGTTTCACAAGTGTAAGATGATACACTGACAGTCATAACACAACCAGAGTGGAAATATTGAAACGCTGCAAAATTTCTCCAACTTGATGTTCCTCTTGGGACAAGTGCCATTACCTGCTTTTATAGAGCATGCTGATAAGCTATGGTAACCAATTACACGTAGTTTTGTTGAGACATTTCTTCACCATCTGCCTGAAACTAAAACTTTAAAATCGAGTACCCTTCAGTGCGTAGTGCTGTTCATCTACCGTTACTGGCACCGCTCAGGTTTACTTTCACTGCAGTAACACTAGGGGGAACCAAATAGCCGCCAATCACTACAACTACTTCAAGAAACAGTTTTATAGTACAGCTTTTTCCCCCCT
Source organism: Toxotes lorentzi (assembly GCA_037833715.1). Taxonomy (NCBI): domain Eukaryota; kingdom Metazoa; phylum Chordata; class Actinopteri; family Toxotidae; genus Toxotes; species Toxotes lorentzi. The sequence goes on from JBBMJY010000014.1 coordinate 8,972,949, forward strand.
CAAGATAGAGAATAGGATAACGGGAAACAAATTTCAGTAATGGGGGGATGAAATCAAAGACTTAAAGATTGTTTACGGTTGATTTCACTCTTACGTTGTTTGCTCTCTCTGATGCTTTTTTGGGCACATGCCAAAATCATTTCCCTCCCTGTAACCCCACATCAGCTCCCCCACCCCTCTAGTGAAAGAGAAATTTGCCACCCGTGCTGCAGTTCCTCTCCAGTCTTTAATTTGAAGTCACTCCTACCAGAGCGTGTTCCCTCAGGGAGAAGTGTGCACTGTAGCCTGCTATTCACATTCAAAGGGTTATTGAATAGCAGCAACTCAGTGGATCTACCAAGGACCTTTGATGGTTCTTCTGAATGCAGCTTTTGTTTGAAACGTGATTTTGAATGTGTGTGCATTTTTTTTCATGCATGCATGAGACCTGGACTGAAAAGTTGGCACCTACAGGAGATTCCTATGAGTAAAGGACCCAGTCTGAATCATGTATTGCGCAGAATCTCTGCTCACTTACGATTAATTTACAGGAGAGAAGCGCATCTCCATCTCACAGGATGCGAGTCGCGCGCTGACTGCTACTGCATGGTTTTGGGCAGGGGGTCTGCTACCAAACTTGCGTAAAGAGCCCGATTCTGCACAAGTATAGACTGCTTGTCACAAGTAGGGGATTTAAAACGATGTCAGCCATACGGAGGAAATTTGGAGAGGACTACCAGGTGGTGAACACCAACCGGGGCATGACTTTTTCCGCCCCGGCGAAGAGAAAGAGACAGCGGTTTGTGGAGAAGAACGGCCGCTGCAATGTCCAGCACGGTAACCTTGGCGGAGAGACCAGCCGGTACATCTCCGATCTCTTCACTACGCTGGTGGATCTCAAGTGGCGCTGGAACCTGCTCATCTTCATCCTCACTTACACAGTTGCATGGCTTGTCATGGCATCAATGTGGTGGGTGATCGCCTACATCCGCGGCGACCTGAGCCACGGCGGCCACGACTCGTCCTACACCCCGTGCGTCGCCAACGTGTACAACTTTCCCTCCGCGTTCTTGTTTTTCATCGAGACCGAGGCGACCATCGGCTACGGCTACCGCTACATCACGGAAAAGTGCCCGGAGGGTATCATCCTCTTCCTCTTCCAGTCGCTGCTGGGGTCCATCGTGGACGCCTTCCTCATCGGATGCATGTTCATTAAGATGTCGCAGCCGAAGAAGCGCGCGGAGACGCTGATGTTCAGCCAGGACGCGGTCATTTCGCAGCGGGACGGGAAGTTGTGTCTCATGTTCCGGGTGGGGAACCTGCGGAACAGCCATATGGTATCCGCGCAGATCAGGTGCAAACTCATCAAGGTAGGCTACAGGTTATACAGTGGAGGAGCGCAACATCTCCAAAATCACTAAATAAGTAGGCACACTTTGGCGCAGTGAGCAGCATTTGCCTCTTGTTCCATCTCAACTCTTGAAATGCCATTATCAAGGCTGCGACTAATTGACAGTCACGTAATTTGTTCCGAAATTGCTCATTATGTTTTATGAGTGCTTTCCAAGTCATGCATTGAATTTCTATTCATCTCCAGAATTGATTGCATTCCCTTAGGGTCCCTATGATTTGCAGAGAGGCTATGGTTTTAACATGAGGCTCCAACATAAAATGCATTTTAATGAGTGACCATTTACATTTACCTTTACATTGTTGGATTTGTCATGAGCACAGTCTTCCCTTTCTTTCTGCTCTCCCTCCTCTTCATCTTTGAGCTGCTGAGTTTGTTGCGTGGTGCAGCCAGGGTCATCACAAACTGCCCCTCCACAGTCAGCAGAATGGCTGTCAATGAACTGTATATCTATGTTCAACCTCTGCTTCAACTGTCTACAGATGAGATGAATGGGCCCCCAGGGGACAGTAGGTGGAAAACTACACTTATTGACTAAAAGATCTATTGAACCTGTTCCTATATTTAGTGGGCCACAATGAGGTACAGACTGTATTTCCTGAGGCTGCTCTCGCCTAAAGACAAAAATGCCACTAATCTGAAGCATTGAGAGCTCCACAAGACCTTTGCGTAAAGTGCATGCAGCTTTGCGTTTTGAAAGAATCCTAAATCCTGTTGTGCGTTTTATGTACAAGTCTTGCATTTGCTCCTCGTAACAGACACATCTTATACATGAGAGCTGGTTTTCTGCTGTCCAAACATTACTAGATATCTGAAGGACATTGGTGCTCTGCTGTGACAGGGAGAGTTAGTCGTGCTTTTGTCGTCCATTAGCATGATGATCTCAAGTGACAGTTTACTTTTTGAACCTCAAGGGAGTGTCACCAGAAAGCTCCCGGTGTGTCAGTATCACCATTAGTGCATTAGTATGGTCATAGGTGATGCTTTGGGCCGAGCTCTGATTTTACCCTGGCATATAATATATAAAGTATTGTTTTCTGACCAGTCTCTGGCCTTTTCCCTTTGATTAGGGTAAAATTAACCCCACCCCCACCAAAATGGTGCCCATTAGAGAAATAAAAGTCACTCAGTTTAACACATTAAAAGCCGTGATTAAATAACTTATTATCGCTAATGTTTCAGCTCTCTTTAGGATGATTTTTATTTCATTTCATTATCATTTGCTTTGTAATGAATAGCCCAGAAATTCAAAGAAAAATATGGTGTGTTAATTGCAAGGCCCAAATGCAACATCATCAACTTTTCTCCCCTCCAGAGAGGACAATAGTTTCATTCAGACGTTATAGTTGCCTGTAACTTCTGCTGCTCTCATTCCATTAATTCAAAAGTAATGAAAGCAGTTAGATGGGCACCCCTGGGGCATAGTCATGTTTTAACCCGGTCAAATTTGCCTGCACAATGATTGTTTCGATATTACAGATATTAGTAGAATTACCTCTTTTTATGGCACATGGGGCCATTTCACATTTATTGTGAAAGAGGAATTGCTGGGATAGTTTAAATTATGTTCTGTATTTGATATCATAACACAGTACGACTACTCTGAGCTCAAATTTGCACCTAATCAGTTCTGATTCATAACATTCAAAGCAAAACACGCTGCGACAACTGCTGCAGTACAGTTGCAGAGTAGATACACAGTGGATAACCAGTACTTTGCCTAGGGTCTTCTTCAAGTAAATGAACCAGCCTGACAGTAAAATGATCACTGCAAACTTAAATACAGTAGGAACATTTTGTAGTACGAAGTGCTTTCACCTGTCTTTTGTTCTGATTTCAAACAGTCTTTGGCTTTCTTTCAGAAATCAGTTGATTAGATTTAGGTGATGATCCTGATTTGGGATTTCTGCCAGTAAATGATGATCTTTTAAATGATCACTGAATCATCATTTAAACCACTGCTATTTGTGTGTTGGTGGAAGGTCAGGCATCCAGGACTTTCCTAATTTGCTGCCAAAGAGCATCGCATTCAGTGCCATCAATCATGTTCACAGGACAAACTGTAAACAGTCGAAACATGCTCTCTAAATTCACTTTTATCCAGTGTGGTTTCCGGTGTTTGTAGCAGGGTAATAATTTGAAACATATTTTTGGATTCTGCTGTTAAAAAGGCGACCGCGTGCAGGACACCACTGTAGCATTGCTGCTGAATAGATGCAGTGTTCTAAAGTGTCTTTTAATGCATATTAAAGGGATGTTTTAGAGCCCATAAATCTATGCCATTGTGGAGACAGACAGCACAGCGTACACAGCGTATTGCAGAGTAAATTGACTTTACTCGGTAGTACTGTACCTGCACTGTGGAAACAAAACCATGGTATGTTTTCAGGTAACACGCAGCTCAAGGTCACTGTCAGATGGGTTGCTCACAGAGCTGACTGGAGAAATGAGGCATGCTGCAGTAAATCCTAATGATGGAGCTGTGTAAACCCACTGTGGCATGGCACCTGCCATCAATTGTCAGGGATAGGCATGGGTTGTAAATTCTTATAGGACTTGGATACTCTGGAGTTTGCCAAAAATTAAAGTTGGTTCACTCTATTTACAAAGTGATCATTATACAGGAATGCAGCTACACCTGGTCATGTTCGTTTGCTTAAAATAGATGGCATGTATGTAATAAGCAACTCAAATAAGCACATTATAGCAGAGTGTATTTTGGGGGCAGTATTTTGAATTTTTTTCAACTTTTGAATTTTTTTTTTTTGAATTGTTCACCCAGGAAGCAGTGATAGAAGACAGTTGGCAGTATGCTTCCTTTTGCTATCATCATCTTATACTAATTATTAATGTATCACCAGCAAACATGTATAGTGGGTGATGCTGCTGGTACCTTGTGATTTTTTCCTGCTATGTTTACATTATATATGATTTGCTGACAGGAATTTTGCAAGTCGAAGGTCTGAGAATAGAGTGACATTAAGTGGGAGTGCTCACTGGTTTTTCCTCAGTCTGTATTCTCTTTTCATAATTTTCTTTAAATAATATCTTCAGTGTTACTTAATATGGAAACACTGGACAGTCATGAATGGTGTAAGACCCATCTAGCTTTATGTTATGCTTTCCAGTTTTAATCACTTCAGCTTTGTTTCAGAGGAATCGTCTTTTGTCCATCAGTTTTTGCACAGGGGACAGGCCAGTCGAGACACACGAACTTGAGAGGAAGCAAATGCAAAAAACACGTTGTTGTTGATGAATCTGTGAAGAAAAAATGCTGCCTGAGTTGCTGACTTAATCCAAAATGGATCCAGAATTGATTAAAGCTGCAGTTGTCATCTAAATCTTTAGCTTTCCTCCACTGATGGCAACGCACATATCCAAATTTTAAGCAGAATTTTTATGCATCCGGGCTTGTACCTGAACCAGACATTTTCTAACACAACTGTCGAGATTGTCAATGGGAGGAATGAATGGGACTTTTAACTCTGGAAACCTGAAATATCTCCTCACAACGCTATAATGCCAGATAAAGTGATCGACAGAGTGTGGGAGTTTCTGATCCCACACACGGCAATAAGCCTGTCTGGAAGGCAAGATGTTTTGTGTCAAGGGTCACTAAGTTGTAAGTGCCTACGATTCAATTTGTGACTTTCTTTTTTTTTTAACATTATCCCTTAGCAGGGCAGTGTGTTATTCTATATCCATAATGCATATTAACTTAAAAAGATAACCTTGAATTCCCATTAATATTAATGCAGATTTCATTAATAAACCAATAGAGTGCAGTGGCGCACTGACTCCTGCAGCACTGGCAGAATGTGATTTTTAAAACAGAGGAACATGTTTGCATCTGGTGTGCCAGCAGCGCATGGAGGAAACACCCTCATTCTAACAAGCGGAAAAAAATGCTCAGACAAGAGACAAAGAAAACAGCGCCATTGTGGCAAAGAGGACTGAAACAAAAAGACAGAGAGACAGAGGGAGAGAGTGGCAGCTGGGCGGAGCTCATCAATGTCAGCAGAAGCTCTTCACAGTAGGTCGGGCCACAGCGGGAGATAAGTGATAAGGGCTAGCAGTAACAGATAGACAGGCATGGATGCAGGCGTTCAGCTAGACAGACGGGCAGACATGTCAGCATGACTCGCCACATCTGCTACTGTCTAACTCTGAAGGACAAGCAGAGAGAGACGAAGGAGGAGGAGAAGAGACAAAAAAGAGAGACGTATGAATTAGCTCTAATGTCAAAAGATTGGGAACGGCAGCTCTAATGTGACGTCCGTGTGAGCTTTATGTTTGATAAAGCTCATGTGGACATGAGCTTTATCAAACATGAGCTTTATCACATGTGTGTCCACATGTGTGTCCACATGTGTCCATGTGGACACACATGGACACATGCACACGAACACACAGTTGCGTAAAAGACACACAAACAGGTCAAATGTGCGCGCCACACACTTGTTTAACTTTTGCTGTCAGTTTGTGTTTCTTTGCATCTCTCTCTCTCTCACACGCACGCACACACACACACACAGAGTCAACTGAGGAGGAAGTGAGTCACCAGGGATAGTGCCTGCTTTCACTCAACCTGAATCTCAGGTGGCTTGGTAAATTAAGCACTCCCTCTATATCAGGTCCTCTTCCAAAGGCCATTAATTTCCCCCTTGTGGCACTGACTGTTTAGCGGCAGAAAGAGAACATACAAGGCTTTCACATTGTTAAAACCATTTAGCATCAAGCGGATTTCTCCTTCCTTGACAGAGGTGTAATTTTGTTGCAATGCTACGGTGCTAGTCAATGGAGCCATGAACAGTATCTGGGGAAAAAAAGCAGCTTCACTTTTATGACTAGAATGGCTTAAATTTAACTTCCCAGGAAATTGGTTTCCAATCTCACTGACTTGAGGGAGCACTGCTGACAAATGGGACACCTGCCTGCAGCATCTCAGTGACAATTTACATTTTGAAATGATTGGTTGAAATAAATAAATAGGCTTTTATAAGTGATTTAATGTGCCCCTCCCACTTACAGGAGGAATCTTTTCCAGAAGCACATATCAACAGTAAAGTATCACACATTGCTAAAGTATCACACTTTGAAATGTTATGAAATCCTGAATTTGATCCTGTTTTTGGCACCTTATGTCTTGGAGATGCTGCAGGATGTAGTAAGCACTAAATTATCACATTAGATTCTATATCACTGCATATGAAAATATGTGGTATTTTATTATTTTACTTGTTACAAGAATACTCTACAGACTAGTAGATTAAAGGACAGGCAGATATATATATGTGTGGGTGGGTGTAGCTTTCAGAGTTTTATCCTTATTTAAGTTAAGCAGACATGCAACATAGGCTCCCTGTCTGAAGATTTCAGGAACACCCATCTCTGACACAGCATGATGGGTGACGCTTTTCTTCACTTAGGCGAGCCAGAGATCTGTGGGCACAGATGTCTTCCTGTGAAATGTCACATCCTTCTGTCCTCAACATCACTGTGAATACAAATGACAGTCTGTATGCCATCTGTGGACCAAGTGGCTCCTCACTCAAAGGGCCAGGGAGACTACTCTGCATACAAGTTAACAGGAGGCGACAGGTAGAAGTATCTATCTTACTGAGCCATAGAGGAATAGAGCGTGGTTTAGGTTATAAATGTTATCTTCTAGGACAGGGGTTTTCATTTTCTTTTTTCTTCCTTTTGCTTTTTTATTCACTCATGTTGATAGTGGAATTCATATGGGTTTCAGCAGGGTTTTTATCTTTTCTCTCTGTATGAAACAAACACCTTCTCCTTTGTAAATCATTCATTCTTGACATATCAACTGGAGTAAGAGGTTTGCATTTGACAGGACAAGAGGTTTCATAAGCTCTAAGTTTCCTTTTTTCCACTTCCTTGAGCCTCCTTCCTAATTCCATGTTTTAATTTAACAGCTACTTTATTTGATTGAGCGTGGTTTCTCAAGAGCGAGCACTAGTGTCTTCTCCGTAATCTAATGATACTTGTCTTTGAGGCCAGGATCCTACAGAGAGTTTTTAAGTACTCTAATGTGCTGGCAGTGAGGAGGTGCATACAGAGTAAATGATTATACCCAAATGTCTTAAAGTATGAATGTTAATAATATTCATGTTGTCTGACAGAGATGTGGAGGAGGTGGGAGACCACTGTTTTTCACACCCTTACTCTCACCTTTACCCTGCACGTCTACCAGTCAGTGCACAGATGACAACATCAAGATCCTGTGATGAGTTGTTCTTCCCCTTGGTGTATTGTTCCACTTTCTATCACTATATCTCAAAAAGCCCTTTTGGTATGTTTTTTAAAAATCAAAAACTGTCCATTTTCTGCCAAAAACAAAACAAAAAAACATGTTCTTGTTGACGTATCCTGCTCTTAGAGACAAATAAATATTCCACCTCACAAAATGTCATCATAGATTTTTGGGGAGATTCAACCATCCCCTCCCATTTTACAAAACATGCAGGTTTGTCAAACAAACCCGCTCTAAAGCAGCTGTGTCACAGGTGTGTGTATGGGTGCCATCATTTTGTAAGGCCATCAATATGAAACCCGAGCCCGAAGATAAAAACATGTCCTTCTTCTTCACCCCCTTCCTCTCTAAGTGAGACGATGGAGGCAATCCTGAACAGCCACAATCACGTCCAGTTTATAGGCTTTGTCCCACCTGCTTTTCTGCCCTAAAATCATCTCCCTCCTCACTTTAACACCAATCCCAACATCCTTTTTCATGTCAAATCACAGAGGAAAATTATCTTCTCAAAGCTATTTCATGGGACCCTTAACACAGCTTCAGTTACACTCCCATCAGGGTTCCACCTGCAAAAAATACATACATAAAAATGTCTCAGTATCTGTAAGGAGGTATTGGATGAAAAATGTCCAAGTGGTGCAAATGATCCAACAAAGAAATCTGTCCTGGCTGGTGCAGTGAGCCTCATAGACTGCACACCAGCCATCCCCTGGGTCATGTGGATAAAGGCTTTTATATTTTCTACCAACAACAAAGCAATGCTGTGAATGTTTTTTTGAGAGATTCCATTCACTGATATAATGTTATTCATACCTGCCATCCATCAGGAACACCTGCTTTGTTGACAATTTTTGTCAGATGCCAGTGGTACTTCCTCCGTTGTGCTTTACCCAGCCAAACAGACTGATCCATGAAACAGGACAATAATGACCACTTGAAGATACCTGCTGGAAAATTCAAAGGAGGACATTTAAATCACATAACTTAAATATTTTCTGTTGCAATGCCTTTCATTTGAATGCCTAATTTCACAATTAGGTATTCAGCTGCAAATAAGATTCAAATTATTATTGTTGCTTCCATAGCCCTGTGCTCTGACTCCGCCTTGGAGGAGAAAGTTGAAAGAATTATCCTGAATTATTGCTCGTGAGTAAAAATGTAAATGTATTATGTCCTGGCTGTTTGTGTTTCCAGTCCCGGCAGACCCCAGAGGGTGAATTCCTGCCCCTGGACCAGTGTGAACTGGACGTGGGTTTTGGGACGGGGGCGGACCAGCTATTCTTGGTGTCGCCTCTAACCATCTGCCATGAAATCAACACCAAGAGCCCGTTCTTCGATCTGTCGCAGCGCTCTCTCATGAACGAACAGTTTGAGATTGTTGTCATCCTAGAGGGCATTGTGGAAACCACTGGTTAGGTCAAATTTTCTAGATATTTTTTTCTTTCTTCTATTTTTTTAATAACTTTGAATAACCACCCTTTTGCCTAATCATTTGTTTCATCATCATTTAGCCTGTGGCACAGAGCATTACTCAGTAATATAAAATAAAATATTTAAGAGAATATTTAATTTCATAGTCTATAAATATTTAGTAGCACAAGCTCTTCTCCATCTCTGTCATTTTTTTGTCTTCATATGTCTGTCTCCCTTTTCCCCGAAAGGAATTCTCCACTTTTCACTTCTGCTCCCTGTCTGGCTGTCTGTCCGTATTTAATAGCCTGCTTTCTACAGTTTTCTTCATGATGTCTCCTTTTCGTCTTTTTCTTGCCTGTATTCGAAATATTCCTCCACACTAATGTCTCTACTCTCCATCATAGGTATGACGTGCCAGGCGAGAACATCTTACACTGAGGATGAAGTCTTGTGGGGTCATCGTTTTCTCCCTGTCATGTCACTGGAAGAGGGCTTCTTCAGAGTCGACTATTCCCAGTTCCACAACACATTTGAGGTCCCTACACCTCCCTACAGCGTCAAAGAGCAGGAGGAGAAGTCCTCTGTGACATCACCCAACCAACTGTCTGTTGCACCCACCCCCTCCTCTCCTCTGCTGGGCAACGGTGGCCGTGGAGGCCGCAGGGAAAGGCTCCTATCAGCCGACTACGCAGACCACACAGAGGACCAAGCCTCTAGACTGCCCAGCAAACTCCAGCGCATGAGCTCCACCAAGGAGGAGCACCTCTGGAGGGGGCTGAAGACAGGGTCAGCCTTACCAGGGGGGAAGGCCTCCAGCACAGGAGACCTGCCGCTTAGTATTCAGAGGCTGAGGTCCAGCTCCATCCCGGTGGCGAGGCAAGGACAGCCGGAGGAGCAGGTCCAGCTGTTGTCCTTGGATGGAGATGCAGAGGAGGGTGACCTGGAAAAACACAGACTGCCAGCAGCTATTAGCACCATTGCTGCTCCAATCCCCACTTCAATCCAGATCCCCTTGGTAGGGAGTCGGCCAGAGGACAACCTGCCCCCCAAACTGCGCAGAATGAATGCTGACCGCTGACTTCTGCGGTGTACCTTTAAGACTAAAAAGACATGATGGGCATTGTACATAAATAAAGACTACTGTGATATAAGTTTTATTTTTTTCCTGCAGATTTTGTCCAGTATTTTACAACTTAATTACAGGCTCTCTACTAAGTTGTCCATTGCCACAAATAGAAGGACAACACTAATAAGCCATCCATCCGCTCATACTGTGAGTCATTTTTGATAGATCACCATCTGTGCCCCCTACTGACTTTTAACACTTCTGCCCTTGTGCTCGATTCTTTCACTTCTGTTCATCGAGTTGCATAAAAGACTTTATCATCTCAAACGACACCTTTTCGGAATTAACCAAGCACCAAAATGGCAGTAATAAAGAAAACTGACATGAACTGACTGTTCACTAAACCCCTCTACCAAACAGTGATTGTACAAGCATAGCTTAGAAACCATGACTAGGTTTTGGCAGGCCTGACAGGCTTTGGATTTCGGTGGTTCGGTGGTTGTTAGCCCATGACTAGCATATCCACTTTGTAGTATTTTCTCACTGTGTGGGTGCTGATCCTGGAAGTTGTCGGAGTTTAGGCTAACTTTAGTGGCCGCACCCAGCTCTTTATTTGATTTGGGAACTGTTACACACTATTACCCCAAGCCAATGCCTCCCAAAAGCCTTTTCTCTTATCATTTTAAAACTGAAAACACACTGTGTGAAAATACAAACCAGCCAAATGGTTATGTAAGAAGTCTGATTTCACATTTTTCCTTAACGCGCTTGAGTAACTCTTACAGCACAAGAGCAAAGCTATTTCTTTAGTCACAAAATCATCTACATATATAGCCAGCAAGTGTATATTGTATTGAGATCCTTTAACATAAATTTAAAAAGTTAGAGTTTTTTCAGCCAACTCATGGACCTAAAGTTAGCTTAATTAGCTAGCTAATGTACTAAATTGATCGGAGAGAAATGGGAAACCTGCTTTTGTCTACCTCTGTCTGAAATCAAAGACCCATTGTTTCTAAAATTACTGAGAATTTCGAGTCGTATATTTTCCGCCGTTATCACTGTAAACTGCATGCTTTGTGACAACGAAAGCTTGACAGGCGCGGGGCTTAGCGAACTGTCACTCAACCTGCACTGGGTTAAAAACTCATAAAAATTCTGACACACAAGTCAGGTTGATACACTACATTTATTTATCACTTAGAATATTTATTTGAATGCACAATTTAGTTGTATCTTTACTACTGTACAATTTTAACTATTTTTACCCTTTGGTGCAGCGTTGGGTCACTATACGCATGTGTGACCAAACGTAGTCACTTATCAGTTTTGGACTACGGAATTGAATTATTTCATCATGAACTGATTTATCAAACTGTAAAACAAATATCTGGGAATGCAGGGATGCCAACATCAGGTGACACATGTATTATTGCCAATATAAAGGTAGGATCAATCTTCATACCGCAACTGATAATAAATTCTTTGAAATCACAACTGTGTCTATGAGTACAGAATTTTTTTTCCATGTGGAACATGCTGCATCACCTTTTCTGTGGGACTCCACTCGCGTATTTGCTGACTGTGTTCAGCATTTAAACACCCAGAGGTATATCAGCCATTAGAATGCAGCAGCAGCTCATGTGTCGCCTGCTGCGATGGTTAAACCAACATTCATCAATTATTAAAACCTTAAATGTGAGTGTGAGAAGCTTCTATTCTGAAGCAAATTTCAAGAAGGCAAGAGTTCAGGGTGAAACGCACCATAAAAACGTTAACTTTAACAGGTGAACGTATTTACTCCTTCCTCTGTTAACTTGCAATCAAAGCCTTTAACTTACTCCACTGAGCAATTTAGTTGTCCTGATGCTGACAGAAGTCAGTGGCACTTGGCTCATTTTGTCTTGATTGTAGCTATTGAGAAGGAAGTGCTCTAAAGAAGGGCGATTTTCCAGACATTGCACATCTGAGGATGTCCACAGCTAATTAGTCATACTGCAAAGAATAGCAGAAATTTGATTATATAACTCGTTGACAGTACAAAATGACCTCTGTCCAGCTTTAGATAAAATTAACTCAGATAAATGATTGGGGAGAAGAATAAATCACAGACCATTCTTCACACAGACATAATACTGTATAATGATGGATTCAGCTGTAAAGGAAAATCTGTTTTGCTCATTCCTCTGTCATTAAATTGTGCTTGGGAAATGGATTAGTCTAATTTTCACTTCAATGGCACTTCCTTGGTGGAATGAACATTACATCTATAAAAAAAAAGGGTAAAACATACTATATTTATAAGAATTGGCTACTGTAATGTCACACTTGAATCAGACTGTAAAAAACAGTTTATAAAATATGGTGTGTTATTTTAGATTAAACAACCAAAATGTATATAAAGCAGTTACATTATAATACTCCACCTAAATCAGCTAAAACATGTAGAATTACATATTAATGCATCAGTAAATATGGTCAAATTAGATATTATAACAGTGACAGTTGTAAATGTAAATATTTACTTTCTACCACTGAATATTTTTAACAACATCTAAGGGTGTATATTACATTTTTCTATTACGTACACTCAATGCAGATCCAAATAAGCATCATGTCATACTGAAAAATTTTAGCGAGCAGGTGTACCCCATTAAATCACCTAGGTATATAATTACATGCCCACGTCCATCAGACACATCAGCATACAGAGTGGCCTGATGCTGATGTTGTTGAATTATTGGTTAATTTTTCACTCTTAAAATCTTTTACCAGTTTTAAACTATGAATAATCAGTATAATGCCTCTTCACAAGCCCGTTTTCCAGTTTCCAGTAGGCTCGTTGTATGTTTACAAGCTCTGAAGTCATTGTCATGTGTAGTCTAAAGTTGCATTTGTATGCCACCACAGAGGCAAATGTGGGTCAAGAGCGTGACTGTGTATGTCTGCATGTTTATCTGTGCGCACAGGGAAAACACAGTGAGAAGCTCTCAGGAGGAGCACGCCGATCAGCTCACACATCCACATTGACCAGATGCTCATCCATAGTCAATGAGCATAAAAATTGTCGCTTCACTAAAGCACAGCACCATTAGCTTTGTGAGCTGGACAAGCTTGTGAAGTGAGATCATCTCGGATGTGAAGATGGAGCTCTGTTGTATTTTGACCTCTTGACATGGACGGGGTCATTTACAGGCAACGGCAGCTATGAATAAACATGTATCTATGAGCTGATATCACTTTGAAAGTGTAAAGTGAGTTTGTTCTCACTGATGAAGAGACCATCAAGCTACTGAACGAGTTGGAGTGGGAGTTTCCCTCCCTCACTGGACAATAGACACTTTCTCTTATTGTAAATACACAGCACTTCTTTTTGTCATGTGCCAGTTTTCAAAACAGACACAGAAATATTACTTAGTTTATATTATTTACTTAGATTTTGAATTTTCAACACAAATGATGGTTTAAAAGAGTTTCCAGTACCAGATGATATTTCATGAAACAGAAAATGTCCAAATGTTCGTGAGAAAACAAACCAGATTTTAGAATTTCCTTTTGATCACCACGAGAGGCCAGAGTGAGCATCTTCCACTGGTGGTGTCAGCTGTGTTGTGCCCACAGGCTTGCTCTGGGCAGCCTTGGTAAACAGTGTTTAGCTCTCCCCTGCAGAATCTCAATTGCTTTTCTTTCTTTGCTTTTCTCCATGAGTCACCATACATCAGTTCAATTGCTGTTTATTGCTGTGGTGTCCTTTCAGCTAAAATTCCAGACTCAGGAGTGTAAGAATTAGTTTAGGTGACTTTATATAAAGAATGCATTCCCCACTTGAAAAATGCCTGTTTCAAGATCAATTTCTCTCCACTTATTTACATCTACTGGAAAAAACTGCACACTCTAACAGCAATGGAACCTCCCAGATATTTTTTAGCTTACATTGTTAGCAGTATTATGACCAAAAGCTATTAACAAAATAAAATGTTCTCAAACCAGTGTTTGAGATAAACCCGAATAATAAAAGAATGCAGTTTGTTTCTCTGGGACAAGGATCAGTTTGATATGGTTTAATTAATTTTGGCAGCAGTGTCACCGTACACCTAAATATAGTTCAGTCATACCAAATGGAGTTAGATGATAATATTGCTTTTTAACAAACCAAACAGCATCATAAAAAAGTTTTGGCTATTCATGTACTGTTAATATATAGAGAAAGTTTAGATACTAAAGAACTTTAAGTATCTTAAAACCCTGAAATACTTCCTTGATTTACATTAAAGCAGCTATAATTTGTGTTTTTATACTAACAATGGATCAGTGACTATGAAGACTACGTGTAATGTGTAGTAACAAACCCACAAACAATTATCACCTGACTGAGCAGCTGCCCACAGCTCTATGAAGAGTTTTAGTTTCAGCAACAAATGTCTAAGCCTTTTCTTCAACTAAGATCCTGTCAGGACATTTAATGTGTCCTGTAGAAACTGTCTTAAAAATATGTCTTCAAAACGGTACAGCGCCTTCTCTCACAATTATCAAACCCGTTGCATCCTGTTTCCGAGGCATGTCATGCTTCCCGGGACAACCCTGATTGAAATCTGCCCACAGTGAGAGCTCAACATGTACCCGCCTTATTACCAGCCCCCGTCACCCCATTACAGAGTGACAGAATCTTATTACATGCCCCTTCTCGGCATCCTAATTGGGTTTTCCCACTAAGACTTTTTTTTTTTTTTTAAACCTCTGAATTACAAACCACTCAGTGTACATTAGCAAATGATACACCTGGGGAGTGAGTGCTGCTGCTCTGAATGAGTAATTGTCTTCCCAGGGCTTTCTTTGCTTTAAAAGGAAGGGTTCCTGAATTGTTTAAGACTTTAGTGCAGTGTTAGTGAGGCAGAGAGAATCATTTATGGTCTGACTCAAACTGCTACATGACTGAAAATTTATGAGCATGTTCGTCTCTTGCGAAAAGTGTGCTTGTCTAATAAATATTTGATTGATCTTTTAATAACTGAAAAGCACTGCTTTGGGGGAAGACATTCCCGTGTGACTTCATCTGTCTACGAACAACACTAGACAAAAAAGATGTCAAAAATATTTTAGGTGAAATACTATGCCTGAGAGCTACAGCGGCCAGTCAGTTAAGAAAGTGAAAAAGTGATCGTTTTTGATTATTTTTTCGGTGACAAACTTAATGATCTGCTTCCAGAAAAGAGGTGTCCTTTGCCTGCTTTTGATTCTTTGCTAAGCTGCAAACTGAATTTATTTCAAGGTGTGTATTGCTCATCTTTCATTCAAATAAACTGAAGTCTTTTCTGTCACTCTCCCACACACCAGCTCTGCTACAAGCCTTAATTCTGGTGAGACCTTCAGTGAGTGACAAAGACATCATTTTCCTGTCTTTGATATGCAGAAGAAAAAAGAAAAAAAAAAATGCGGCTCCAGGTCTTGAAAATCTCGATCAACTAAAACTAAAACCTTTGATCTTCCTAAAGGCCTTGCACTGCTCACTTAGTTTGCAGTCTTTTTCATATTAATTCATCTTCCCCCCTCTGGATTACCTAAGTAACTCATTCAGTAAATAACACGTGGGATAATTTAGTAATCTTCAAAGAGAAGCTCGAGAACGAAGACTTGTTCGTGTCCCAGAAAATTTACATATTTCCAGAAAATTTACATATTTTCTGGGACACAAATATGTCTCAGCTCCTCTTCTTGATTTCCATCATCCACACAACTTTCAGACAGGAGGGTTTTGTCTGAACTGTGACACATGAAAAGTCAGCTAATCATTGTCTGTGTCATTTGGAAGGATGAAAGTGTCATTTTCCTCGGCGCAAGAAGAGACACGCATGCAAACATCTGAATATGACAAGCATCAAAATACTGAGAACAATACAACACAGCTGGTGGCTTTTCAGACTTCTAACTCCAACTTTAAGTCTGCCTCAGTCTGATTTATCATCCCACAGTAAGAGGGTACCAAATTCAATTGGCTTTAATATTCTCTACCCGGTTAGTATCTGTGAGATTTGTTCAGGTATTTCCTATTAAATAAATCTGATTAGCTGAGCAAACAGACTTATTCAGATCAGTGCTCTGACAGAGGATTCAGCGTTGGATGGTTCCTGCACTCAAAAGTTTGATAAATAATTCAAACTTTTATTATACCCAGATGCTAGGAAGCAATTCCTAGGAGAGCTGAGATGAGACAATAGTGACAGCAGAGGTGGCTGTAATAAGTGCTTACACAAGGAACTGACGCGTGACGAATAACATGTATGTTCTGAGCCCTTTCTGTTCGAAGGCAGAACTAACATTTTTTCATCAAAAACTCATAAAATATTAAAAGAAAAAAGTGAAATTACATAGCAGTGGCTCTCAGCCACACCAGTGGTATTAATTAGTAAATACTGTATCCCCTCCTGGAAAGTGTAGTACCCTTGGTTGGGAATCACTGATATATTTTGTAGTTGTATCTGAAGGCATATAATAGCAAAGAAAACAACCAAAACAACAAAGTGGTATTTAAGTTCAACACTTTGTTTTCTGAGGGTTTTTTGGACACTGTACTTGTCACGTCTGTAAGCGTTTGGCTGCCAAACTGGGGACTGAACAGATTTGCTATCAGTGTGGCAGAATAATGACCAATAAAACGCTGTCTCACACATTCGCCAGTTTCAAGAAAAAACAGCAGCTGTGCAAACAGGCTCTTCAATCTGGCAAACACAGAAATGCTGAGCGCACATGTCCCAGACTGGCCACAATGCCAGTCTGTCTTCTGGGAAAATGATGCAGTGCTAGCCAGGATGTAAGCTGTGCAGAAGCCGCATATGTGCCCTGAACCTCCTTTCTTATCCAGGTCCTGCCAGGCTGATTTACAGCCTCTGGGTGAGGTTAATCACTGCCTGGTTTGGGGACAAATTGGTAAGACAGGAAGGTGAGTCATTTGTACCATGGATACTGACCTCTCCTTCCTAGTATTACCTGACAAGGCAGATTATTCGGTCAGAGTATTAGTCTGTAATATAGCAGTGACACCTCAAAGTCGACCAGTTCTGTGGTGCAGCCATGTATTCTTGAAAAAAAAAATTGCTTATGTATTTTCCCAGCAGTTTAGGTTAAAGATAAACTAGGAAAGACTCAAACATAGGGAAGGTGTGAAAAGGGAAGAACTCCATGCTTTATCTATTGCTCCTTTGTACTACAATAAGTGTAAATGTCTCTCTCTCTCTCACATGCCAATGGCAGTGATTTCTCTAGTTTATTAGACCAGCTCCAGTATCCCAATCAATTGGGAGTAGTTCCAATCAATTAGCTCTGCATTATTTACCCAGCAAGTCCCCTATGGGATTCACTCAGACAACAGCAATTACTGTATCGCTCGTCCACTCCCTGGTGCTCAGGCAGCAAGACTGATTGAGGGCTAATACTGTGACATGATTCACGCTTGGCACAGACAATTTATTATTTGTCATTCACTCTGTCCACTTGACGAGTTTCATCCTGAAAATGGAGTAAATGGCTTCTTTCTACCAAAGATCAAGAATGAAAAAAATGAAACAGTCACAAGTGACATCTGTCTTTGGGAAACATTTGATGAAGCCAATGTGACTGTTTTTGAGTTTGTAATGAATTTTCATTTGTAATTGTTAGCCTGCTCTCTGCTTTGTGTGTGTGAAAAAAATCCTCCCATGTACTTGCAGTGACCATCTGTGACTAGACTGTCACAGCTCAGTAGCACTGTAGCTAAGTAGCACAGAAGCACGGGGGGGCACATGCTAAAGCAGCTAATGCAGTGACAAGCCTTGTACTTGAGGGAATACCATTACTCTCCAGTTAGTGAGGGAGATGGCCATCTGTGGTTACAAAGCAAGTTTTAGTGTGGCCTGTCCTCTGGCGTTTAGGAACATTTGTGACAAAACTGCTTGTGGACACGATATCCAGACGTTGTTTTTGGCTTTGGCGTAATTTTGCTACCAAAGCAGAGCTGAGTCACTCTTAACCTCTAATAACAAAAGAGACTAACAGAGTTTTTGGAAAATATATTTAAAAGAAACGGCACATTAATCACAGAGACACAGAGCACTATAGCAAATAAAAGATTTCAACCTCAGAATCTGGGTGGGGCAGCTATAAAGCGTGCCCTTGCATTCACCTCATATCTGCTGTCGAAGTCAAGCCAAGTCTATTATGGGGGACTTAATAAAACTTAAAGAGAATTAAAAGTATGTCCTCAGGGAGGATCGGTGACCTTCTGTGATGCCTGATATTTTTTAGCAGTAAAGTGGGTCAAGTGATCTGCTCACACCAGGATTTGATGCAAGTCTTTTTTCATTCTCCCAGAGTCTTGTGTTAATATTACTGCAGCGCAGTCGGTCATGAGCTGAGGAGGAGAGTGGCTTATATGTTAAAATGCCCTTGAGAAAAACAAAAAAGCTGCATGAACATTAGGTTCTCATGTGAGTTTGTCATAAGGCAATATGGCAGCTGAGATGTTGTTAGGATAAAAAAAAAATGTCTTTGTCAAGCTAAATGCTTTTCCAGAGAGTACTTCTTTGCCATCTGTCTCTACTGAACTGCGAAGTAATTATTTCAAAGAGGCTTTTTATTTGTGTAATTAGGATAAGCAGAAGAAACTTTGCACGACTTGGATTGTGCAACCACGACCTACAGAGCACTGTCAAGGTACGACTTATAAAGTCCAATGTAATAATATGAATTGGATCATCTGTCATTCATAATACTGACATCATCCTTGAGGCATGAAAGTACATTTGAGTTTAATTTTGTGCTGTTTGTTTAAAAAATCTTCTACCTGACAGGAAAGGTTACTCGAGCGAAATTCTATTTAATAGTCAAACAAGTTTTGTATATTACACAGATTGGCACCTAATTGGTTAGAACAAACTCCGTGCTCATTGTGCTCTAATCAATATTCAGATGTTTGCAGCTCAAAGATTTGCACTTATATGGCCAAGTGCACGAGCATGTAAGCACAGCCTGCTAATAAGCTTCTCTGGATGTTCAAACAGAACAAGTGTATTAACATTTTTGCAAGACTGATGAAAAAAAATAAAAAGCATCATTGTAGAAATGAATCCAGAAATACACAGTTGCCCATAAAGTTGGAATAAAATATATTTGACCTCTTCTCATGAAATGATTGTGATTTATTCTTGATAAAGTGTATATCTTCTCAAAACTTTACTAATCAGCCTCTTCCAATGTGATTACTGATGTGTATGAATAGGAATAAAAAAAGGAATGTGTCTGAAAACAAAATTATTCCAACTTTATGGGCAACAGTGTATTGTTATAATACTGGCTTATATGAAAGAAATATATGAAAGAAATATCTACATGGGCAATAACAGACCAGACTGGGAAAGTGCCGACTATATTTCGTTTGGATTGATTTCCTATATTGAGTGGATTTATCCTTTAACTGACTCAGCTTCAGTTTTAGGGCGGAGACGCTGCACCTCCCTCTCTCTCATCAGTATTCACAGTGAGTCTTGTGTCCTGAAATGCACTTGATAAGACCTGCCACGCTCTAATTTACCATACAGGGGAAACAGGCAAATGAAATTGCTCCTCAGAATATCATTCCCATGGCGAATCAATATTCCACTAAAAACTTAGTTGTTTGATTTTCTTTTTTTTCCTCAGAGATGACCTCTGAACTACTGCCAACAAAAAGCTGTGAGCTTAGAGCTATCACACAGCTATAAGAGGAGAGTGGGTGCTGAGAAAAAGAGAAAACAAGCGCTTAATTACATTGGCCACGGAGACACTGATTCAGTTTACATGATCTTTAGTAAGTGCTGAATTCAGGAAATGCACCATGTAACACTATCCAGAGAAGAAGAGTAGAGTGTTTGTATTTTATAGCATGTGTTGTTTTACTGGTTCCACACTATCTGCAGCTAGCGACTTCATATGAAGTGTGAAACATGAGCAAAAAGAAAAAGAAAAACTGGGGACACCCTGGTAGCCAGAGCTTTAATAAAAAATAAGAAAAAAAAAATCTGTCCCCATAACTGCTGCAACATACTGGATTGGCACTTTTTATGACGGTCCATAGCATGCTTATCTATGGTGAAAACCACTAGAGAAATGTGTGTCCACAATACATAAAATAAGCCTGCAGCTCAGCACCTTCTGCAGATTGATAAGTAAATGAAAATGTAATTTCACAGTGAGTGCAAGCTGTATAAAGAGCTGTGCAGTGAGAGAAGGGAAAAATATTTTTGTTCTCCTCTGACGGCGAATATAAAGCAGGCATCGTGTTTCTTATTGGCTTGTGTTCTCACCTTATGTTTCCGGGCATCTTTCACTCGTAAATCCTCACATCAAGGGGTCCTTCAGAGCTCAGCAGAGTGTCCGTCATATCTGTGACAGTCAAGACCCAGGATGTTCCCTGACTGACTTCTTCCTGCGGTGTGATTACCTGTGATTGGCAAGTGTGTCATCAACATTATGACAAGTGTGTCAGAAAAAAGTCAGTAACACTGAGCAAATATATGAACGAATTTCACCTTTTAGGATGAATCCGATTACAGCTGCTGATACGTTGATGGCCTCAGCGACAAACATGTTACTGTCTGGTTCAGCATGTCAAAGCACTGACATGGTTTTGTGCGGGATAACTCGGTGGCTAAAGGATCATCCTGCAATCCAATGCTTCCTATTCATTCAGGTCTGTCTCTGCACGCTGCTCTACACAAGGCCCTACTGACACTTAAACACTGCACTGACAGGGGGGCACGTGTTTACATTGAGGTAAATGTGATTGGACTAACTATGCTCCTCTGCAAGCTCGCTAGCCTACTGTAGCCTACAGCGTGTGGAGGTGGGTTACATTCATTTTCATTAACAGTGGACAAATTGTGTTTGGGAGGAACCTAATCAGATTGCATGTTCTGTGGAGGTCTGCAGTTTCTTATACAACCTAGTGCCCTATCAGTTGGGGAAATTTTTAAATCTCATTACTTGATTGATTTGATTACTCGCTTATTTAATCAACAGAGTAACTACTAAGATACTGGAACACTTGCCCAGCTTGTCGAGACTGTCCTTGATTTGGGCGGCTAATAAATACAAATCCAGATGGATCTGTTGAAAAACCCATTAACGCTTGCTCCACAGTCTGCATCAAAGATACAAAACTGACACTTTTACATGCTTTAATAATATATTTATGACTGTTACTGTTCCATAATTCATATTGATTCTTGAATACACATTTGCTGCTGTAGATCTGAGGAACTTCAACAAAACGCTCTGACAATAAAATGTCCATGAACATTGAGAAGCAGAGGCAAAGCTTTGAGGATGTTTTTAGGATAATTGGATAATTGGATTGTCGTTGATTTTTTTGTCCTCAGGAGACTTTATCTCGGGTCTCCTCTTACAGCAAAAGTGTGTATGAACATAACACACAGATATTCCTATAGATATGAGGACCTGCAGTTGTATTTTGGCTGATCTAAACCAGACACTACAATTCCATTAATACTGACCACGTTTGTGTGTGCATTCCTTTTCTTGTTTTATGTGAGAAATGTCTGGGGTTTTACCTGCCAGTGAGAGGAGCTTTCATCACACGTGCAACTTACTCGCAGACTTCAGCTCTGCTGTGTGACAGACAAAGAACGGGAGAAGATTAAAGACACATTCAGGATGATGTTTCCATTTTTGGCTTGCAACGATGGGCATATGGTTCGTATCATGACCCTTCTCCTACAACAGCTCGTGCACAGCGTGCTTTATGTTCAAAGCAAACAAAATATATATAACTTTTATTTAATCAAGTTGTCTTATTGAGATTAAGATCTCTTTAACGGAAGACCTGAATGCAGCAGTGGAAACATGTTGGAGTGAAGACTATACTGCATACTACAAAAAAAACAAACTTCAGTCCCACTTCAACTGAGGCACAAACAGCACTGAAAACAAATCACAAACATTTCTCTGAAGTTACAGGTTTAAAATCACCCAGTGGGACGAGATGTTCACTTTCAGCATATTTTGTACATCACTCTACTTGTTAGGTAAAAAGCACAGGAAAGCAGCCTTTGTTGAGTTCAGTATTTATCCTTTGATAAAGCCAGTGGGTAGGAAGGGCATTTTGCATGCAAAACTTCACATAAATGATCAACTGGCAAGAAAATTTAACAAGCTCACAGAAGAGTAGACAGCAGAGGTGTTCACCATATGTTCAAATGAGTCTTCAACACCAAATCAGGTTGAACTGACCATAATGAAACACCACTTCCTGTTCAAAAGCGTACTAAGACCACAAAAGCCACCAAAATGACCTTGATGCCATGAGCTATTAATCTTATAAGGCTTCCTCAAGTGAGCCTAATTTTGTGCTGAGGTGACCGTACACTTAGACCGGCAGCAGACTGAACTGAAGACAGTGAGAAGCAGTGCCGAACATCACGGTGTGCAGCGATCGCTCAGTGATACACGAGGACGTAATTTCCTCTGGGGATGGAAATTCTTTTCCCCTTCCCTCCCCATACTTCTCTCCTCCTGTTTTCAAACCAAAACCTTGTCCTTGCCGATGTTTGCACTGAAGTGCCTTGGAGCAGTGATGCAATTTCTTTTTTAGGAAAAAAATTTAAAAAGACAAATGGCCACCACTGAATAAATACAATGAGTTCAGACTCTGAGGTCAGTCTGCGAATACTTTTCACAGGGAAGGGAATGAATCGCCCCCAATTATAGCGCAACACTAAATGTTTTTTTTACTTTTTTGCTACTGTTTTACATGTAAGCTATGCAGTGCAATATATTTGGTAACATTCACTAGCTCAACTAGTGTCCTTTTGTATTACTGCTATGTGCAGACACTGACTCACCTGATCAGTATCTTCATTTTGTGTTTCCTGATTTCCCCAGGTGTCCTTGCTTTCTTACTTAAAAAGAAAAAAAAGAGCCTTGTCTGAATAAAATCACAGTGTGCTGATGGTCTGGGAAAAGTTTTCAAACTTTCGCCTGCTGGGAAATTGTACCTCAGCTGACCTTCTAAAGGTGCTCACATTGCATATCTCTGTTATTGTTTCAAGGTAAAATCCCCTAGTTCAGCTAAACGAGTGAAAGGTCGTGATTGTTCCCCCAGGGCCTGGAGACAGTTGGTGATTTCTGTCTACTATTCACTTCCAGAGCCTTATCCCAATATGCTGCGGCATGCTAATGTTTTAATCGTTATATTGGTCGAGCACACAGACCTTGTGAGGAAAAGCTGCTGGGACAGACGAGGGAAGGTCAGGGTAAGATAAGATACGAAGACGACCACAGAGTGTTATTGAAAAAGACAGTATCTCATTTAGAGCAGCCAGTTTGTGAAGATTAAAATGTTCTGTTCGAACGTCATGAAATCCATATGAACAAAGTGGTGGAGTCTGAGGAAAAGTCAGGGAATCTCCAAAGTCAGTAGGATTTATCTTCTGGGAACCATGAAAATCTGTGCAAAATTTAACGAAAAGCCATCCAACAGCAAGATATTGGACTAACTGACCACATGAATTGATTGTTATAGGTTCCATGAGCGCAGTGACGTGCAGTGATTTACTGATGATCCTGAGCCTTAAAGAACTACTAAGAGGAAGACATGACTGAGGTGATAAAAGAGGACAAAAAATAAGCACATTTACATTGCATGCGAATATATCACTGTTCATACAGACACACACTTCCTTACACAACGTCCGGTGTAAACATCGGACAGAAGGTTTCTCCACTCCCCCCCTCCCTTCGGGTCTGAAATCGCTGAACTGGACTGCAGGACACAGATGACACTGACACCAGTTTTGTCTCATTCTGTCAAGAAAATCTATTTGTAAAACCCACATGTGGTTTCGGCAAGGTGGTAAAAACTTGTAACGCAGGGTAGATGTGTCAGTGTAGTCAGAGCCACTGCCGGTGAGAGTGGACAGAGCTTCTGATTGATAATGTAAGCAACCTGAACTGAAAAGGATACTGTGGATTGATTGGCTGAACACTGGAACTGACCTGCAACTGCGTCAACTGTTGCCATGCCTATCAGATATATATGAACAAAAATATACATCAAATGTACTTTAAGTAGCACAGAAATGGTTTGAAATTAAGTATTCAGGTTTACATGTAACATTTAAAGTACCTGAAGAGGATCAGCTGAACTGGAGGTTAGATTACTCCATGTTAAACCATCCCAGTTCCTCCAGGTGAGGGTGATTACACAGAACAAGAGTGTTACGCAACAGCAGCTCTGCCAGGCTGTGAAGGCTCAGTTCAACTAGATCACCAAAAAAAAAAAAAAAAAAAAAAAAACCTGCACAATTTCTCTGGCTTATCTCTTGTGGTATCTAGCTGTGCTGATAATTTTGGTTTTATTGGCCCGGGTCAGAGATTTCTGCATCCACCACAATATACCAGTAATCTATCTATTGCTATTGCTCACAGTATTAACAATGACATTTAGCAAAGTTCAGCAGCAACATTGTCCAGACACAATCTTCCTTTTACTCTGGATAATCCCTCTCACCAGTTTCCAGTGAGTCTTTAGGATTATGCAGAGTAAGTGGGACACTGTTTGTGAGACGACACATTTCTGTTGAGATTTTAAATTTTGCAGTGTGTCTATGGAAGAGACGTCCAAGGCATCTACCACGTAACTGCAACATCTGGTTTGATTCCAGCTGCAAACCTTCCCCCTCAACCCTTTTCACAGGGTTGTGGCCAGAATTTTTACACAAGTATTTTTTCGTAACAGCTAAGGTCTTGAGTCCAAATTTTGCCGTTGTAATCCCAAACTGTAATATTTTCTGAAAATCTGTATCTCTCTGTAAAAGTTGCTTCCCTATGTCACTGGGTTCCCACAATCTCTGGATTGTGGTTTACTTTATAGAGACCTAAAAAACTCAAATTATTCTATAATTCATTTTTAAAAAGCAAAAC
This sequence comes from Toxotes lorentzi, assembly GCA_037833715.1. Classification (NCBI taxonomy): domain Eukaryota; kingdom Metazoa; phylum Chordata; class Actinopteri; family Toxotidae; genus Toxotes; species Toxotes lorentzi. The sequence continues at coordinate 8,998,038 of JBBMJY010000014.1, forward strand.
TGAAATAAATTCCAAAAAAGTCTCCTCCAATCTAATCACAGAAAACTCAGTGATAGATATCTCAAAACCTGGACGAATGAAACTGAAGCTACTGTCCTACTGGGGTGAGAAGACAATCATGACCAAACTGTAGTGTCGGGATGTCCGACGCTGCCAGCTGCAGATACAGCCGGTCGCCTGGAGGCACATTAACACCATGCAGGTTTGAGTAAGTTTACTGAAATTCTACATCTCCAATTTTTTTAGTAGTCAAAAAAATAAAACCAAAAAAAAAAAAAAAGAAAAACCAGACATGACCCCAAAATGTAAGGTTTCATAATGAGATGAATGCTGACATCCGCTACCCTGCAGTTACTCATGCGGCTAAAATGAAAATGAAGTGCAAAGAGCGATCTCAGCTGATGCAAATACTCAGCCACTTCTTCATTTGATATTAATTAGTGTGAACACCATGGTAAATTATAAAAGAGTACAGTCCAGTGTTATGAGCTAAAGTGGAATGTGATTTGTTCTGATACCACCCGCTTCACTTCAGGGACACTACAAATATTCAAGCCAACAGATTTTGAGTATTTGAGGCAGAAAAGACTTCGGGAGGAATATTACTTCAGGTTTTTGCTTTGAGGATGTTGTGAAGCACTGACAGTCAGAGATGTGTCCTGGATGCATCCTCCAGTGTTTAATTACAGAAAAGGAACCAAGACCTTCCATAAGATGAGTGATCTGAGGGTTTAGGAGCGCTACTCATGCACACCATGAGCCTGCAAGCATGTACAGCTAAGGTAAACACTCCGGGATGCCTCTGTACATGTGTATGCATGAGTGTGATTCTACACACTCAAATGCGCAGTCATGCAAAACACATACATGCACACAAGCGCTCCCCTCAGGGGTTAGCTCCTGTCGACCACCGCTCATTCATGCGCACTTTAAGCGCACAGTTTTCTTGGAGGCACAGTGCACATGCATCAACTTTAACTCCAAACACACCTGATCTCATGTAGTTTCTGATCCAGCACCTCCACCACCCCCTGCCCACCCCACAGCCCCCAGTTGTAGCCATGAATGAAACATGAAAGCCATGGTGTTCCAGCTCATCGTTAATTCCTCTGGCTGAAACATCCACAGCTCCTTCCCTCGTCTGCCTCCTCGCTCATGGATGATGAAATCCACCACCTCAATCCACATCTTACATTACACGGGGTCTTCTGAGGGGTAAATGGCTAAGTGGAGGTGAAGATGTAGGTCTCAAGCTGACTGCCCCTGAATATCTCATTACTTAAGTTTGGATGAAAGAGAAGGGGGGGGGGGGGTGTGTGCACTCTTGCATGTGCACACACCCATATAATGCATGTTAATAATGCAGCAGGTGCACAGTGTACCCCACATACTGATCACAGCAGAGGGCTTAAGTTATAACATATACAGCGTCAGTATTGTACAGATGAACCCCCTCGGAAAACACACACTTTTGGGTTCCTGTACTTGTGGGGACTGTCATCGATGCAATGCATTTTCCTAGCCCATAACCCCAAACCTTTTCCTAACCTAACCTAAACCTATCTCAATCCAACAAACAAGTCTTAACCCTCAAACAGCCTCTGCAGTAAGAGAAGACCGTCACCACACACAAAATTTGAATTGGTCCCGGCACAGATAATACACAGAATACAAGGGCACATAAACACACTCTGAAATACACACATTCATTGTAATTTCCTTCTACCTGTCAGTCAGTGGTTCCTACATCTTTGCTTGTCATGCCTAACACAGCCACTCAGCGTGAATCTTCACGGATGTTAAAGCCCTAATCCATGATTCGGTTGTTGAATTGTTTTTACTGCACATGTATATTCTTGTTCAGACTAACAGCTACACAGGAAAGGGGGGGAAAAAGAAAACTTTTGAATCAAATGTTAATTATAATATGTGAAATTTAGCTTGTTCCACTGAAAAGTGTATGTTTTTTTTTGTTAACAGTCTGACTGTGCTCACAAGAAAAATGAAGCCTAACAGCCAAACAGCTAAGAAAAAAAAACCAAAAACATTAACGTGCTTTTTTTTATCCTAACTGCACACAGCGATGTAGCATATAGCAGTAGCAGTTTCACCGAACCACACTTTTATATTACAGCCTTTCTTCAGACGCCTAATTTAGCTAAGAAACCTGAATTGTTTGTTAAGCGCCACAGTGTATAGTTGCAGTGCATTGTGTTGCAGTCTGACTATGTTTCACACGCTCATTTTCAAACTCCATTTCAAAACCATGAAGTAGCGTTACAGTGTTACTAAGCACTACACACAATATGAAACAAAAATACTGACAAACCTTGGGCCCTTCGCCAGGTGAAAGCAAAGAAACGAGTTTTTTTTTTTTTGTCTCCTACCGGCGTTACTCCTTCAAAATAAGAGCTCAAGCGAATGGAATGAACATGAAAACAATAGGTGACTTATGTATGATTAAGTGACCATAATAAAGATAATTTACAGTGGTTGTTACCTAATCTTAACCAAGTTAGCAGACGCTTACATCAAATATTCAGCTGGAACTTATTCCCATTCATAAACACACTGAAGCATATCAGGAGTAAAGTAACTTTTTTTTTTTTTTAACTCAACCAAGTAGTTTTTATGCCTAATTCAAACAAAATCATAAACTTGGCGATAGCAGATCATAAAACAGTCATATGATTTTTTTCCCCCTAAGAAACAATGCCACTAAGAAACAATGTCTTTCTATTGAATCTCCAAAGGTTGTGTCTTTTCGGAAGTAAATGACAAACAATGTATTTTTTCATTATTTTGGAGAACTTGCTGTGCCACCTCTTTGACTGCATGGCATGTTGAAATAATAGTCATTTCAAATTGTGACAATATCATAACACAAAAAGGTCAAAACCTCATTCTCTGCAATGTGGAGGCTACGTTCTATTATTGAAGAAAACACTAATAAAAGTAATGCATTATCTGTAGTTCTTCATGCCCGCAGGTGATGGCCTGTGGCAGGTGAACAAAGGGAGGATCTGGTCTTGTTTGGCACTGTAAGAGCAAAGCAATATCTTTGCAGCACTGTGTAAAACTCTAGTCAGCGCTTCAGCAGTGCTGACCTGGGATTCTCCACCGGAGGAGCTGTTGTGTTGAATCCCCACAGCAATTATCCAGGCCTCGCAATCCGAATCACTCCAGTTACACTTATGAGTGGAGGGAGAGGAAGCTCATCCACATGAAAGTACAGTATGAGCTGTGGCAGACACGCACTGATGGTACTGTAAATACATGAATAAATAACCTAATTACATCCTCAAAGCAAGTGACAACAACTGCACGAGCTGGCACCAGAACCCACAAAACACACTGGCAATAATATGGATTTCATATGATGCGATTACAATAGGCATGGGATGAATGAACACACACACGCACACACATACATGCACACAGCTAATTTTCTCTTATCTCCCCTACTACTTGTCGACATGCAATTAGATAAGCGAGTGTTCGACGAGGCACTTGGCACCCACACGTTTCCATTTCAGAGCTGCTTTCGTAACTGTAAAGCTCAACTCTTACCAAACTCTATCAAATGGAGCCCCTCATCCCTCTCCAACACAGGGCGTCACATCCCGCCCGCCCACTCCAAATCAACTCTCATTTCCCCTGCTGTCACACAATGTCTAACCCTAATGGAAGCTGCCTCCTCCACCCTCCCAACAGTGCCATTAAATATGATTTGCTCACACTCAGCTGAACCACGTTGTGTTATGGAACAGCTGAAAATTGCTTTGGAAACCCAGTTCACTCTCTTTTCCGTAATGGGCATAAAAAGTCAATATTGAAGAGTTGAGCAGTTTTGATGACTTTGATTAGATTCCCATTCCCAAACGCCATCACTGAAAACATGTTCTTTGATAATGTTTTGGAAATGAAAGAGATTTACATGTAGCTATGTAACAGTCCTGGAGAAAAACTGACTAATCGTCCAGTAACTGAAAATGAGAAGTTGTCTCTCTAATGTGAGTAATGTGAGTAGTTTTGTAGGTGAAACAAGTGAAAGCTGTGACTTCATTGTAAGTTCACAGTGTATTTTACACCAAGATTTAACCAACAGTTTCATTTTATTTTCCCATGTATTTGCAGTAAAATGAGTTAAAAGAACACCTTCACCTAAAAAATTGACAAGTTGACAAGATGTTTCATATTTAGCCAATTTACATATTTATAGTCAGCCAATGTAACCTTGCACCCAAGCCTTTTAATTCTGTTGTGCTTTTCAGTTGTCAAGCAGCAGCAGCAGAGGTGGTAGGGATTCTTCTGGTCTCCTTGCCTATCCGTAAAAGTCACTGCACACCACAAATCAGCCTAAGCTGGACCCTTTTAAAGATGTGATTCCTTTTGCAGCCAACCCTGCTAAAGGTGAGTGCGCTGTACTGCAGGACACAATGAAATGTGTTACTGAAAATGTGTTAACTGTGCTCCCTGGAGGCACCAGCTGCATATTTGTTTATTAAGTTCATTGCACTTGTGGCTTGGATCCTTGCAGTCGCAGTTGAACGTGCGGAAGGGCACCTTGAGGGTCGATGGAGGGGCCGCTGCCCTTCGAGAGGCTGACAGAGTCATTTGTCAAACGGGGAAGGGATGAATTTACTGCACCCGCTGCTTTATCCGCATGTTTAACCCCCTGCGCTCCTGACACACACATACACACCACCTGCCCCTGAAATGTATGCAAGGGGATCCGGATGTGATGGAATTACAGTGAGATGGAGTGTGAGAGCGGGAAAAAGGGAGACGAGGAGAGAGAGTTTATTTAATTAGCAAGAGACAGGAAGAGGACTGGGTGACATCATTTCAATGTCGCTCCCCTCCCTCCTCACAACACCCCCATTGCCCCCTCTCCAACACCACCACCACCAACACGCATACACCCACCGATACAGTTCACTGTCAAGAGCTCCATCTGGTAGACATGACACACACACACATTCATCCCCACACACACACACTGCTATTCAGCATCCGCACGGACACACAGGCCGACACTGAGTCAGTAGTTTAGCCAAAAAAAAAAAAAACACTCCTCTGTTTCACACATCCGTGCTATTATTCAGCTCCTTCAATCCTTCAATGCCGCTGTACAGCTCTGACATTCTGCCCATGTCACTGTTCATGCAGGGGTCCATAAAGCCAGCACCGCCCGCCCTGTCACACGTCACACACACATGTCAGATACTACACCACATGAACCTAAAACATCAATTTAAAGGATTTTTTGGAGTTTGGCTTTTTGGTCTATTTAATGTGGATAGTGATAAAAATAAGTCTGAAAGACACATGTGCAGGCTCATGTTCAAGCAGCATTTCACTGGACAAAGTCACATCAGAGTGTGTCACATGACAGCGCACACGAAGCTTACATAGGTTGCATTCGCTCAAACAGTCGCAGTCTGCAGCTGTGTTGGTCACACCCACCTAGGCTAAATATGAAGCTAGAACCAGCAGCTGGTTAACTTATCTTTATATGAAGACTGGAAACAAGGGGAGCTTCTTTAGTTCACTAATTAACACTTAATGTCTCAATTGTTTCATTTGAACTATTGATCTAGTCGACAACTATATAATGAAGATACACAGCAGGAGGATTGCCAGCCAAGGGATAACACTGGCACAACTGAAAGTGCAGCAGGATCCTTAGCTGTAGCCACAACTAACTCTAGCCAAGGCAAAGACACCAGCCAAGCTGACTGTGACCTTGCTTCACAACCATTTCACTCAGAATTTATTATAGAAAATGAATGACACCTCAGAAAGGTCACTGCTTCAACTTATAAGAGGAAGGGAACTACACTCAGTGTTTCCAGATGTTGATAAAACACTCCGACTATTTCTGACTTTGCCTGTAACCAACGCCAGTGGGGAGCATTCTCTTTCAAAACTGGGACTAATTTAAAAATAGACTGAGATCCACAATGGGCCAAAACAGACTGAATCACCTGTCTCTTATGTCCACATATTCTGCACAAATTGGATTTTACCAGCCTCATTATAGACTACTCTGTCAAAAAAGAAAAAAGGTCTAAAGGTAGGAATATGTATTTATGATTGTGTTGCTGTTGCATTATTGCTGTTATTATGTGCTGCTGCTGTGTTCATTGTATTTTTATGGCTTTGTTTTATTCGGGTATTGCACATCAAGTTCGATTTGTGTCTCTGCAGGGATATTGTGATTTTGCCTCAGTAAAACAGGGTGTTCTATACTGCTGTACTGTAATGTTGTACCTGTTGGTCTGCAGGTGCACTGTGTCTTTTTACTGCTGTTTATAGTAAAGGCTGTCTCAGTGTGTGTGTGTGTGTGTGTGTGTGTGTGTGTGTGTGCACACCAAGTGTACACCAAGTATGTGTTTCTTTCTTTTTTTCTGGTAAAGCATGATGAGTAAGGAGTGGGGGGACAAAGAGTAGCCTAGGGGCCCATGAGTCAGCCTTAATCCACGTCTACCTTTGACCCTTGACCACCAAATTCAGCTCATCCTTGAGTCCAAGTGAACTTTTGTGCCAAATTTGAAGAAATTCCCTCGAGGCGTTCCTGAGATATGAAGCGGATAGACGGGCAACCTGAAAACATAATGCCTCTAGTCACAGCAGTCGCTGGTGCGGAGGCATAATAATACAAACCTTCCCAGCTGAGTTGACAGAGCTGCTGTAGTGTACCTACACCCCAGTGACGTTGGGCGAACGTGCATCAAATTTTAAACAGTATACAGTGAGTGTGTTGTGGGAATGCCGGAGCCTCTCTCCAGTTAAGTGCAGTGAATATATGTTTTGTGAGTGTCTGGGAGTTTATGTTTAACTTGTTGGTACAGCTTGTATCCTATTGCATGACTGTTATGTTTCCCTGAGTTTGTGTGTGTGTGAGTGTGAGTGAGAGTGTGCATCTCAGCATGGAGGGGATAGAAGGCGAAACCACACAGAAGGTGAAGTGTTCAGTGAAGTGTGTTTTGTGTATTTTGAAGGCGCTGTGTGTGTGTGTGTGTGTGTGTGTGTGTGTGTGTGTGTGTGTGTGTGTGTGTGTGTGTGTGTGTGTGTGTGTGATTTCAGAAGGACTCATCCTCCAATGGCTGGGTCAGTGGCTAAATGCAAGGGATGATGTCCATGAGAGCTGTCAGTGACTGCATTTTATACATGAGCAGGTGACATTTAATAAATCGGCTTTGTTTACACAGATGGAAAATATGACATATTTGTTAAACGAATTAAGTCCCCCTTTAAAGCACATTTGATCTGCTGCTGCTGGAAGAGAGTTCCTGGACATATTGAGGCTGGGTATTTGATACTTTTTACTCTAACATCAAAGTCTAAGTAAAAAAATAAAATCTTAAGCTAAGAGTGTCCTTGAAGTTGAGGTTACTGTTTCACAGAAAAGGCCAGTATAATGTGATTCTTTTAATGTATCAGGTAAAAAAGTGGAGAAACTGTGAAGATTAAAATTTAAGCTACATTTTAGGCTATGAAAAAATAAGTCTACCTGTTCTTAGGATTATTAAAAGACCTCAAAGGAATGTAAGATATTTTTGGATGTGCTTATTCACTGTCATTCCATGTTACATGAGAAGATCACAAGCACTCTGATAACTGTCCTTAGCCCGCAGCCTGTTAACTTAGCTGGCTCTGTTCAAAGGTGACAAGAACCACCTCATTTCATTCGTTTAATCTGTGCAAAAACAACAATTTGCCATTTCACAGTGGTTTCAGTGTATTTGAAAGTAAACTATCTTAGGTCAGAAACGTGTATAAGGTACAGGGGCTTGTGTGCAAGGGCTTGCTCCAAATTTAATATTGAAGGACTTATGTTGCTTTATGAATGGACTTATGAGCGCTTTCATATTTCTGAAAAGCAATTGGAACATCAAAGCGCCTCTGTGAATCTCCAGATTGTTTTGCAAATCAAGGTTTTATAAAGGGTTCAGCTTGAGAGGTGCATGTTTATTCTTCTGAGTGTAAACCATGGCACCTTAGGCTAAGGGAAGGATTACACTTGCGTTGCAATAGCAGCAATAGTGCAGCAATAGTAGGTGCTAGTTCAAATGCATGTGTACGTGTGCACATGCATGTAAGTTCTGGTAAACTGCAAACTGCATAACTGTGGTTTTACCACTTTATAAGACGGACAGCTTATTTAAACCCTGCATCCCATCCATCAAGGTAACCATAACCGATGACAACAGACACACAGATTAGGCCTCTTTTCAGTGCGTGAAAACGCTGGCGTGGCATTACAGCACCTCAGGGGTCACGCTGAGACAGATCGGGGCCACACAACAAATGCATGCAGCCAGCAGGAGCTGAAATCATGAGGGAGGTTGTAAAACAGCAGGAAATGATTTTGTTCATAGCCCCTTGTCAGGAGGGGTCACAGCACAGATTATTTGACAAACATGTCAAAGCGTGTGTGTGTCATTATAGGAAACACACGCTAGGTGGTGGAAATGGAGGGATCATGGCTGTGTTTTTTTTTTTTTTTTGCCTATAATAAACTCTCTTGATAGCAAATGCTTGTAATGGACTGCACTGAGGTGAGACCTGAAAAATAAAAAAATAAAAAACTGCAGCTATAGCGAGCACCACAGAGCATCGCTTCTGCTGCGGCTGAAATTGAGTTTCTCATGGAAAATTGCAGATGTTGTGTCACATTTATTATATCACCACGATACATAAAACAACAGAAGGCTCTGCCAAAACAAATCTCAAATCTCCCTGGTCATTTGTAGATACTGAGGAGAAAGCAAAGAATGAAAATTCTAAATCCTCTTCTGCATGTTTCACCTTTACATGTCTATTTAAACACACATATTGGCATCACAACCAACATTAGCGCAGACATGAAAGGCAAGTCATCATGATGCTCACAGAAAATTACACTCCTGAGGAAAATTGAAGTTCAGTGGAGGAAATAAATAGAAGGTTTGGGACTGACAGGAAGAGACTGCTATTTGATATTGTGAAATTAAAGTTCATGTTGTCTGCCGAGAAAACACTTGACTCCGTCCCCACTCCGTGGTAATAATTTTTATTTTGGAAACAGTGCACGAGTGTGCACGTCAAGGCAATCTGTATGAGTGCATACATGATGTATGAGTGCATACATGATGTCAGGTGTTCCATCATGTATGTACTGTACAACGGATAAATCCTTTGTGACTGTTCATGCTACATGTGTGCACTGATACATGCTAAGGGAACTGAGTCAGCTGCTTGAGTTCGTTACTTCCTCTGGGCCCAGTGAGGAGGGTCAGTTAGCACGGAGGCTAGTGTTTCCATCAGTGTTGCACACAACATTCATCACAATTACACAGCCACCATCATTTTTAATAGAGCTGCGATCCTGTCATCTGGACTGCAACAGAAGCCTGCAATTAAATTGGGATATTTTTCAGCTGTTTATAGCCTGTGACACTGCAAATGCATTTTACAAATGGGAAAAGCCAGTTAAGGGAAACCATTTGAAGACAATTAGAAAGCAGTTTTAGAGTCCGAATCAGATTAATCAAGCTTGGCAACAACAAATAACACATGCACCAAGTGACAACAAAAACGCAAGGGATCAAAAAGAAAGTGACAAAGATCATATATATAAACCACAAAACTCAGTCTCTTTATTCAAGCAGATAAAACTACATTCCTCTGTTAAACATAAAGGCGAAACCAATCCAGGACAGAGGTGTATGCATCAACACCTCTGACCCAAAAATTGCAGATGCTGGTGTTGGCACACAGCTGGAAAATAGCCTCCCCCCACTGCTACTGATTGTTGAAAATCTAACTGAGATGGAGAAGGGGAGCATGATGAAAGGGAGAGGAAAGGAAGAATAGAGGCTGACAGATTGCAAGACAGAGAGGATGAAAGAAGCGGGAGACATGGAGGGAATAAATGGAGATGGCGGAAAAATGAGGGTGAGAAAAAGGAAAACAGAGAAAAACGTACAAAATGAAACTCATAACCGAGCTGCTTCACCGAGGAACACCTGCAGTGATGCTGAAACCCAACTGAGAACACACTGATTGATATAAATCCTGAACATTTTGAAGTCAAATGTGTAAGTACGCGTGCAGCATGTATGTGCATGTATGAGTGTGTGTGTGAGTGTGTGCAGTAACTGTTACAGGCAAAGATAAACACAACTATAGAAGCAATTTCACAGCATCTGCGTAGGAGAATGAGTTTGTTTAAAACCACCAGAGACACATATACTGCAGGAATAAATAATTTATCAAGTGTTGTGACTGTGTTTAAAAAAAACAGGGTGCTACTGGCTTTGTCCCAGGGATCTGTGTGGAGCTGATTGGTTTGTTGAGAGGTTCAGAAGAGTTGTGTTTGAAGGGATTCAGTTCAAATGAGATGCACATTATTTTTTTGCAACAATGGAACACAATAGTGAACTAAAAGGAATACCACTCTCGTGTCTGTATGCTAAATGTGAAGCTAAAGCCAGCAGGCATTTAGCTTAGCTTAGCATAAAGACTGGAAATAGGAGGAAAGAGCTAGCCTAGCTATGTTTAAATGTTAAAAAAATAAATAAATCCATCGATGAGCACCTCTAAAGCTTACTAATTACCACATTGTATCTTATTTGTTTGAATCAAAGTGTAAAAACGGCAGGTCCATACACACAGATTTGTGAATGTGGAACAATGCTATAAGAGTAATACTTGTCTCACAGAGGGTGACTGTCATCTTGGAGCAAATCAGTTCAAATAAAAAGCAGGACTGGAAGGATGATATGGGGACAGGAGGTGAGACAGTAAGGAAGACAAAAGCAGTGGCAGTACAGAGACTGCTCCCTGGCAGAACTAATTCAGTTTCCTCTGCCACATGGAAGGTCACTTCATATTAAACAGTGGACAACTCCATTTAGCTGTGCCAAAGACCCTGATGGGCTTAGCAGGGATTAGACGGTAAGCACAAAAAAGCTCACTGCCTGTAATAAGCGCAGACAGTACAGGGCAGCTGAGTCCCATCATCATGCAGAAATTATGGTTCAATTACAAAAACGTCTCCTGCTAAAATCCATAAGACATATCTTGGCCTATGGAAGACCTTTTTTATAGCGAGTTTCAGTCTGCTTTCAGAGATTAGCAAAGCACTGGTGGTATGAAAAACCTTCTAATACAAAAAAAACCTAATCTCTTAAAAGTATTTACCTGCGCTTTCTACTCATCCTCACTTTCTCTATACTTAATCTATTGTAAACCAAAAACTTCAGTATTCAGTGTCCCATGACATGTAAAACCCTTTCTATGGTGCTTTATTTATTTTTGCTCTAAACTCTTATTGAACTCAGCTCCCTGGTTAGCTCAGTTGGTAGAGCACTCAATCTCTCGGGTTTTGGGTTTGAGCCCCACTCCATGCGGCACCGCCTCCCATGGGCCCACCACCCGTGGGAGGTGCCATAGGACTTTGGTGCATTGTGGACCGGGCGGCAGTTGCCCCGGCAACCTGGGTGTGGACTCAGATAAGTGGCAGATGATGATATGACTCTTATTGAATTCCTATTTCATGACTATTTCAAGGATGCAGGAGAATCTCGCTGCTCTACAGCTATGACGCTGGTATTCCTTTCCAGCGTGACCTTGGTTTATAGTACTGTTGTGTTCATTGCCAGTGTGTCTGGATAAGTACCTTCAAAATCCTTAAAATATTCAGCACACGGCAGACATCCAAGGCTTGTGGGCTGTCAACACTTCAAATCTTTCTGAGCACCTCAGTGATGGCACCAAATCAGAGACAATACAGATGACCATGTTCGTAATTGACCTACAAAATGTTTATGTAATACAGCTTTTGACAGTAGAATAAAAAACTAGATACTGCACTGCATATAAAACACTATCATGTAAGTGTATTAAAAGTGTTGTTGGAGTAGTTCTTGTCTAACCCATACCCCCCATGTTTCTACATTAGCATTAATTTTAGTTAATTATTTGCAACAGTCTTTCTTTTTGCTAATTAGCTGAACTGGTTAATCATTACTTTTAGCTATCTATTGCAATGGTTTATAAATTACTGTTAACTGTAAACAGCTTAACCTTAACGCGTTAATGTGTAATGTGGGCTTTAATGTGTTAAAAACTGAGTCTGGTTGGCTGGAGGTGTTACTGGGCTGTTAGCGTGTAGCTAATAGTTCAATGGTTTTTCAAATCAATTGAGCTACTCCACAGTCTTTCCATATACACCCCCATAACTGCACAAGTACCACTAGCTGGGAATCACTGTGTTACAGGAAACATTGCTCCCAGCACAAAATGCTAAATACATCTTTGTCAGAGTCAGTTTGTGTTTGTTTGCCCACAAGGACTCTGTGTGGGCGTTTAATTTCTATCAATCTCAAAAAGTCCATTTGTGTGTTGATCTGTACTATTGTTAATTATGGTGTTTGTTACACAATACAACAGATTAATAGACACAATCAAAAAGAAAAAAAAAAAGCCAAGATATTAATGTGCGTTAGGTAAATGAGTTTTACCTCTAAACCCAAAATAAGTTTGCCTAACACACACATGTTGTTGCAAGATGGAAAGATTCAAAATCCAACATTCCCACATCATCAGCTGAGACATATCTTAGAGGGGCTTAGACAAATCCCTCCATGTCTTGAGATTACATTTTGGGCTTCTTCCAACCTCACTCAGGTAAAGAACTTTTGGCATTAGATTATTGAGCAGCTCAACCACCACAGGGCTAATAACATTCAGCCTACATCCCCATCAGGAAGTGGAGGAGGTCTGCTATGTTTACATTTAGAAAGACCAGGTCAAGTAAATGGCACTTTGTATTAATTCAAGCCAAACAAAATGTGGTCCTCTTGCTTTATGTAAGAGTAGAGCCCCAGCTGTGTGTTGTCTAGAACCCCTGTGGGTGACTTGATGGTCAGGAGTGGCCTAAATGGGTTTCTCTTTCTTTGTAACCGATGGATTGAACAGCACGAAGATGTTAAAAAGGCTGAAATGATGGATGAGAGGGGGAGGAAGATCTTTCAATCAATCTGTCATCCGCAGTTCTCTCATCAGCAGGAAACAAGACTGGTGTCATGGTCGATACAGGCAGGCTTTTGTCACTGGGAGATGTGTGTGGGTGTGTGTTTGTGTGTGCGAAGGAGGGGCGTTTATGCATGAAAGTAGCGTAGAGTACCTGCTTTTGTCAGAGGGTGGTGTAGGGATAGGAATTGGTTTGTTTTCTCTGTGTGTGGTGGAAGTTTGCGTAGTTGAGGTGTGTAGGTATGTACATGTGGAAATAGTGTGTGTGTGTGTGTGTGTGTGTGTGTGTGTGTGTGTGTGTGTGTGTGTGTGTGTGTGTCTGTGTGTGTGAGTTCGAACGTGCTGCGCTGAAGTTAAGTAGGCAAACTGTCACCATCTGCTGCCTGGAAATACCCGCTGACATTACACATCAGACAATATAAATGCTCACTTCAGCAGTTGGCTCAGTGGGAGCTGCTCTCCTAATCCAAAACATGTGCGCTCTGTAAGTGTTTGCTTGTTTGATCTTATTTCTTTCTTCATTTAAATTCCCTTACAAGACGATTACCCCATAAAAGACTCTCAAGATGCCACTGAAGGGGGGGAAAGCACTTTAAAAGTTATTTTATTAATAGATCCTTTTCACGGTTGACATTTTGACATGTCGCAGCAGGAAAAGCACAGGTGTAAATAAAATTAATCATGGCTTAATTCCATTTAGCTGCTTTAGTTTCAGGGTCCTAATACTGTGCATGTTGACTCACTGTCACACTGTAGTGGGTTATTGGGACACTTGAATAGAACAGAGCCACATATTAATGTTATTATTACTATGACATTGTGGATTAGCGATTAAGAGCAGAAGGAGGGAGTCAGAGGTTCCATAAATGAAACATAAAGGCTTGCAGTATCTCCTAATCGGCCAGTTTAGGAGAAAGTTTTTTTTTTATGGTTTGCAATGCAGTATTTTTAAAGTTGCATTTAAAAGCAAATTAATTAAACTATAGCGCTAAAAGCAGCATCGACGTCTGTCAACCCCAAAGGACAATCTGAAGACACAGTCAGTGGCTACTGCTGGCAGTTCTTCACGTAAGGGAGTCCATGTTTTTAAAAGATTTACTGATGTCGAACCCCCCCATACAATTTCCATTTGACAAAGACTGCCTGAGTGCATCATTTGTTTTGGTAAATCCTCGGTGGGTCATCTCATTTGAGGAGGAGGTGCAGTTGCAGCCTGCTTGGCTTCAGTTCCCTGATGGACACACACCTGCAGGTGACTGAATTGTGAGCAGAAGTCAACTCTGCCATTTCTCTAGGATTAGGAGGGCTGCACTCCAACTCAGATAAAGCTGCTCTCAGCAGTTTTGTTGAAGAAAACTACGTCACAGAAGCAGATTCTTGACCTTGGGAACAGTATGTGCTACACAATAATCTTAAATCAAAGGTCCATGCACCAGCTTTGTCAACCGCTTTGCTCAGTCTTTGACAGTGAAGTTATTTGCTATTGGGGGGACAAACGTGAAAGTCATGCATTCAAAATATTACTGAATAAAAATGCACTTCAAGCGTCAAAAATGAAAACAGAGAGTTAATCTCGCCGCAGCTCTTAAGCAGTCTGGGAGAACTTGGCGAGTTCATCTCAGCAGCAGGAATCCAGCTCCAGAGTGCTGCTGGGAGGGAAGCCAGGGAGCAACACTGATTACCAACATTATCACCTTTATTCCCACTGATTCTCTCTCAGTGCACACAAACACGCACACACAGGCATCCAAGATCATTGCAGGTTTGTTTCAGTCCAACTCTGGCTCCCTCACTCAGAGCGAACAATGAATTTTTCAAGGCCTTGGATTTCCCACACAAAAACAAGAATTTTACTTTTTTTTTGTTCTTTCCAGACGAGCCAGGCACTATTGCTTTGTGTGTTATGAGAATCTGAAGGACTCACTTATCCCAGAGTTGCTGCTCCAGCTAATACACATCTTACCATACTGTGGAAAAAATAAGAAGACCTCTAAAAAAAGCAGGGGGTGCATGTACATGGTGGATTAGCATTTATCCCAAAACGTCTCTGTTTGTTGATGTTTTCTACAAAGCAAATTATGACTTCATCAAATGTTTTGGCATAAAAGGTCGATACACAAAAAAAGAAAAAAAAAATCAAATAAGTGGTACTTTTATTAAAGTTTGGAAATCAGCACACACAGAGAGCTTCTATTCACTAGTGAATAGGTTGGCAAGGACAGTTTTGACAAAAGTGGAAGAATTGCTCGGGTAACATGCAAAAAGCAAAACCAAAGCAAATCAAAAAAGAGCCCAGCCTAGTGTTAAATCAAGTGAAATATGGTAAACACAGTGGATGTTTCATGTTGTAATGGTTGCCTCCAATACATGAGCAATTTTAACCATTATTACAAAGAACTTAAGTAGTGTTAAGTATAAACAGGACATCAGGTTGCCCTGATGAAGCTATGAGCATATCACATATGTTGTGCCACTTCTGCAGAATGGCAGGAGGGAATACCTTTGTTCTTTAATTGTGTTTTACTTCATGAAGCACTGCTTGATTGTGAGTTTAGGCCGAGTTTAGGAACTCAAGCTGAAGCTCATGCTCAGTCAAAATTTGGGGCCTGATCAAAATCCTAGACGGTTGCTACCTCCCGAAGCTGCTCGTCCAGATCCATCATCTCACATCCAGAGTGTGTTATTGCTCAAACTAATCTACCTCGTATCAGCGGCTTCATTGTTTGCCTGCATGTGGCACCTGAGCCAGAAGGCAGAGCGATGCAGGTGATTAATGCTTGCAGGACAGAGTTGATGATAAATAAACAAACCAGCCACCCAGTTCCTGTTTTGAGGAAGCAGCGGACACCTCCTGCCATATGTTGTGGAAATAACTTCAGGGCTCTTTGCGGGCATCAGTGTCATATGTGTCTCTGCAGGGAAGAGATATGGAGCTAGTTTATGTTGGAATAACTACACATTTTTTTGTAATAAACACGTCTCCCCGTGTATTTGGATGTGTTATGTTATATATTACCTTGTATATTATGTCCGTAACCCTGAGTGTGTTATGTGCAGCTTCACTGCATCACTGCCAAGCAGCTGTTGTTTAAATCAGCTATTGCAATGCATGAGTCAGACGGAACATAATGGAAACTCATGAAGGTTTTTGACACAGTGTTGGAGATATCTCCAAGACCTCCGCCCACAAACAAGCAGTTTCATTCTGCTTCATCAGTTTGTTTTGTTTGTCGTAAATGTTTTATTTTCTACTCATCACTTTTTGACTATTCATGGCCCCAACAGCAGGCACAGATTTAAAGGAAAACGTATTTTTGAAAGGAGCTAAAGGTTGGGCGGACAGCACCCCCTGGTGGTGAAACGTGAACACGACAGTAACAATTACCTTTTACCTAATGCAGTACTTAGTGAAGGTGCAAACATGAGCAGGCTTCAGGAAATCAGATAACCTTATCTTCCCTGAATACACAATATACACACCTTGAGGTCTTGTATATTCATTTTTCTGGGAATAAGTATAATATATAGGATTTCAGCGATCAGTGCAAAACAACACTGAATATTTTACAGCCTGACTGGAGTATTTTTATGGACTGACTTTATTGTAGTTCTTTGAGGGCAAGAAATAATGGAGGCTTTGAAACTTTGATTAGATTTTCATTATGGGAAAATGTGATTTAACATTTAAAATAATCTATTGCAATGGCTATATAATTAATGTCTACATCTAGATACAATGAATGCTTGTATATGACTATGAAAGGGGCTGCTAACCCCCCCCGCCCCCCTTCAGCTCTACAGAGGAGCTTACTGAACACCTGAGTGTTATCAGGTTTCATACACAGCAGCTCTGAATGAGCCAAAACTAACATCATTCCTGTCAGATATTTTAATGAAAAGTCCATTTGTGGTCTAATGGGTTCATAGATTTTAAAGTATCTAATCTAACAAAGAAATACAGACCTTTCTCACAGGCTGTGAACATTTTGACGTGTCAAACACAGGTGGTAGTAATAACATTAATATTGGCCGCATGCCATTCGGATGGACCAGTTCCAGCTCTAGTATTGTGCACGCTGGCTCGCTGGCAGAGCTTTCTGCAGACCCCGTAAATGAAATGGAGCCATCGTAAATGCGATTAGTTCCGCCTGTGCTTTTCTTGCTATGACGACTCTAAATGCCTGCTGTGAAAAGGGCCTATGAAGACGTTTAGAAAAGCAGTTGCTTGGTGATGTTTTACTGTCTCACTGTAAGAGCTGACAGACTCTACAGCATCTTGGTGTGTAGATGGCTAACTGGCATCATGTACAACTACTGTAAGAGTTTGTGTAGCCATTATAGACTCTTTATAACAGCATACATGAAGAACACAGGCTGGAATAAAAGTCTACTTAAAACCCAAAGAAAAAAAAATACACACCAATAACATAAACTGGCGTGTCTGTTCTACTCAAGTGTCCCTGAAGCCATTGTTAATTTGGGTCTGGGATAATGTCAAAGCAATGTTCATGCTGGTGCTGTTTGAAAGAAGATCAGAACCAAATCCTTTATTTTTTTTTAAATCTTTTTATTTAAAAGGGAATATTGAGCATTAGCATCTCACCTCCCTACCACCAATGTTCGTTTTTATGTGCCAAGAAATAAAAAGCTGGCCTGATCGCTGTCTCCACATATAATGCAGATCTTATGTATCACAAAAAACGATGCATATTGCAACAAATATATAGTTTTATAATATAAGATTGTTAAGCAAAAACATGTTTGTGACCATGCAGAGAATTTCCTAATTCACACATCACAGGCAGTCGCATTAACAGTATGTTTTGTACATAAACATACCATTACAAGGAGCACACATTTTGCTATAAAAGGCAGTTTGCACTGCGCAGGTTCTCTCACTGTCTTCGCTTACATCCACACACTTAATACTTTTAAGGTTGCACATTTACGCACACTCACTGCCTCTCTCTCACTCAAACACACACACACAGGTTCACAAAAAACATTTATAACAAGACAAAAAGATCAGACTTGGTCCCAAACAACCAGTTTATCAGAGGGCTGCCATCACTGGCAAGAAGGCAGTTATTCACGAGGAAATACTCAGTACCAAAGTTGAAAGTAAGAGTTAAAGTTTCATGCTTCAATTTTCAAAAATGTTTGCTCATCACAAGGTCACGATCGCATGATAAATGTAATGCCTCGTACAACAAATTAATATGGAAATCTTTGGGATTTTGAAAGGTCGTTTTTTTTTGGCTATAATAGCAAAATATAAGACTAGAAAACTGAATATTTTTGCTGTTACAATAATAGCAGGGGACGTCTACAATATGGTCTTGCTTTGACAACAACACTTTTCTTTCAACCAACCACAAATTAGGAGGACTGTTCTCTGAATTCGTTTGGCTTTTGTTCTTTCTTTTTGTCAGCCACAAAGTGGAGACGTTTTGGCTGAACAATGTAATCCCACTACACAGAAGCTGACTTTTTCCATGAAATGTTAAAATACAATACAAAAAAAAAATCAATGAATAATTCCATCAGTTTTAAACCACAGACAATTTTCATACAAACACATTCTCACTCAAAGATCGACATCTGGAGTAAACATGAAAACACATTCATTTGTAGTATATTACATATTTATAGTGTGAGGATAACTATTTTTGCCATACAAGGAAATCGTACTTTCCATCAAAAAGATTAACAATTGCACATAATTGTTGGCTAAAATATTTAAATGATACTGGAAAACACATTAAAATTGGTATTATTATTAAAAATAGATCAACATTTGAACAAAATTTTACATTTGCTTTTCTTTATCCTTTATAAAATAAGGACTTTTTTTTTAATTTCTTGGAATTAAAAAAAAACAGTAAGAAAAGCTGCTGAGAACATAAAGAACTAAAGCAAAGTTTCTGTACAAAAGATTAAGTTTTAAAACAGACCTTTACTTTTCTTCAGATTCTTTTGTTTCCAGTTTGGCAGAGCGTTGAACTCAACTCGACTCATCTCGAGAAGTGTCTGCAAAACATTAAAGTAAGAGGAAAAATGTCACATGACGAATCACGGGACATCATTTTGGTCCCGGTGGACCACGTACTGCGATAAAGGTTTTAGATGGTCATTAGATGGTCACTGTTTATTTATCTATCTATCCATTTTTTTTTTGTTTTATGTTCCTCTTGTTTTGTAACAAGAAGTATTCAGCCTTGTGATCCTTCAAGAGTCACTAGGCGGGTCCTACCTTGAAGTCCTGGTCAGACAGGTAATCCTCCAGGCGCAGAGGGTCCACTCCCTCTGGCAGCGGTTTGCTGGTCAGCTCCTCGATGGAGTACTGCTGCTTACTGAGCTTAGACAGCGCCTCCTTCACCAAGATCACCTTGTTCTTGGAGCTCTCAACCTGCATGAACATATAAATTACAGAAGGTAAACAAATGTAAATTTGAAGTACTGTAGTTTCTGTTTCATTGCAAAAATTATACATCTTACATAACAGATTTACGCATAACATGACAATATTCCCCAACAGGGAATATATTACATTATTTATGAGTTTAATGAGGCTGATGGGAAACTGATAAACTCATAAATATTCTTTTACTTTTATCAGAAAAACAAAAAATCTTCACTTTATACTAAATGTGATTCTGCACGGTAACTTTTAATAGACATATCTCGGGGATGTCCCTTTATCTCAACACATCCTGTTGAGTAAGTTGATTTAGATTCTTTCTAGAGTTGACTACATGACTTGCAGCAGTCTCCTGTCTTAAGCCGTAATACTGGGACAGCTCTCCCACCTCTGATATGATACTGGTATCCTTCTCCCAGTATGGGAAGATGTTGGTGAAGGTGAGGGGTTCACAGCCTGCTAGGACCAGATACGCCAGAGGGGGGCGCCGAGGGTTCTTCGCTGTAAATCATACAGAAAGCAGCATTGGAGAAGAGATAGAAACTAAAATGCAAAGGTGGTGATGCATTTGAATCCAGCTCCAAATTCAACTGGATGGAAAAAAGCAATAACAGTGTGTTTGGAGATATCAAGTACCATAGATGATTCCTTTGGAGAGAAGATATATGAGAGGATCTAATTTTTTTTTTTAAAACGCTTGTCTGTGAACTCTGACCTTTGCAGTACTGCAGCACAGTCTCCATGGCACATTTCCTCTCGTTGTCCCAGCGCATCTTTGCAGAGCCAGTACACTGTGTGTCTTCAGGCTGCCAGCCCTGCCACAGGTACACTTCCATACGATTATCCAGCAGGAACAGGGCTGCAGAAGCAATGGCATAAGAATTAGGAAGGATGGTGGAGCGCTTACATCCAGAAGCACTGAGGGGTAATATGGTCTACTGTAGTAGCAGTGAAGGCAATAAGGTTGCATATTAAGTCCCAATAGTCACTGTATTTTCCAAGATTAATAACTAAAATGTACAAATTATTTTGAAGAATGACTCACAAGGGTGCAAAAGTTAACCACTACACAGCACAGTACAACCACAGGCATGTAGCCTAACAAAGAAAAGTAATTTTTATTAGATAATCACTGTCCACTAGCTTACTTAAACTTAAACAAATCCAATTTTGCCTTCAGGCAACGGTCAAACATTATACAGATATATTTCTAGTCCAGTAATGACTCTGGCTCTTTAACTTTATTCTAAGATAAGATATTAGAAGTAGTTTTACACTGATTTCCAGTAAGAAAGGGGAATGTTTAGTAAAAAACATCAGACAAATAATAAACATACAAGTCACTGAAAGGTAACATAACTACATGTGTGTGGCACCTGGCTGTTGTGTGGAGTAGAGGTTCTCCTGCAGGAAAGGCATCGCCATGACTTCCTCTGGTACCCGGGCAGGATACAGCTGCTCCTCCCCTTCAAACACCCCAGAGCTGGCACTCAGCCGGAACAGCCGGGGTGTGTAGTTGTACTTCCCTGGATCTGGAGGCAACACACACACACACACGCACACGCGCACGCGCACACGCACACGCACACGCACACGCACACACACACACACACACACACACACACCTCATTAACGATCTTTCTTGCTGCTAATTTGGGAAGTTGCTGAGTTGAGGTTTAAAGAAGTGTGAATGTGAGGACCCACCTTGCAGCATGCAGTCGTAGGCCTTCCTGTCCTGTATGCCCAGAGCCTTCTCGAACTCTGAGGGTTCAGCTCCTTCCTCCACCTCCTCCACTTTCACACTGCTGCTGTTGCTGAGACCTAACTCTGAGGGACACCTGAACACAAACACAGAAACCAGTTGGTCCACCAGAGCAGCCACATATCCATCTATCATACACATCTGGACTGGATGGGTCTTACCTCTGGGTTAGTTTGTCCGCAGCTCTTCTGGCCACCTGCCTGGCACTGGCATGTGCTTTACAGCCATGCCACAAGTAGAGTTTTTCCTTCTGAGCATTAAGAAGCACCAGGCTGGTACGTGACCGCAGACTGGCATGCTGGCAGTCCACCTCCACCAGCATGGCCTCCACCTCTGCCTCTCCACGGACACAGAACAACCTCCAGTCATCTGAAGACATGCATGATTAGAGGTCTTTACGCCAGAATAACACTGTAAAAATTCAATGTGCTACTTTGATATTAAAAATAAACTGACAGGGTTTTGTTTTTTTTGTTTTTTTTACCTTTGTTTTTGGCACCGTCTTCTCTGCTGCCTTTGTGGATGATTAAACCTCCCTGGAAAAGCTGGAGGAAGCACGGTGGCTCCTTCCCCTGACTCACCAACACCTGGATCCACACAAATTGGATACAATCAGATGAGGAAAGCCACAGTTACATCAGCTACTACCTGAACACACAGCCATTAATTTGTCTGTGTGTTTATATTGAGTGAATAAATGAACAGATGAATGAATTAAGCATTTGTTTATTTGTTAAAGAGACATTTCCAAATATTTAACTGCTAAAAAGGAACCGTGCCTACAACAAACAACATCTTATTGTGTGTGGCTGTGATGAACGGATACTCACTTGTGACCCCCTGTGGCTGCCCAGCTCCACGGTCATTAGAGCTGAGGTTCCTTTCTCGTTGATGCTGGAGTGCCGGCCCTGCCAGAAAAAACAAGCAGTGCGCTCTCTTCCAGGAGCTCCAGCACTCAGCTCCCCGGGTTTCTGCCGCTTCCCCACTGACAGAACAGAACCACAGTGAACCCAGTGGATGAAATCACCTCTTCTCCTTCCACCTCTGGACAGCTGTAACCCTAACATGTGAGGCTGACGTCTTTTTTCAAAGCTTGTCAACCACAGCTGAATTTGAATCTTTCCTCACCTTTTCAGTGATTTGATGATTGCCACTCGTACATGGATTTTGTAATTGGATGCATTACAAATTACATTACATTACAGCAAGTGAACCCAGACTGATATAATTTCCTCTTGCCATTAATTTTCTACCAGGTTTTACTAATACTTCATCATATTCCTCCCATTTCACAAGTCTAATTTTAATTCTTCAGGCTGCAGCTGAGCCAAAAGCATGACTCACCAAGTGTGGTGACAGAGTACTTCCACTGGATGATGTAGGCATCGCCCTCGTGTAGCTGGCCCAGGCTCTCTTTAGGCAGTTCCTCCTCACTGTGCTCTTTGATGTGCCAGGTGTCGACAGCTACTGTAGCCAACTCTGCCTGCCTACCATCCTCTGTCCTCACCAGGCCGTGACCCCGCTGGACATTGACTCCCTCCAGGACAGTCTTCACCGGCTCAGGCTCATTGTCCAGCAGGGCTCTGGCATCACATGGCTGCAGGTCCAAGTCGAGTGGGGGGCGGACAGTGGAATAGACTGGACTCTGAGCAGACAAAGGACTATTTTAGTCGGTTTTAAATTTGTTACTTCAGTGAGTATATTCATTAACTGAAGAGCTACAGCAGAGCAGTGTTTTTTTTCTTAATCCCTCTGAAACTGATCATCGGATATATACAGTCACTGCTAATGATTTGTTTAAAACGCATACATGCTACTGTGGGTCTAATGTCATCTACCTTGATCTCCTCCGCTTGCATTGCTTCCTCTTTCTTCCTCTCGGCCCAGTCCAGGAACTTCTCCCTGAACAGCGATGTCTCATTGTGCTCTGACAGCCGCCCAAACAGAGCCCAGCTCGGACGACCCTCCCCCTGCCTGGATAAAACACACATACATTATCATTAAAAAGAAAGTCTTCTCTCTAGACCTGTACTAACAAAATAAAACCACCAGGGGCTACAATAACACAACCAATAATCTAACAAACTCAAAACTCTTACATCTGTCTGTCATACTCACTGAGGCACATCCTTATTAGTGCAGGAGGCATCTAAGGGGTTGACTCTGCAGTTGCTGTAGTCGTAGCTGCCACTGTAGAGCTGTTTGCCCAGTTTGACGGCCACTTTTCTGTCACTCAAGGGCACATCTTTCCCATGCCATACGTACACTTCACTGCCAAAGTCAAACACTAAGACCTGGTGTGGTGTATGAGGGGCAGCAGGAAGGAGGAGAGAGAAGAGAGAAATACTATTAGGGATGGTTTATTAATATCTCTAATTTTTATACCAACGTTTCATCCTTTTTCAGACTTTCTATGCAGTGACCAAACTTTTATGAAGTCATTACTCTCACAGTGCTGTTACCTCCTTAGAGTTGAGCAAGGAGACACTCGGGATGGAGGCCCAGGCATCTTCATGTGGCACCAGTTTGTCTCCCTGAAGTCTGTACACCCCATTAGAGTCTAGCACCCCACTCTCATACAGTTCATCCTCTTCTGGCTCCCCTGCCCCTATAGCACACACACACAGAGAACAAAGAGCATGGTAAGCATATTCATGGGACAGCAGGGGGGCAGAGTGCTTAGACAGATAATCCTTCAAATGGTAAACCAAGCTTCAAGCCTCCGAGTCAGAAAGCATCAACACAGCTGAAGTGTTCTTATGAAAAACAAGGGATCTTCATAGTTCTATTTGACTGTATTATATCATACAGTATAAGATCTGCAGTTTTTACTCATTTATATACTCAAATAAAAGTTCAACTGCCAGAGGTGTTTGAACTGTTATGTGTATCCAGCAGAGACAGAAACGGGCAGAGGTACAGACATACAGAGAAAGCAGATGAACTGTTGAGTGTATGTATGAGCCTGTGTGTGACAAGCAGAGCTGAAATTTCCTTGTTGGCTGGCATTCCTCCTTCACTGTACATAGTAAATGTGTGTAAGTACCTCTGTATTTGGCTTTTCCTCCCAGCAGGCTCCAGAACTCTTTGGCCCATCTGCTCTCAGTGTTGATGCCCTCCTCCAGCACCGTCACCTGGGGGGCCTTGCAGCCAAGGTCCCTTTTGGCCTGAACAAATGATGCCATCTCTGATGCCTGGGTTCAACACAAGACATGATGTACATGTTAGAACTGTACAGAGGTGGATATTTATCTCCTAGGCAGAGCAAGGAGAGAAGTAAGGTTAGAAGTCTTTATTTAATCAGGGCAGTTAGGTTAAAATGCAGACCTGGATATACTTAAGGCAGGAATTGTAAAAATCTAATGGTTTCCTTTTGTTTCAGTTCTATCAAGATATTTCTGAAGTCTTTATTTGCAGTATTCAAGTATGTGTGAGGATCACTACCTTAGCTTTCTCGATGACATTGGCAAACTCTCCGCTCCACATGAAGCAGTGCTTTGGTGTTATGAGAAGGAAGCAGTCGCCACTGTTTAGAGAATGGGCAGTGGGCTCCACCAAGCGCACCTGGACATGCCTGCGACCTACAGACAGCGACAAAGCAGCTTGTACTTCTTTGCAAACAGACCTCAATGGTGTTAATCCGATCAGTAAGCCAGCACTTTTATGCTATTTCCTTTGCATAATAAATGGTCATGGGTGATAAATCACCACACATCACACCAGTATTCAACAAATATTTATAGAAAACAAACACACAGTACATTCTCTTTTGTTTCTGACCTTTGATGCGAATAAGCATGAGCTTGTTGAAAGGCAGCGTGCTGTTGTTGGTCACAACATCGGTGGACTTCACACTGCGCAGGCTGACCTTGCGGAAGTTCTCCTTGCTGGCGAGGCCAGCCAAGGCCACATCGGCCAGGTTGGAGTGTTTTGCCACTGGATGGGAGAACAAACAAGATGACTAGTGGCATAATTTTCAATAACTACAGGTTAGAGGTTGAACTAATATGTTTAGAATAATTACTATGTCACAATCTCGTCTGCCATCTGCAAATAAAAACTGCATAGATCATGAAAAAACAGGATGTATTTTAGAATTTCTTCTTTCATGTCAGCTGCACTAGAAACGCACATATATAGCTGTCTTGTGTCCTCTTAGTGTGAACTGAAAAAAAAAAAAGGTTTCTGAGGTCAGTTTAGTCTGTGAATACTATCTATAGAGAGGAACTGAATATAGAGAACACGCAAGCAGCAGATAAAGAAAAAAATATCAGGCAGCTACAAGCAGAGCTGCTGTAAACAAGAAACCCTGTTTCTGCAATCAGGGAGTGGATGAGAAATGCAGTTTCCCCAGCTAAATACATATACATGTAACCGGGTTCCTTCAGACTTCAGCCTGAGTTGGTATTGCTGTGACAGCAGTGCAGCAGGATGACAAAGTTGCTTCTATTTGTCTCAAATAAGGTCTGGGGTATGAAAGACATATGTTCAATGACCTGCTACATGTACACACAGATCTAAAGTTTGCATTGTCAAATTTCCTGCATGAATGGATGGGAAATGAGTCATTATAAGACTCAATTAAAATATTAAAAGAGTACTGTATTTATTGAGTATCATCTCCTTTCTTTGCTAATTTTTCTATTGATGTTTCTTGTGGATTTAACTTTTGGTGGTCCTTTAAAGCTGCTGAGGCATCCAAGACTCTTAAGTTTAGCTAGGGTAAGAACCTTTGCAGTGCCACAGTAGGAAAGTTTGAGCAGTCTTACTTCTCTCCACTTGGATCCTCTTAGTCTCCACTGTGGCTACGTTAAGCCTCTGCTCGGTGTAGACCTGCCGGAGGTCGTCGCGGGCAGCCAGAGCCCGCAGAGGGTTCCTGGAGCCTTGATTTCTTCGGGCTGGTCGAACTGCACGCTTATGTTCTGCTACAGCTGAGGTGAGCCTTAAGACATTCGTACACAAAACAATGGAAATTATAAAGACAAGGAATGTAGGTAGTTCAAGCAATAAGTTAAAATGTTTTATTACTATTTTTAAGGAAAATGTTTAAGACATGATTGATGGCAAAAGATCATGTAAACTGAACATTTCTGTCAATAAGGTACAAAAAATGTTCTTGAGAATAGGGATAAAAATGCCTCCAATTAATTTGCGATTCCTACAAACTAACTTTGGTGTGTCGGCCTGAATCTTGCTGAGGTCCTCCTCAGTAACGACAACACTTGACTCCTGGAGTGTCGGGACTGAGACAGATTTGTAGAAGTTGCCGAACGTCTCCTCATCATCCAGGGTCATCACTTCTTTCTCCATCTCTGCCGTCACCTCAATGGTGGATGTCGTGCTTTTGCTCACGCCTGACCAGCCCACCATAACAAGAGAACACAGGGAGGAACGGAACAGGAAGTGTTACACAGAACTGTTGTCTTAATAACACAATGTATAATTAGGTAAAATCTTATGTGGAAAACAAACGGGGTGACTGTACCTTTATTGTGGAGCTTGTCAAGGAAGGACTCGAGCTTGTCAAGTCTTTTATCTCCTTCCACCTTGACAGCAGTTTTACTGGAAATTTCTGCCAAGCAGAAAAAAGAGGTTGCTAAAATGATTTAATTTAAATCTTTATTATCTGAAATTAGTGGCACTTAGTGACACACATGGTCACAAGAGCCTAGTTCAAGTATCAATAATCACAACACCAGATTAATTAACTGTATGACTCACAGACCGTACCTTCATGCGGCTTCACAGGTGTGGCATTTGACCTCTTGAAAGAGATAAGAGGTAACTCCTCCTTTGCTGTATCTGACACAAGACCTGGTGGAAAGCAAGGGGGGAATTAGGTCAGCAACTAATGACCATTTTTGTTACAGATTAATCTGACAATTATCTTCTCGATTAATTAATTACTTCTTTTGTCTAAAATATCAGAAAATAGGGAGAAATGTGTATAAATATTGCAAGAGTAAAAGGTAATATATTAAAATGTCAGTGAGAGATACTCAATTTATTTTGAAGTATGAGGAAAAAAGCTGCAAATTATCATGAGAGAACAAATAAAAATAAATAAATGGTATTTTTTTTAGTTGAAATGCAACTGAAACTATCAGTGAAATTCCTTTACTACTGATCAGCCAATCAGTATAATAAGTAACTAATCACAACTCTAAAGGGAATCATTTTAGGTTCCATCTTCATGGGCCACACAAACCCTAATACCTTAATACTGTTGACTATGAAAGATGCTTGAAGGACTGCAAGAGTCAAGCTGTTGAATGTAGAGCTTGCATGATTTAGCCCATCTGAGCAGAACAATGAGCTAGCTTGTGCCAGTGTATATGCAGTCAGGATAAACACACCTCTCTTGGCCATGCGCCCAGCCACAGTGAACTGGCTGGAGTCGTTGGCTGCTCCTTTGCCTTTGCTCTTCCACTGCTCCTCCTTCTCCTTGAGGATCTTCATCCTCTCCATCACCGACATTTTGGGTTCCACA
Organism: Toxotes lorentzi; assembly: GCA_037833715.1. Lineage (NCBI taxonomy): Eukaryota > Metazoa > Chordata > Actinopteri > Toxotidae > Toxotes > Toxotes lorentzi. The sequence continues at coordinate 9,025,737 of JBBMJY010000014.1, forward strand.
TCTACGCTGGACTTCTGTTGGAAGTAATAAAGTTTTAGATATAGCATTTGGACTATTTTTAAGGAGTCAGTCTTTTACTCTACATTTATTTCACACGGAAACAGACAGTTATGAGGACACAGTGACGTAACCATGAGAGAGCAAGAAAGCTTGAATGAGGATAAGAGAGACAACTAGTGATGGTGAAAGATAGTAGAACTGTAGTACTATAAAACAAAAAACATGCAGACTGTTGAGTCCTGGCAATAAAACACAAAAATCCCTATTATATACCAAGGCCATCCATCACCCACTATTCAGCAGAGCTTTCCTTATGTGATTTACTCCTGCTGCCATTTTTGCACCTGAACTTCACCGTTAAAAATGAATTAGCAGAGTTTTACTGGCCCCCCTGGTCCTGCTGGAACCCAGGAGCTGTGTTACAGTAATTAATGACATTCCACTCCTAAATATTTGAAGCGTTTTATGGCCTTGCCTGGGTTTTTTACTGGCAGCCACCCCTTATTCCTTCGCAAATAATAAGCAATTCACTGCATGTAATGTACCATGAGTGGTGACTTCGTATCTGCAGTGGGTTACACGCAGCTTAGTCTTGCAAAGGAAGACCTATGTCTGCACTATGACTGCACAGCAGAAAATAAATTACAAACATAGGTTTGATACAGAAGACAACTGTTGAGCAACTGCTGACTAAACAGGCAGAAGCCAAAAGAAGAAAGGGCTTAACAAACTCAACATGGTTGGTTTATGAACTGTAAATTCTTGTACTGCATGCGCTGTGTGACATACAGCATTTGTTCATATGAGGGCAAGAACAGGACAGTTTGCACTGCATAAGATTAGAGTAAATGACAAACAAATGATTGGGATTCCCAAAACCAAATAGCTTGTTAAAGTCACAGAGGAATTTCCTTAGTGGATGAAAGACAGCCTGTGTGATCTGCTGACTGTCTATAAAATCATCTTTACCGTATGCTCTGAAGAGTCGACTTAAACAATCACAGATGTCAGCAGCTTTAAAGAGAAAAAGATGTTCGGCTAAAGTGGTGAACTGCAGCCAGACTGTTGTCAGTGTGGCATTAGAACAGTCTCCTTGTGAAATAAGTAGTCTGTCTAAATTTGACATAAAATGTATGTCAATACAAAAACACAGGCTGAACGTTTTGAGAAAATTACTATTTTTCTGACCAATATTGGGATGTAATCTATAAATGAATCTCCAGGCTGCAATGTATAAAGACTTCAGTATCTACAGCCATTAGCTACTTACAGCTTAGGGTATTTCCAAAAAAGATTGACTTTGAGGGAGAAGTAATTAAACAGGTCAAAAGCTACGGCTGCTTGGAACAGTAGAAATGAGATAACCCAGTGACTGGAGAGACTCAGGGACGGGAAAGTCAAAAGTTTAAAGCACACAACAGTCCTTGTTTCCAGCAATATATTTACTGTTGAACTGTCCCTGAGCAAGACACTCTATCCCTGCTTACTCACTTACAGCTAGAAATTGCACTCCCATAAAACCACCTTCCCGTGGAGAGCAAAATTTAAATAACAGGAATTGTATTTGTTCTGAATTAATGTGAAACATGCTTAAATGTACAAACAACCATGTGCTGAATGAACGGAAAAATACCAGTTTCTTTCAAACGATCTTCCACTCACACACACCAAACCCTTTCTCCCTTTCTCCCCTGCTCTCTCCCTCACTACACACAATGGCAAAGATACAAGTGGTAACAGACTTTTTTTTTGTGCTCTAATGTCAAACATGTTGCATGATGTGGTCAAATATTAGCCTGACATGAGACAAAAGTTCAAAGAAATCCATTTAATCACACTGGCATGCACAGAGAGACAACGCACTGGAGCCAAACATCAAAGCGAACTCTTGCTGATTTCATAACATTAGATAATGTGACACATCTGACATACAGACATGTTTCTGCACATACACATCTTGAATGTATCGTGAGAGAGAATGTGAGTTTTTGAGTTCATTTGTACTGATAAACAGTTTGTTACAGAAAGTAGAACAGGACTGAGTAACGCCTGTTTCTTGTAACTTTAAACTATTAATACTCAAAAACAACACTTCAAAGTGCTTGTGCACCACAATCTCTCAGTAAAACAATACTCGTACAGTCATGGTGCAATACAAACAACACAATATCTGTCATCTAACGCAGTCCTGAAGCATTCTCACACACTGACACAGCCCCTCCAACGAGCAGCCCATCTCTGGAGTCAATCAGAGAAGGGAAATACCTTGGCCTGACAGGACCCCAGAGAGCGGGGAGGAGAGGAAAGGGCCTGGGCCTCAAACCCCCACAGGAAACCATTTTTCTTAGCCCTGCCTTACTGTATCAGTAGGCAGCACCTAAGCCAAACCACTGACACAGACATCGACCAACTGAGGGCAAGCAAACCACATTCATGTAGCAACAGTAAGTGTGTGGATAGCACTGATTTCTCAGTGGTAATCCTCAGAGAGTGCAAGAGATTTTCCAGAGCACAGGTAGGTCAAGAGGGGAAAAATATTAAGCAGTTAAGTTCGTGCAGAGAGGGGCATATGGTACGTACGTATGTACACACACTCACCTGAAGGGACAGGGAAAGGCTGACAAGCAGGTGTCAAAGTCAAGAAAGTGCTAGAGTCCACAGTTGAGGACAGAGGGAACTGGAGAGAAGGGAAAAAAAGAGGAGGAATAGTAGGAAGGGAAGAGGAAAGGAACATTATCAGAAGAGAATGAAGGAGAAAAGGCATAGCAGGGCAACATTAGGCTGAAGCAGCTGGAGTGAGTGGGTTTTAGCATGGAAGACTAAAGAAAAGACATGGGTCATTTAAAGCCTGGGAAAATGGGAACGAAAGGAAAAGGGAAACAGACTGTTTATAACAATGCATGAGGGGAAATCAAACACCATAAACTGAAAGCAACGCATATGTAAATCATTCTGGCTGGTGACGGTATGAAGCTCGTTTCATGATTTAGTTGGAATCAAGAGAAAATGTCTCACCCCACTGGTGCATTTAATGACAAAAACTTGGTTCCCTTCAGTGCGTTAACTTTCCATGGATGATACTATGATTATGCCCATTTATAGAGCCTATTTTAACACACTCATAATGTATTGGAGATAATCAACTCATCTTTATTTGATTATTTCTAATCCATTTTCTGGGAATCAACACGCCAGGGACAACATTTCCAACCGAGTCTTAATGGAGTGAAGTTTCGGTGGGGGAGCTGCAGCGTCAGTGTTCTGACTTGTGGAGAGATGTCAGTCTAGTCCTTCAATGACTCATTGCTGGAATACAAAACCTAGACATTTAGCAAATCCTGGAGGATTTGAAAGAAAACAATACATTTTTGAATATTCTTTCAGTGTCTGGATTTTGTAACTTAATTTGCTGCCAAAACTGAATTCATCTTGACAAAGCAGCAGTTTTTTTTTATTAATCATCAACTCGTGACATGCTGTAAACAGTTAATGTAACTTATGATTAACACTCATTGTCCAAGACATGACAGACCCTCTTTAAATTCAATTTACAACAAGGCCTCACCTTACAACACAACCATTCTATACAGGACAGCTTAGCAGCCTTAACAGGAAACATCTGGAGCTGGTTGGAGATGGCCATGCTGTGTACCATGCACGTTACATTCCCTGGTCTCCCACATATCAACCAAAGAGCAACAACATCTGCTCCGGCTTGGCAATGTATGAGATAAATCGACATGCCTAAACATGAAAACCAAGGCCTTTCCCTCAAGAGAGAAACGGAAATGTAACAAGAATAGTCACATGCAAGTAAATACCCCATACCTAAGGCAGAAAGGGCATCAGTGCCAATAATTTAGCCAAACCATGTATTATCTACATCTCTGATGCGAGTCAGTTTCCCAGAGCTCTACAGTAGCAGCCACAGTGCACAGCGGGTTCCAGACCAATTCACAGGCATTAACCTCAGATAGAATTAAAGGAAGAAATCCGCAGACTTTTTGGACACCAGTTTTGTCCTCATCTATGCGTGTAAGTGTTGAGGATGCAGTTTTTTTTGCCCTTAATGGAATTGCACTAAATTTTGTGGACTCTGTGTTGATTTATCATAATGAAGACAGACCACACAAATGTAAAATGACAGTTTTCAATATTTAGTTGACTGGGGATTTGTTCACATTTTTGGCTGTCTGCACTTACTTATAAAGTGGCCTTTCCAGACTAAGAGTGGATTTATTCTAAGGTTAGCTCATCTTTGGATGCAGGATGAACCCAAACCAGAAATCCCCCAAGCCAAGAGATGCTCTGTACAAATAAACATGACATCACTTCAATCCTAGTGTTAAATTTACTGCTACGGTGTTGTCCATGTGGCACACGTAGGGTTTTTCCTCTGCTGTAGTGTAACTGTTTACTTCCACAGTGTCCATAGAATGATTTTTTAATTTCGACCTGAAAATTCAGTGGCAGTGGTCTTGTTTATATAGGAAAGGAGCGTGTAGAAACCTCCATGCACATCCATCACCACTTCAAAACATGTCAGTTGTCTTAGCATGTATCTATTAAACCCTCTGTGCTGAGCTGTGCAAAACCGTATGACCTGGATGTTTATGTACATTTGTGAGACATGAAAGTGTGCGAAGAATACAAAGGCTTTTCTTATGTAGAGAACTACTTTTTTAACTTTGAGAAGAGGTGAAGCTTGAGAGTGCAGAAACCAGTAAAGGAAACAAGCATTAGCTTGGAGGGTTTGCTCATGGTGTAGGATTTTATTTTTACAAGGCGAAGGGGGTGTGTCTCTCTTTGTCTTTGGGAGGCTAGCTAAGCCCTGGATCTCTGGCTTTGGCGTCACCACTCCCAAATCTGCTGCACCCCCCAAGCCCTCCTAACCTCACACCCTCTTGGCAGCAACTCGGGGAAATAAGCTGATTCAGCAGACGAAGAAATGTGTCCACAGCCAAATTTTTCTTTCCCTGCACACAAAGCTGAGGGGAAACCTGAACATATGGCACGATTTACTCATCAAGGCCAATGTCACTGCACCCACCCCCGCCAAAAAACACTATTAGTTGATGTTGTCCTAAATAAGAATGCACTGCAACATAACTAGCTTTCAACTTTGAGACGTCTAGTAGCCCTGTTATTCATCCCAACTGACCAAAAACTTAACACCCTCTACACAAAGGAAAGGTCACGTAAAAACTCACTCACTTTTTTCCTCCAGGCATTCTCAGCACCTTGGAGTTGACTGAAGCGATCAGCCAGTGATGTCTGGATTACATTGGATGGTTTGGGCTTTCTCAGTATATCCTTTTCATCCCCTTCACTCGTTAACTCTGACAGTCTGAAAAAGGCAAAAGAGAGGCAGTGTTACCTTTACTATGCAAGTCTGAGTATATTATAGAAAACTTATTGCACATTACCTCATCATACGTTCCTGGTAATATATGTTAGAGTAATGTAGTGTACTGTACTGTGTAAAAGGTCTGTCACTTTGAAAAGACAAATTTTGCCCCTTTAGGCCTTATAATTTAACATCATTCATGTTGTGTTTGTGTTCATCCAATGACCTCTGTTTGAGTGACGAGCCCAGACTTCCATCCAAACTGCTCTCCAGCTCCTCGACATCTTCTGACACTGTGGAGGTCCTCTCCAGGCTCTCATCAGGCGAAGGACTTTGCATCTCCTCAAAGCTCCCTCTACTACTACTACTGCTGCTGCCCTCCCTCTGTTGTCTGTCGATGCTGAAGCTCCCTCCGTCTGTGATATCTTCAGTTAAAGACTCGTCCTCTCTGTCATTGTCCTCAGAGACCTCTTCATTTATTTCCTCCTCCTCCTCCTCCTCCTCCTCCTCCTGCTGCTGCTGCTCCTCCTCCTCATTTGTCTCCTCTGTCTCTTCCTCGCTCTCAGGGTGGCTGAGGGTGATGCTGCTTTGTCGGGCTGGTGTGCAGTCAGTTGTCGAGCTCTCGCTGTGGTCTGACTCCACACTGGTGGAGCGGCTTTTCTTTAGGATTCCCTTGATGCCGCGAGGCCCTGAGTCTTGGCGCTGCAGCAAGGCAGGCTGGCAGGGAGGAGAACGGGGGGGAGAGGCGCCTCTGTTCTTGATGTCAGAGAGGAGACTGGAAGGCTGATGTAGAGAGGGAGACAGAGAAAGTTTTTTTTTTTTTTATTACCAGCCATTATATTTATAATATCTAGAGAAGCCTATTAAAGTTGCAGTTCCACTTGAAGAAGTGTGCTCTACAGTGCTTGATTATAGCACATAACTCTCTCTGACCATACCAGTATTTTCCAATAGCAGCTCCTCTGCAGTTTCCACATAAACATTATAAACCTTGTCTTATTGCTTGTCTTAAAGTCTCAAAGACTGTAATACGCAAACATGTACACAAACACAGACTCCTGCTCTAACTACTACTATTTGTACTTTCAGTGACCAACTGCTGTTATCAAGAGGCTGAGGGTTAGTGGTTTAGATGAGCAGGACGAGGCGGTTAAAAGGGACATAAAGGTGGGGATAAGCAAATGAAAATAGAAGACAAAGGGATTGACAGAGGGGCAACAACAGTGATCAGAAAACAGGAGTAAGTGAGAATTCTAAGAGTAAAGGGCTGAAACAAAGAGAGATAAACAGCATGTTAAGAAAGACTATAAAAGATTTTTCTATTGTTAACAAATCTACAAGGCTTGTTTGGGTCATCACATGTGTTTGTTGTGCTTTTCAGAAAAAAAAGCTAATAACATCTGTCAAGTAACGTTGCAATTGTGAGACACAAAGCCTTTTGTAGCCCAAGCAACCATGACATTACTTGTTCTTTTGAACAGTTGAAAAATACAGTAAATTGCAACCATGAACAGGTGTACAAACAGACCCTTTTATGTGTGTGTATGTGTGTTCAATATGCAATCACTCACAACAGCAGACGTCCTGCTGACAGGTCAAAGGTTATGAGGGAGTGCTGATTTAGGAGGAGATGTTGGAAGAAGAATAGAGTGAGGCCAGCTGGGTGTTAAAGTGCAATGCTAACCAGGTGGTGCGCTTAAATGAAATACACCATGTGCATGGTGTGTGGTATGGAGTTTATGTACACACTTTCATTACGTGTGAGGAAGAAAAACTGACCTGTGTTTCTTCTGCAGTGGCAGCAGATTCACCTGAGGCCTCTTTCTCTTCCATTGTCTTGACTACATCCGATTTGGGAAGCCTGAAGCATCAGCAAAAAAGGACAAAGATGGTGGAAACAACTATTAAATGAAATGTTTAAGTGAAAACAATTAAAAGTTACTATTTGTATTTATTATGTTTACTATTACTAAATGAACCAAGGATACAAAAGTAGATAAACACCATTAAGTGAATGTTACTGAATCTGAGTAAAGCTTGTATTAAAGTTTTATTCAGCTCAACTGCAGATGATATTGCAAAAGGAGCAAAAAATTGTTCACCTCGATTTTTACTAACTCAAAGCGCGTGGCCAAAAATCAATAAACAATCTGATTTGGTGCCAGTATTTTGGTTCATGGTTCATGTGCAAATGGTCAAATATACTGATATCACTTCTGAATTGGATGGAAACAGAGAACAGTTCAAACTCTACATGGACAAGAAAAGGGACAGGAATGAACTTAATTATGTCTTTATCGACACACATACTCACCCACCCACCCACCCACCCACACAGAGTCCAGACTTCTTACTCCAGTGGTTACAGTACTAAGTAGTCTGGCTCTCACTGCTGCGGCTATTAACTTCAATCTGGTTTGCGTCACCATGGCTACCACATTGCCCTGAGTGTTTGTGTGTATATGCGTGTGCAAGAGACAGTGTGGCATTAAAGGCAAGCTCTGCAGGTTTATCTGGTTTATCTTTGCAGCCGTTTGCATCAATGTACAGCCTTCCAATTGCTCTGTAATTACCTCTGCGCTCCATTCAGTCTGTGTGTGAGTTTGTTTCATGGTGTACTATCTCCTTTTGTCATAGTATATGTAATATATTGCAGTCCACAAAATCTTTTACTCGACTGGTGAGAAAAAAAGAAGACTGCAAGGTTTAAATGTCGTTAGTCTAATAAAATGGTCTGACCATACAATAAATCTGAACCGACCTGGTAGAAGTTTCCTCCTCATCACTGCTCATTAGCTGACGCTTCACTTTGTCATCAGGACATCGACCACTGCTTCCATCCTCTGTCCCCTCCAGGTCCTAGAGGCAGAGAGAACCCTGATGTTAGGAGCTCGATTTTCAAGAAATACTGCTGAAGACCTACACCAGCTGTAAAAAACACATCTTGATAAGGGAAGTGAATGAATGAATAAGGCTCCACCCCTCCACTTGAGCAAAGCAGGCAAGCCTACAAATGCTCCAGCTGAGTTGCTCAGAGGTCAGAGCTGTAGTGTGTGAGTGACTGTGGAGCAAGTATGAGAAGTCTACCCACCTTCAGAAAAAACCTAAAATGGACAGAGATGAGTACTTGCCAGAACTGCATTTTCCACATTGAAGCAAAATCTCCTTAAGGGAGCCATTATGGTTTTATGTTTTTTACCCCCTCTAAGGTTAAATATTACTACAGTGGGCCCGTGGTCTGACTCACTGTCCATTTTAAGATCAAAGGGGTAGATACAGTTGATGATGTTATTACTCTCTGATATCCCTGTACTGGCCATTTACAATAAAACAATGAGTGATAAATGCTAATGAACACTACCTCAACATGATTTTCTATGTTCAACCCTGCAGAAACCAAGTTAAATTTAAGACTTTTTATGACCGTTTTAATACCACATAGAATTAACCTGCTTGAAAGTCTGATGAAAGTAATAATGAATAACCAGTAGAGGTGATATGGCCCATAAATATTTATTACTGCATCACATTTTTTAGAACTTCCTAACAGTGTAAAACAAAAGTTCCTAATCATATAATAAATGTAATTAATTATCCATTGTGAAAGATAGAATTCAAATGTCCTTTTTAAGTCTACAAGTAGTTAGAGACTTTTTAAAACCTGCATTCAGTGTGAGCAGCTGTGAGAGAGCTTTGTCAGTAAACACTTTGCTAAGGCCCTGGAGAGACCTGGTGAAGATAAGTGGATCTCCAGCTGTGTGGAAAGTAACAGAAATCAAATGCTGTTTTTTCACAAAATTATATACCAAAGCTTACAGAATTAGAGGCCACTTACAAACTAACTGATGCTCACAGATTATAAAGAAAGTACTTATTTTCCACCCAGCATGAACAGATTCCCATCTGTAAAACAAGTTTTTATGTACTCAGGAAATTTAGTCAAGAAATTCACAATATAAATGAGCTGCATCTTTCTCCAGAAGTCTCCATGTACACACTTTATTGCCTCTATTCATGCTGGAAAGCAGACATACTATAACCTCACTCCTAACCCGGTCTCTCCCGCTCCTCCTGAGACACTGACTCACTGACTTTCAACACAGACTGTGGAGGAGAAATAAGTGATAAGGGAAAAGTGAAGACAGTGAAGGACTATCTGTCACTACTGATGACACCTTAAAATAACAGAGATGTAGGACAGAACAAAGGGGGGGAGGGGAATGATTAAAAAAAAAGAAAAATGTAAGTGTGATTTTAAGACGTGGGAGCCTGTCTTCCCAGCAGGTTTTTGGTTGGAGTGACTTGCTGCCATCTGGGTTCACTTGACCAACCTTGGCACTGTTCCTGGTCTGTGAAGGCCAAGTTAGAACAGCTATTTACATCCAATATCATGAAACTTAACTACTTCTGAAACCCAAGCAGCCTGGGAAAGCCCAATACTCAGTGCATTTTTAAGCACACGTGTAGATCTCCCATAGGATTGGGGCCATTGTCAATTTTTTGTTTCTGAGTGCATCTTCAGGCTCTCTAAACTTTTATTCCCACCGCTGCTTTGAGACCCCCACAGACTGTGTGTGCTGAAGTCATCACTTTGGCCGAGCGTGCATCCAGGTGCAGGAGAGCTCAGTGCTGTATGGAACAGCTCAGTGCTGTATGGAACAGCTCAATTTGTTATTAATGGAGCAAGCTTCCAGAAGGGGCGGTGGGTGGTTGAAGCACACACCAGCTGCACTGGAAAGGACTGTGACTAAATCAGCAAGGGAAATGAAAAGAATTAACCGTAGACTGGTTGTAAACCATAGATATAGCATCTGTGACATCACTCATAAGTTTAGACATTGATGTTTTGAAGCTTGGATTTGGTTAACTGTGTGCTGTCATCTTGGCAGTTTTGGTAGGTATGAATTTTTTTTTTTTTTTTTTTTTTTTTTTTAAAGGGAGATTTTTTGAGCTGAGGTGGAAAGAGCAAGTAGCTGAGACATGTAAATCAGGCAAACATGCTGCAAATGACCAAAGCTTCTTTGGAAAATGTAAATGTACTTTGGAGCTGTGGTCATTTAAACTTAAGCAGTTAACCAAAGTTTAGTTGGTACATACTTTGCCTTATTTTGAGCCATGAAAACCCCGACAAACTACAAAGGGCTTGACACAATTAAATTGTGTTACACACACAGATACACACACGCAATTAATCACACCATACACAACATTTGGATAAAGGGAGATAGAAGGCAAACCTAAAATACCATACCTTAAAAAGAGACATTTTGGAAGTAACAGACTTCTTGGATGGGTCCTCAGGCATCTCATCAACTGAAAAGAACAAACACACACAAAGTTGACCATGTACGCAACAGTAAAAAGGCATTTGTTTAACTAGTGCAAAGAGTTGCTTCCTTACAGTGGAGCCACACATGATCAGGCAAAGTGTTAAATTAGAATGCTGGTTTAAGATGGACACTGTGTGTTTGGTATCCACAACCTGAAGCATTGTTGATGATCTGTCGCTAGCTCTTTGTTAACAGAGAATACAATCGCATGCAAAGGCACAGACACTTGAACAAAGGTTGATTTAACAGGTAATTCAGTGCGTGTACTTAAAGGGGCAATGAGCTGCACACACACAAACACACACATCACAGTCTTTTCAGGTCAAGTGGGTGTCTTCCTCACTGGGGAAAACAGCTTGAAAAATGCAGACAGGAAAACTGAAAGGATATAATTTTATTGGCCTCACCCATGCTGTTAAGGTGTCTATGGATCGGAAAAGGAAATATAAAGAGCGATACGTGCACTGGCCTCAGGCTGAGTTTTGGAAAATCACCAGACACCACTGAATTCAGTGTCTATCTGTGACTTAAGAGACTGACAGTGAGATCTTTGACTTTTTAAGGGGAGGAATACATTTACTTTCTGTTTGGGCTTATGTGCAACACAGAGAGAGAGAGAGAGAGAGAGAGAGAGAGAGAGAATGAATAATATCTCATGTAAGTCGTCTAATCAAAAACAGCCCTGAGAATAGTATAATCTTCTAATCCGAACAAAAGGAAACCATTAAATTTAATTGTATTCCAAAACAACACAAATTTCTTAAGTCAGCACCCTCAATCCCATACTCCCCCTCTAAATCTGTTTTTATTGCCTCGACAATGTAAAATTTCAAGCCAAAGTGGTCCCCCTCTCCAACGAAAACAAAGGAACAAACAAATCCAAATAATGTCATGTCTCTGACAAACTCCTCTTTTCCAGTGGAAAAAAACTGTTCAGACGAGGCCTAATACTCAAGTTATGATTTATGTTTCCAAGCTCCCCTGCTGTCCAGAACTTGGCATGATTTACTTCAGATGATGAAACATTAAGCACTGCAGAATGCAGATTCTACTCAGACTGTACTCCTTTAGTTTTGACTCCAGTCCAATCTTTTTACATCATCATCCATCTGACATCCAAGTGAGAGAGAGAGAGAGAGAGAGAGAGAAAAAAAGAGACAAACTGAAGAGACGGAAAAACCTCCACTTAAGTTTACTGACTCTTCCTTAAGTGGTTTCATCCATCCCACAAGACTCCTAAGCTATAGCTGCTTAATAGATGGGCATTTGACCTTGTAATGGCCAACAGAGTCTACACATGTGTGTACATAATGAAACAGTGTAGAGTCTCCAAAATATGTTTTATAGGAGTGTTTGCTTGATACACTCACATATCATGTGCAGTGGTTACATAGGGGCATCCAGCAAATTGGTGCTAATTGTGAGCTGAAAACCTTCTGAATGCACTCTATATTGCACTAATACAGCAAAGTGCACTTAGTATAGTAGAAACATATCTAACTGAAGGCCTATACAATATGTTTAGCTGGAAACAGTTGTATGTATGTATATATGGCTGGGCTGTGGGATAGCTGAAGGGCCGGCGAAACCCTTGATGCCACAATAAGAGGCGTTCTGGCTCAGAGCACCGATTACTCTGCCAGCAAGGACAGGAAGCTCCATCAGCCCTGTGAATACACCACTGAAACTCTCACACCCCGTGGCTCTCTCAAGATGAACACTGCTGAACACATTAAGTTAGGAAACAAATACAGTAACGCAATGTCCTGTTTGTATGTGGCAATGTGGTACAGTAAGAAGATTATTATGGTGCTCACTCTTGTCTTCAGGCTGTTTTAAATTTTACAACTTCTCATCATACATCAGACCCAGTTTACTGAGAAGAAGATACAGCCATTTTTCTGGAATGGAAAACCTCCACAAATGGCAGCAGGTGAGTTAGTGCCTCAGTCAAGTCGAGTCTAAGAACAATGTACAATTTTAATCATGAAATTATTTAATTATGAAAGGTCTTAGATTAGAGAACTAGCCTCTAATAACCTCAACATAATGACTTATCATTCCAGTTTTAGTTCCTTTTAGTTCCATTTTGATTAAATCTGAAAATGACTTGTTCAACCAGACTTAAAAGGTAGAAACAATTGTTAACATAGTTGCGCAGGTAAAAAATTGACAACACTGCTCTGTCACTATCTTCTGTAATCTAGAACACATAACACACAACACACAACACTGACTGGCAAGTAAGCAAGCAAAAAGCAAGGCGGACAGATCAATTACGCAAGCAGAGACACACATACGGGCAGGTAAACCAGCCAGTGGGTAAAAAGGCAGGAAGCCACCGATACAGACAGGACGGCGGCGCACACAGACATGCTGACAGACAGACAGACTCTCAGGCTGTGGGCTCAGGTGGCTGAATGTGAGTCAGGATAGCAGCCAGTGGCCCGCGTGTAAACTTAGCCATTTTCTTCTCTCTATAGCAGCAGGCTCTAAAATAACTTCAGAAATGCTAGCTGGCTGAAACAAGCTTCCAGTGTAACTGCATATGATCAAACATTTGCAGAGAAAGACACACAAGTGAAAGCGCACACCCACTAAGTCACGGTCTTTGAACAAAAACTCCGCAGACACGTGCCAAACATTATCTCCCTCATTTTTTGAAAAAGGAAACCATTGCTTGAGGCACAGCATTCACTTTGAATTAGAGAGCGAACAAAACAAACGCTAAGTACATCAGCAGATCTGTTTTCCTTCACTCCTCCTTGGTGGCAGAGTATTAAAAATCTATAAACCAGGTAGGTGATCTGACATCAGCAATGAGCTTGGTGTCCCTTTAACACGGAGTAACAGAGATCATTTTAATGAGTTAAGGGATAAAGCAGTCTGTGGAACAATACAGCATGTGAATGCGGTGAAAGTGGAGGGCTCGTCTTACCCTTTGGCTCCTTGGTGTCATCTGTTTCCAGCAGTCTATGAGAGAGAGAGAGAGGGAAACAAATGAGGTCACTCGCTAACATGCTGAAGTGATGACAGGATGACGTGGCCGTTACAATTGATGCTTACAAACTATACAGAAAAATGAGTATATATCTTATTTACACAGCTATAACCCATGCACACTTAAAATGATGCAATATAAACCAAACTAACAGGCCTGCAGAAATACACTTATTCTCCCTTGTATGATATGTATCCCACAGCATTTACTCATGCTCCTCTGCCAGTCCCATGTTGGCAATGACAGTGCATCACTGCCTGTGTAGCATGTGGCCATTCATCTCTAAGTAATGGGCGTTAAATATGGATGGGGGACAGCAGCTGCCAGTGGGGCAGCAACGGTGATGTAACAGGAGAGGGGGGAGAGGACTGCTTTGAACACAAAAGAGAATCGTGGTGGACATCTGGAAGGGGTCAAGGGTTACTGAAGAAGGAGAGATAGCCCCAAGCTCATCTCCACAATCAAAATCTGGACCAATCCAGGCTTTTTTTAAGTCACTGGTATTGGTTAAATAAAGTCTGGTCCATTTCATATGCTTTATTTACTTCAAGTACATCCCATTGTGCTCCATGAAAAGACTGCAAACACACAAAATAAACCAACAGCAGCTAACAGTTTTAATTAATCACATGACAAAGCGTGTCAATGAGCTATGGCAGCTGAGCTGCTTTGGATCACTTGGTGATTTGTCTTGTCTATTTTAGTGGCAGTTTGAAGGTGAACCAAACTTCATTTTATAAAAATTACAACAGAGCATTATGCGAAATATTACAGCAAACACCAGTTGAAGCTATGATGTAGAACACATTTCTTATTCAGCTGTCAAACTTATCAAATAAATGTTTTAATAGTTTTAAAGCAGGAATACTGTATGCTTAGCATGATCTATGTTATACAGGTAAAAACAAAAATAGAATTAAATATTGAACCTAACTCAGCCACCCACCCAACTCAGTCTAACTTTTCCTTGAGCCCCCGAAACATAGTTGAAAAGTAATTTTTAGAGCAATATATTATTATGACTAATTTTGGGCTTGGGTTTGGCCACCGCAGACAGTTTGGTCAGTTTTTGGCGAGCATGCCTCAGCACAGCTTTGTGATACTGTGGGAAATCAGAATACGCCAGACCAAAGTATTTATGGTGTGTGGATATGGTGTAGTTGGAGATGGGAAATGTGATGGCAAGACAAATTGATGTAGGTGTAAAAATAATGTCAGTGATTAAATACACAAAAATCTGTGGCTGTGTGGCTGTGACTTCTGCCACATGGCTAAAAAACTACAGTATGTAACATTACCCATTTAAGGCTACAGGAAAGTCTGGTTGCAAACGAGATTGTTGGAGGCTGCAGATCTCTGTGACTGATGCCTCCTAGTTCTCAAATGCTCTACTCTGCAACTGCAGGGCTCAGTGACACTTCATCAACCCCACCCACAATTTGCCTGCTGGCTGACAGAGCGGGGCCACACACGTCTGTCCTGTTCTCCCCTATAAACTAATCAGACAAGAAGAGTAGAGTACAGAAAGAGGACGAGTAGGGAAAAAAAAGCAGTACAGAGTAATGAAGAGAAAAGTTTAAACATTCAAATTAAGACAGGCCCATTATTAAACACACATTTACTGTAAACTTCCTCACTGCTGTTCTATTAAATTGTGCCATACACAAAGAATTAAGCGAGACTGTGAAACAGGGAAAGAGAGATATATAGAGTGGATATAATCATGACATGGTTAAAAGATTTAAATCTTGTCGTCTCTCATTTGTGCGCTTAACTGTTGGAAAGCTTTGCCCTTCATATGGATGGTGCTGGTTCAGTCATGTAAACAATAATTAACCCAAATCCCATCCCATCCCATCCCATCCCACAATTACCGATGTGTACTACACAGGCTTAATAACATACAGACTATCTAATCCAAAACTGTAAAATAAACCGCTCACACTTGTGACAGGAATTTCTTGAATTTCCTTTAAATAAATAAAATTTATAAATCAGCTGCATTCTATTATATGCAGATGTAATAGACAGATTATAGTAGAAACAGTTCCATGTAAAATACTATGCACGGTTAGCTATAAATACCCTGAACTCACATTCTCTTTTTTTATGTTTCATACTTTTTAATTCTTTACACTGCTATGTGCAAAGAAGCATGATAAACTTGCATGCTGACTGCTGCAAAACTGTGATATGCATACAGTACCTTTAGATAAAGAATCACATTTTTGTACAAGCACTATGGTTCAGGTGCTAACATTAACTGCCCAACTGAGGAACCTGATGTTACGGTTGTTTACTTTGACAGAGACACAAAATTACATTTACAGGAACAGATAAGTTAGGTGGTGGGACAGTACAGAGCCCGTGTTTTCTTCAATTACAAAGGGCGAATTTTAATAACAGTTAGTTGTAAATGTCAAAGAGTGGTTTTGTGGAATGTCACCCTTCAACTGTAACTTTAAATGGGAAGGATTCCTGTCTGTCCCAGATAAATCTGTTGACAGACAGTTCTCATTATCACTGGGACAGCTGAATTCCTTCATGCTATTTCTGTAACAGACAAACATAAATATGTTGCCTAAGAAGGTTCAGTGAATATTTGTGAAGTGCATACAAGTCAACCAGGAATCTAGGAATATAGTTTATTAAAATACAATTCAGAGTGGTCCTTAAGGATACGTTGAAAGAACACAGAGAAGTCTAAAAGTGAAGGTGAAAGCATAATACACAAACAAACCCCTTCTAAGTGGAGGATGAGCTGAAAAGTTTTTGACTGATCAGATTCTGTACATCACTTCTTTGTAATGCTGTGTAAGTGTGCCTGCACACAAGACTGCACAGCTGGACTTTGACACGCAGCAAACATCAAAACAAAAGTGACAAGATTAGTAGCTAACGTGACAGGCATGCAAGACAAACACGTCAACCCGTCTTTGTGTTCTTTGTAATCAAAAATGCAGTCCATATCTTTGTGTATGACGTTACTCTGTATTCTTTCTGCTGTGGTAAGCTGACGCAGTAAGAAAACAGCTCCTTTCACATTGCACAATGTGCAAAACACAAATCTATTTTAATTCATTTCCATAAAGAAGCACAAGCATGCCTGATGCTTTAAAAGATTTTTAATGTATATCGATTTCAATACTAAATTTTGAACTTAAACACATTCTGACACAAACAGAGCCGTAGGAAAAACAACCACCAAAAAAAAAAGAGACTTATTTTCAAACTAGCAAAGCTTTGCCATGAGCGATTATCAAGCAGAACACTTGATGGCTGAGATCTGATGAAACTTGTCATGGTGCGAGTACTGCATTTCTTTTTGAAATTCTATTACAACACAAGACACGTCTTGCCCAATCTTATTAAGTAATTGGTCTATAATGTCTAACAAGCCGCCAATCACAAATATCTAGATCTTGCTTCATTAAATGCAGGGAATGAAAACTTGGCAGAGCTCAATTTCTCAACCCCTGCAAGGCCCAAACTCTGAAATTATCTTAAAACCCTGTCTTGTCCATCTAAGTTCTTCTCTCTACCGTCATGCCCTCAGGCTGTTTTTCAAGAGCAGACAAGTCTGTCTATGTGCACACAGCAGAATACCCAGCTTGATTACACCCCAAACATCCCCAGACCCACGACTGGACATGTTTTACTCCATCTACGTACAGTTCTCAGAAGAGCATTCCTGGCAAACAATGGGAAAACTCCCAATGTTGTTCAAGTCATCCTGACAAAAGCAGTTTGTTACAGATGTGTTCAATGTGTGAGATCTCTCATAGGACTATAAAGTGAACCAAAACAAGTAGCATGCCTGTCATCACTGGAAAGCATACCATGGCAAAATAAATGTGGCAGTTCTCAGCTTTGTACACATGGCCAATTTTGGAAATGCTAGCAGACGTGTTTATTTCAAACAGAAGATAGCACGAAGTGTTCTCCAAATGTTAAGACATGTTGCCTCCTCTTCACTCACTAGGAGCCAGCATGCCGTTTTACAGTAAATAAGTAGATTAAGTGCAAAAGTTCTCTAGTTCAAGGACCAGCTAAAAAAAAAAACAAACAAAAAAAAACTACTGTACTGAATTCCAAAGCAATTTGTGGGGATGTGACCACTGTGCTCCAAGTTTCATCAAATTAACTTAAAACTGAGATGCATACAAGAATATCTAAATAATAAAAGAAGACTGTCCTGGGATGTTAGCCTGGGCAACTTGCACGAGTCTCTATGCCTGGGCAGCTTAGTGTTTCATGTCTCTGGCCAAATTAATGTCACATTGAGAACAACAATGTTAGTGGTCTTGCACAAACAATGGGCAAGAGGAGTGTGCTTTTGTTTAAACCTGGGGCAGTGCAAATAAACTCACCTGAAATGAGAGGACATCTTTATGGAGGAGACAGCTTCTGATTTAGAGGATGAAACTGTGTCTGTTTCGAGGTGAGTGGCAGCCTCTTTTTCCTGGGTAGGCTCATCATCGGTGTGCTCCACAGGTTCTACTACCTTGTTTCTGAGGCCCCTCCTGCTATATGTTGGTTCTGATCCATTATCTTCACATTTTTCTTTTTCCTTGGTTGGTGAAGACATGGTTTTTGATGTGTCACCAACTTTCCTGTCCCTACGGACATATTTGGAGGTGAAATCTTCTGTGTTGCCATAGCGCTCGGCAAGCTCCCTCCTCCTTTCTGCTTTGTAACGAGCAATTCGCTCAGCCTTGGTCTCTGGAGCCGAGCTCTGTAAGGTGTCCACTCCATCCATTATGCAGTTCAATGCAGTTTAAGTGATACGACTGAAATTTGCTTCTACAGCTGGTACAGTGTCCAACTCTCTTGTTGATCTCCGCTGACAGCAATGTCTCACTCCATCAAAATCATCCCAGTGCTGCAAGCAAGAAAGGAAGACATCATTACTGCATTATGATTGTATGAGTACAATTTCAGAAGACTGGCTCCTAAAACTGTGTAAAACCAGATGTATCAAGACACAGACTTCTCCAACTTTCATAGGAAACTGGCTTAACTGTAGAGCTCCAAGCCAAGCCCTGCCCTGCCCCAGCTAACACCCCCCCTGTGAGAATGATGTCAGCCAGCTCTGCTCAAAGACGGCCGACCACCGCAGTGAGACTCTCATATAACCTCTATTCCACTGACTCACATGGAGCCAGTTGGAATGAGGGGGGAGGAAGTGAGAGAAAGTGAGAAACACACATCAAATAACATCTTCATCCCATTTTATTCCTTACATAGTTGAGGCTTTGTGTTTGGGCTAATCACCTCTTGAACATTATCCCACCCCATAATGATGCCGTGTTTACTACAAACACAGTGCATGAAAATCTCTAAATTACCCCTAAGTGCAAATGTGCATGTGAATCTGTTCGTCTATATTTGTGTCTTCTTCCAGTGAGTGTGTGTTTCTGTTATAGCCTCCCAGGCTCCTTGTCCCTAAAGATAATCTGTTAAACATCTCCTTTCCACATCTAGCACAGTAAAACGTTTACTCCATTTAATAACTTTTCACTTTTCAATACCTAGTGAGTTAAATTTAGGAGGTAAAAAATTAGGAGGTTGAGTTGAGCTAACTTTGTTCCATTAGATATTCACAGAGCAGAAAACCACACATAGCTCAGATGCAGAGGTTTGAAAATTGCACTCATGTAAATGCATTGCCAGCTGACAGCAGCAATGAAAATTCTCTGACCACTCCACACCAAGCACTGGGGCTTTTCCACAGACATTTCTCACAGCACAAGTATACTTATGATGCTCTGGGGCTCCTGTCTGTAGAAAGCCAGAGAGGGGAGAAAGAGATGAATAAAAAGGAGGTATATTTGTGTTTAAGAGAGGGAGGGGGTTTAACATAGACCTGTTTTCCATTAAATTACAGGGCATGAGTTAATTCAGCACACAGGTTTTTACATTTACAGTCAGGAAAAACATAAAAGAGGGTGCTGTGTCTGGACAATGTTCGTAATGAGTCGAGAACAAGGAGGGAAAGTGAGGAATGGGTCAAGACAGGAGGTAAAAGAGAGGTCAGCCTGGTCATAAGGGCCTTTTCTGTAATGATGACAAGCTTGAATAAACCTCAAGCACACCCTTCTGACCCATGACCACCTGCTGGTCTATAAAACCAGCCCAGAACTAGGACTCTTGGTTCACTTAAAAATTATGGCTTTGAAATATTACACAGGAAATCAGTGAGTGTGTCAGGGGATGTGTGTGTGTGTGTGTTTCAATATTCACCTTGACCTCTCCTATCCCTCCGCCACCTAACATAACATAGCTGGGCTAAACAATGAGGGACCACAGCGCCTCCCTTGTGTAAATTCAAATGCAATGTTTAACCATAAACTGTAAATCTGCGAGACGATTACAGGTCTGCTCCTTGTTATAAGCCTGGAGACATCCACCACAAATACACTGTGGGAAATGTATGCTCTAACCTATATAGGAAAAAAAAAAAAAAATCACCATCTGTTTGTTAAATTAGTTGATTTCCATTCAAGTCAGTCCAGCAACCAAGAAAGGAAGGAAGGAAGGAAGGAAGGAAGGAAGGAAGGAAGGAAGGAAGGAAGGAAGGAAGTAGAACTCATTCTAGGAAAGTAGCCAGGATCAGATTGAGCTAAAGCTTTTTAAATGGAGCTCACTGCATAATGTAGAAACCAAAGCGCCTATTAAATATTTAAGCCCAATCAATTGGTAGCGGTAAATCCACTATTACCCTGCCTTTAGTCTTCAGGAGCTCCACAGCTTGATAAGAAAAGTATGTTATAGGATAACATATTACATTTCTGCTCTGGAGTTAAAAAAGTTTAGCATTTCAAAATAAGGTTTGTTTTGATTGTGAAGTTCATGAAATATTATGGTAAAAAAATGAATATTTGTAAAATTGAGGCAGCAGTAAATTTTGATGCTCCTTGACCTGTCTGAGGCAAATTTCCCTTACAAAAAAATGAATGCAGATACTATTTATACTATACTTTTGGGTTTTAACTGAATGTCACAACAATGCCTGAGAATTGCCTTATGAAGGCAAAACGATCCTGAATTTGGATGCTGATTTCAGGACTATGCACAAGCTTACATAATTCACCTAAGTCATTACCTATAAAAGGAGTGCTAAACAGAATGCTAAAGCTGGTCCACGGAGACCCAGAACATCGAGGCTGCTTTGTTTGGAAGCTGCCTCTGTTATTTTAAGCAACAAGGGGGACTGAAAACACAGTTGTGAGTCATACTTCCAAAATCATCACCCCTATCAGCAAATGTGAACTCACCCAAGAATATTTGTTTTGGTAGGTGACCTACACAGCCTCAACAGCCCAAAGTGACATTACCTATTTATGGTTATTTCTTCAGAAATACAGACAAGTGGAGAAAACAGAAACCTGCAGGACCAAGAGGCCTCTGAAAAAGAGGCAAGTACCAATTCAGTACATGATGATAAAGGTGGTTTTGGAGGGGAAAAAAACAGCTTCCATTTGCATTAGAAGCGGATGAGTGAGTTTGTTTTGTCTGACTATCCTAAAATATCTGAGCACATGCATGCATGGCTTTTGTTTCACTGACGACATTTGATGGCATCTGACGGCATCTGTCTTTCTCTGAATGCAGTTATACCAGTCCTATTTGCTAATTCATACAGGTGATATTATTTCTGCTCCTCTAGGGCATGTAAACAAACAGAGTCCTCCGTTTCCAATCGCTGGAGTGTTCTCTGACCTTTTGTTGCCCGTTGGGAGTTGTTACTGGCTACAAGAGGAAGATCTGTCTCAACAAAGGCCAAATGTGTCACTTCCCGACTGTGCCCCATATCCTTCTTCATAAAACTTGATTAATCAGGAAATGTTGTTCATAAACCTGGCAAATGTCCAGAACGCTCTCAGAATGAGACGGGATGAGTGAGGGCAGTGAGAAAACTTTGAATGGGTTCAACAGACAGACATCCCTTTTGCACTCAAAACAGTATCAGATTTAGTATCATCATTTCTTCTTCCTCTAATAAGACTAAGTGCTCTGTGGCGGTAACGTTTTTAAATATTTACTTCTTTGCAAAGGCCGCCAGGGATTATAGGCTGTTACTTTAGATTACGTAACATCTGTTTTCAGCCTACTAACAACTGCAATATACCGCAAAAGTTTCACGAGACAGTTCAAAGACAATTTGAAATGTGTCAGAAGGGTTTATGAGTCTCTGTGCCCACCAATTATCCGCCTCCATCAACACCACCATCCATGTAGCTAAAAAAAAGATAAGGCTATTTGTCGACTCTGTATAAAACAGTTGTGTTACACTAGAAAGACAAGAAATCTGCCAGCTCGCCACCCAAGTTGGGCAGCGGAGGCACCACAGACAAGCAGAACATCAAACGTACAAGCTCATGTGACAGCAAACAACTTAATTTTTGAAAAAAGTAGTAGCCTTATAGATTTATTATAGGACAGGGGCCAGACAGAGAAATGCCTCAGAGCCAATGGCTGACCTGTAGCCCACCAGTCTGTACATTTTAATCAGAAATCACATGTCCACACAAGAGGACAGAGCAGGAATGCAGGCTACACCCTACCCATAGAGTGGGTAGGGTGGATTTGCATGGGAAAGGTAGGGGACCATGACTGTATTTAAAAAAAAAAAAAAAAAAAAACAAGAAATGAGGGGCTTTCTCATAAAGGGAGAAACATCCCAACTCGAAACTGAAGTTTGAAGAGGCAAGACGATACTCTGGTCACTTCATTGGCCCAGGACCAAGCAATGTGAATGCAAGCTCTGTTTAGCAAACATTTAAAAAGGTCACAGTCTGCTTTTTAGTTTAACCATAGACCCCACAGCTCTCTATAGGTCAACATTTTAAGGACAGGAGTCACAGCACAATTAGTCTTCATCATCTTTATCTTTTCTTATCTTACCTTGAAACTCTTAACCCTAACCACCACAGAGCTTAAAACCTGAAACTGCCGGCATTTTGACAGTTATTAGGTTTAAAATGTGCACCACAGTAAAGCTGAAAAGCCTGACAAGGACACCACACAAGGTATCTGTTCCGCTGCAACAATTATGACAACATTTTGCCACTGGAAACCTCCAGGAATCCACATAAAGAAACCACAAGCATCAGAGAGACTTTAAGACAGCAACTTTCCTTTGCTGCACAAAAAAGAGAGGAGGCAGTTAAAAATATAGCCAACTCCTGACACACATTCTTCCTGAGGGAAGAAGGTGGAGAGTGGAAACTTTCCTCCGCTCAGAAAACCAGGTGCCAGTGTAAAAATACACTGCCAGTTCTTCAGCTGGTGCAGTTCTGAGAAATTTTCAGCCACATTCAGGACCCATAAAGGAGCAAAACAAAAGATGGAAGTACCAAGTACACTTGTCAGTGATGAGGCAAGTTACAGTTTCACTGCACAGGATGTCTCAGTGACTTCCTTGTTTTTAGGTTTGGTCACGTAAACTATCCCAAATCTCTGTACTAAGAAAACCCACAATAAAAATCTTATTTATGGTTAAAGGAAAATCAAATCTTACCTTTTTTCTGTTCAGTATGCATCCAGTAAAAGTGACATAACATGCTACTGTTTACTAACAATCAAAATATTGCCAAGAAATGTAAAATGTTATGTGTCCTGTACAGTATACAGTATATTGCATGTTTGTCTGCATGGGTGTGTATGACTACAACTAGGTCATGTGACCAACTACTGAAAGCAGATAGGCCTGAGTACGGGTCACCAGTCCCTAATCCAATAAACTCCATCTTCCACATACTGGACAAATTGGCTTCTAGCTGATCTATTCAACCAAACAAATGCATTAGAAAACAGCAGGGGGGGCAGGGGGGTCCACAGTGTGTCACACTTTTTTTTTTTAGCCACCCTCACACAATCATCAACCACATACTGAGTGGCCAATGTGCTTCTCATTAAAAAGCAATCTTTTGGTATTTAAGGCGGTTTCAGCACCGTGCTTGCAACTAGTGGCATGAAGTTTTAATTGCAATTGTAGAAGCTAACAACACTTCATCCAGTTGAAACAGGCCTCCACTAACATAGAACTTCACAGTATGATTCTGACAGGAGAGGTGTGTTTATCTAACATGGCAAAAGCCCTTTCTTCATATGACTCAACTCTTCCCTGGCTTTGAGCTGCAAGGAAAGGGGGGGAAAAGGCAGGGGGCGGGAGAAGGGGTTTAAGTGAAAGAGGAAGGAAAAGCAGAGGAAAGAGGAAAAAGAGTATGGAGGGTGGAAGAGGATACAAAACGTAATGGGAGGATGAAAAGAGTCCAGGAGCAAAGAAGGGAGGGTACAACAAGAGAATGGAGAGAGCTGCAGAGGTCACAGTTGGGGGAAAGAGGAAAGAAGATGGTAAGGAGGCTGGAGAGAATGGGCTTTTGTGGGGGTGGATGTGATGGCTTTGTGGGGCATGTGTCTCCACAGTGCCAAGGGGCCCCAGTGTGTTGGTACAGGGGCGGAGGAAGGACAAGATCTGCTGCTGCTGCAGAGCAGGAGGAGGATGGGGCAAAAACAGGGCCGGAGACTAATCCATCTCTCCCTCTCCCTCCCTCCCTTCCTCTCTCCCCTCTTTCTTTCTCACACAGACACAAAGTCCCTCAAATCCCTTTTACCAGAAGTCCTGCTGACTGGGTACTCATGCCTGCACTCTGCTTTGCCTTAGTAACTGACACTGTAAAAACTGTACGGACCTGCTTGAGGCAGAACTACCACAGAAACAGCGCTGCTTCCCCTCCTCAAAACCTTTGACATGGTGGATGACAGCTTGTGGCTTTCAACCTCAACAAAGCCATGAAGTTTCTTTTAGTGACTAGCTCTTTGTCCCAGACTTCCGGCTTTCTATTTGCTGCATTCAAAGGAGCCATTAAATGTGACGTATGGGAAAGCAAACAAGCAAACTCACACAGAAACACACACTGCAGTGCAAACTGACACGCAACTGTAGCATGATGAAAACAGGCCAACAGGAATACACACACTAGCTCTCCTTCAAGGCTGCAATCATGGAAGCAGGAGTGGTGAGTAGGAAGGGTGGGGTTTATGAGGCTTTATATAGCTCGGGGATAATATGCATATACACATACACACAATGTGCTAAATTGGATTCTTTTCAAAGAGTTAGTATGGGCCAGAAACAAACACCAACAGGTTTTTTTTTTTGTTTGTTTTGTTTTTTTTTTGTTTTTTTTAAATGGGACAGATATACTGTAGTAGCTACAGTTAAAACACCTACCCTCACACCAATCGCTATTAACATATGGAAAGCCACTAACATATGGAAAGCATTGCCTCGCTTCAGCAACACCTCAAGTGCATTATATTTGCCAACTTTTGACGAAAAGAAAGAAGAATGTGCAAACAGACCTAGGCATTTATCAGTATACTCAATCAAAGCTGTGCCAACTGTTTTTAAAGTTCAACAAGGGCAGTAACCTCTCCGAGTGTATTGTACTGTACCCATTTATTTCACTAGCTCCTGACGCTGGATGCTATGCATGTAAAATGTCAAAAGCATGCAACTCCAACTATTTCTACAAACATTCTGTGATACACAGAAATTGAAATCAATGATTTCTGCTGTCATTTTTGCTCACAGTTTACCACAAAGTAACTACTGAGCTGCCTCCCCCCTTAGAAACCATCTAATGCGATTTTTCTGCTTGTCAACAACTTATCAACACGGCCTTCATCCTCAGAATGACCACCAGTGAGACACAGACAAGACTGAACAGAGAGAGAGAGAAAGAGAGAGGGGAGGGTGGGGAGGAGGGCAACATGAGTAGGAGGGGTGGGATCACTGGGGTGGAATGTCTCATCCAGAGAATCCTGCTTGCGGGGTTTCTCCCTCTCAGCTCTCTGGTGTCCACTGTGCGGCGCGGACACCATCTGGCCAGCTGGAATGCTACTGAGCTGGGGGTGGAGGAGTTAAGGGGGGGTCTCCTATCTTGGGGGGATGGGTTATGGCTGACAGATGAAGTATTAACAGTAGTGGTACTAAGCACTAAGCCAGACAAAGTATGTTGTTTAAGTGGAAAAAAATTAAAAACAGAAACAGCAGAACTTAGTAGTTAGCAGTGCTGAGGCCAATGTGGGCTGTGATATATCTAACCGGCTGCATGTGTACTGCCCCTTCATATGACAGAGCAAGAACAGAAAAATAATATTTATTTGGATTTTCTCTGTAAAGCTGTCCCATTAGGATAAATTCAAGCCCCCCCCCCCATTTCAATTCACATTAACAGAAAGTGTTCCTGTTTTTAAACACAATCCCTACATATGGTTTACCAGAGATACATTTGTTTGTGCGTGTTTTATTAATGGATCTTTCATGGCAACATCTGTCACTCACATAGGCACAAGGACAATAAAACCCTGGTTGACACATACACAAAGGGTTGCCCATAAACCTGCTCGTTTTGAACGTAGATTCAAACCAACCTCTAATATTTTATTCAGAGCCTTTGTGTTCAGTGGATGTTGGTGTCAGATGAAATTCTGCACTGGCACAGAGCTAAAACAAAGTAAAATGTAGTATGGAGAGCAGGCCTTGTGCTGCCCCTACGCATGGAAACTATTATGTGTGCGCAAATCAAATGAAAGTCTGAAGTATAACCATATGTTTATGTGCCATGCAAATATTACACTGGTTAAAGACGTCACTGAAGCGGGCCTTGGCTGTGCAGTTGCTGACCAAATACAGTTAGCATCTTGGTGTCGAAGCTGGAAGCAGTCCACCCTAACTGCTAGTTACGTTTATAAATATGTCTAAGAGGAGATTAGCCTGAGGATAACCCCTAGCACCCCTTCCTATTGCTCACATTGTCACTTCCCTTCTTGCTTTATATAAATATTTGTACTGCAGAACTTCTTGGCGGTGCAGCAGACTGTAAACCCTACTGTGAGCTGAGGAGAGAGGATAGGTCCGACCTAGAGAGAAGGAAATGATGGGGCTGAGAGGGCTGAGATGGATCTTATGTCTGACTTTTTTTGCAGCCAAGATTTGCATTTCAGCTGCTGCATGTTACTTAACTGTTAAGTAACACAGGCAGGTACTGTACAGCTTACGACTTAGAACTGCTTATATCTCAGTGACCACTTGAAATACTATACACACTAATAAATAAATGCTGTCTTATATTGTACTTAAACATCGTCTTAGCTCAGCCCATTATCTAAAAATTTTTACACAAGAGCAAGAGGGATACATTTTCAAATGGTTGCTAAGCCTTCTTAATATTATAAATACAGTGCGGTCATGAAAGGAAAAATATAATCATAGAATAGAAAAAAACTTTTACAGGCCTCTTTTGCCATTTCACTTAATCTCACCAGGTGCAGAACTACATACGAGAAGCTTTAATAACATTACAAAGGTGTGTTTAGCTATCACTTCAGCCATCCAAAATAGACATAAAAGTAGTTAGCTGCTAATTTCAGACCAAACTGAGGCAATCCAGGTGCACAAGTGTACTTATTTTGGGCCTCTCTCTTTTAGAGCCTTGTTAAAAACCTTAATTACCCATATAAATCTAAGTTACAATTCTAATTTAACAAGAGTTTTTTTTTTTTTACATCCCTTCAATTACTTTTCAGCTAAGCAACACTCAGTGGGAGGTACATTCAGTCAGTGCACCAAAGATCTTTGACCTTTCTGACAGCATGCTGGCAAAACAGCAGCACGGCCCACAAAATAAAGGCCTAATGAGAGACCTCCAACCCCTCTGAAGCTTTAAGAGGAGGGAAAGTCATCTCATACACATAAACACACACAGACACCAAACAACAAGGCAACGCTCTGGTCCCACAGTTTTTGGGGGTCCCTGTCAATCAATGCAGATGCTTGCTCAACTGAGATAAAACCCTTTCTTTAAGACAAAAAGTTGATCTACAACTGCCCTAAAATACATGATCATTCCAGAGAAAAGGTCAGATTTTTTTTTTTTTTAAGCTGTGACTCAGATCACTCCTTGCTATTGTTTTCTTGCATGTTAGAAATCCGGGAATGGTAACTTGATCCATGGTTGCATTCATGACAACTTGCAGTGGAAACTTTTTTTTTTTTTTTTTTAAAGAGCAAAAAGCTTATGTTCCAGGGCAGAAAAAGACAAGTCCCAGCAGAAGGAGCCCTCATCTACAGCATGCTTCTCCACCCCCCAAAGGCCATCTTACCAGTGTTAAGTAACAAGATCCCTGCAGGGGCAATGCGGCACCACTCCCAGACAGCCTGACACGAGGCGTTCAGGTGAATGACAACACTTACCACAACCACGTAACACTCACTTCTGCTCAACAACAATGCGTCTTTGTTTGGGGTCTTTACATGGTCCAAAGAAAAGGCAGGTGAAGACCAGCAGAATTCTGTAGGTGGGAGTGAAAAAGAAGCATGACAAGAGCCACTCCCTGCTTCTGCTCCAGCTGCTCTGCACAGGCTGGACACTGCTCACTGGCGACTATGCTTTATCCATCAACTTTCTGTTATTTCCCCAACTACACAACACTAACACAAAGCAATGCGCTCTGTTATTCATAAGCTGCAGAGTAACACAAACATGTGCTGTCCTGACACAGTGCGTCTTATCAAGGTGTACATCTTTTCTTGTCTTGCTCAACACCAGATGGCTGAGGAAGGTCTTAGGAAGCCTGTTGTGACACACTACAGTGGGAAAATTACAGTCTGGCAAGCCTCAAACACCATAGCCTTCAGATACAAAGCTTCAGTGACTTTCAGTCTCTTTAGCATTTGGGGGGAAAAAAAAAGTAAAATCTACTCCTAAAATGACTAATAGCACAAAATTAAAGGAAACTGTAGTACTTTTTGGAATAAAGTATGTAACAGAAGTGAATGTAGAATACATTTTTACACAGTACATTTTAAAACTGTGTAATGAACTTCATTTTTCAATACAATTACAATTTTTGGAACCAAAAAGCAGGAATTCACAGGCTGGTGACAAATGGTAAGATCCATGTCCAGTAAAAAACATAGGCAAAAGACTGCTGAAAGAAATACACACTGTACAAACACAGGCTACACCTCACAAAGAGTACAGTCACCATATTTCAAATGAAATCAAATAAGTCTCAACCATCTCAGTGTACACAGTATCCAGGCTGTGTGCATGTATTTGCATAGCCATGGTAGTTTTACACAGATACACATAACTTTGATTCCAAACTATTTCACGACAACTTGCATAATAAGGCCTGTAATGACATTACTGTAGTCTTTCTCACCACGGCATTGTTGGAAAAATAATACACATAGTGATAGAGGGCCCTGAAGCCATTGCAGCAGTCTCACTCAACTCAAGTTTTTATCACTTTGTTTTCACAGGTGGTTTTGCACAACACAGCCCTAAACGCTCACTCCTCTGGGTCACTGTTTGCAGAGGGACTGCTCCGGGTTAGCTCTTGGCTGTGGAAAGAGGGCAGGCCAGCTACTCAACTAGTCTCTATTGACCAATGCCAAAGTAGGACAGTGGTGAAAGGATCAAAAAACAAAAACAAAACAAAAAAACAGCTGGCTTGGGGACTGCTTTAAGAACAACAACAAAAAACCAAAAAATTTTATGGACTATTGAGTGTTGTTTTCTCCATAGGATTCAGTTATGCATAGCACAAACCTTAACAAAACGGCACAATAAACAAGTAGGGGGTTTCAAGTGCAAGATTAAACAGCAGAAGGGTTAAGCAGAGTTAGCTAAAAAGCAACAATTCCATCCTGCGTCTACTTTGTTCTAACGGTGAGAACTAGACCAGTGATTGAGGAAGGAAACCACAGTGACTAATGTAATGACAGCAGCTCTGTGTGTGTGTGTGTGTGTGTGTGTGTGTGTGTGTGTGTGTGTGTGTGTGTGTGTGTGTGTGAGAGAGAGAGAGAGAGACAGCGTTTCGACACAAAACTACGCATCACATCCTTGTATGTAACACTGTGTTACTGAAAAATATGACTGTGACAGATGAGCGTTTCCTTAATCACCTATCAAATACTCAGCTTACACAAGCTCACAGTCTGTGCTAATGCCTCAAAATGAACGGGAGCGTAAGTTAAACCGCAGCAACGTACTCATTACGAAAACACAACATGCTGTAAGATAACATACCTGCCGCAGGAGGAGTCCACTGAGATATTGTGACAAGTTCGCTTGTGACAGACAGCTGTTCAAAGGAAATACGAAACCACAGCAAACTTTTAACCGCAGACCGTGGTGTTTTGGAAAGTTCTTGACAATGCTAACCTTAACCTGAGCACGTCGCAGTCAGTCGGTGGTTAACGTTTCGCCGGCAAGGGCGAGTCCTGGACGAGAATGAAACAAACTTGGAAAAACAAAAACCGACTCTTGTCTTCCTTACAAAACTGTTACGTATTCTTTACGCATCCTCCACCGAAAACGAGGGGAGACACGGCTCCGTCCTGCCCGGACACGGTGCACAGGCGGCAGTGGGGCTGCTGTAGCTGCTGGTGCTCTGAAGACACTTCAAACTTAAAATGCTCTCTCGCTTCTGATTGGCCCAAACTCACGGCGGGTGCTGCGTTCGCGTGCCCATTCGTAAACGCCCCCTTCTGAGTGTTGAGTCTAATTTACGGCTTGTGGTATTTGTGGGAGGTGACATGTCACAGTTACTCAAGACACAGGTACTTACTCAGACATTTTTTTAAGTAAGGAAGAAAAAAAAACTACAGTCTGTTTCCAAACAGAACTGCCCAAGCCCATCCCACTCAAGCACAGAAACAAAAGGGGTCAACTAAAATACAGAGTACTCAAATAAAGTACCTTAGAGTTGTACTTAAGTAGAGTAGTTGTGTAAATGTGCGTTATTTTCCACCACTTTCAACGGCCAATACACTACAGTGCAGTTATCTGATAGCAGCACTTAATAATTAAAAGAGTCACCAGCTATATAAATGTTACTTGTGCATCAACAGTTCTTTGACAGACTGAAAGAGGACTTTGCTGATACTTTCTTGACATGTTTCTTTAACTAACTAACCGTTGGACTGTTATTTGTAATGGGGTGTCTACCTTTGTAATATTATTTCAATTTCTTTCTGAAAACCTGTAAATGCTATATTTTCTGCAGGACCTGAAGGCATCATAAACCCGGATTTATTAGCATATTATCTTTCTGTCTCTGTCTGTCACTATCAAACACACACTCAATTTATGATAGTGATTTTCTTACACATCCAACAATAAATGCAAAGATAGATAGATAGATAGATAGATAGATAGATAGATAGATAGATAGATAGATAGATAGATAGATAGATAGATAG
>JBBMJY010000014.1:9056798-9084761 GCA_037833715.1 Toxotes lorentzi
ATAGATAGATAGATAGATAGATAGATAGATAGATAGATAGATAGATAGATAGATAGATAGATAGATAGATAGACTTTCTATCTATCTTTGCATTTATTGTAGCAGGTGATGTGTGCATCTACAGTGCCCCTGTGGTTGCTCACAATAAAAAGGCTCATGTTAATGCTGCAGCGCTTCCTGCTGCTCATATTTGGATAATACATGTACCTCAGGGTTTCATAGCATGCTGTCTTCCAGTGAAGCAATAGAACATGTATGCCCAGTGCTAGCAAGCAAGGGATAATGCATGATTCAAACCAAAGAAAAAAAACTGTTTTAAATGCTGCATTGTTGAATATATATAAACAAACAAGAGTTGCAGATGCTATCGTGCTGACCTCTATTTCACAAAAATGCAGCTTGGATCCTTTTTTATTAGTTACTTCTCCATTCATTGATAATGATTAATAAAAAAATTGTATGTGTGTGTGTGTGTGTGTGGGGGGGGGGGGGGGTTATTGTCTAATCTAGACAACATCATGTCTACATTAGATTTAACTTGATAGCATTTGAGCTTGACATTGGACATTGTGTATCTGCTGAAAATTGGATTGCATGGGCATGTATTAGATTGTGTACATGCGAATGTGTTACATGTGTGTGTTTGAGAGAATGATTAATGATTTTGTCCTCCAATCAAATTTGTGTATTGGTCCTACTAATTTTAAGTGTCCTGTCACTAGTGGTTATGTGAATTGTCCATTGAAATACCCAGAGACTAATGCTCACATAGACACTCACACACTCACACTCACAAACTGGAAATACAGGGGGCCTTCTCTGAACTGCATGAATTTGTTTCATGTCAGAAATGATATTTTCCTGTTGCAGAAGTACTTAACCCAGTGTATAACTGACAGCCAGATGATGAATGTATTTTCAAATGGAATTTTATCTTTATTTCTTTATTTCTTTCACAGATTTCTGAGAGTGTGTTTTGCAGTTTGTCAGTTTATATTTTAAACCCTAATTCCTGCTGTTGATGCAGTTTGATGTCCACTGCCCTGCCACTCACTCTGGTCCTCTCATCTTCACCACTCTCTTCTTCTCTCAGTGGCAGGTTAGTTGGGTAACACTAAACCCACCTGTAAAACATACATCCATTAGCACAAAGTACTGATGACTGACAGCCATCAAATACAACAACCATCCCCACTGAGGATGAAGACGTGTTTATACAGCGCTGTACAGAGCAGCTTTGTATTTTAGTATTTTACCTGTTTTATTTTTCTTTACAGGTCTATATAAGTTTATCTAGCCTTATTGTGTGGCAATTAAAGGAAGTATACAGCATAATAAATCAAGACTACACAGTGCAGTTTGGCAGTTCTTTTTCATGTATCCTGATCCTTTCTGAATCTGGCACATATGATTTACTTGCTAGATTTTATGTGTTCTCTAAGTAAGGCATTTCGAGATATGTACTTCAGTTTTTCACCAAGAGAAAAATCATTCAATATGAGTATTAGTTTTCAAATGTGTAGGATACCATAATAGTGGAATGACTGCTATCATACTATTCGTTTGAATCAAAGACTGCCTTTCCCCTATAAGTTTTGAATTCATAGCTATTTGGCAAGATACACAGAGGAACTGTCTGGAAGACTTTGGACTTTGAATACATAGCATGATTGGGTTTTGACAGTTGGTGATATTGCAGCAACTCAGTACCTTATCTGGGCTCATTTTTGGACACATCCAGTTGTACAAGTAGTAATGAAGGCTCTTGTCACTGACGCTGAACTTTAGTTTCTCCAGGAAATTCTTGTTGTCCATCACATCGAGAGCAGAGAAGATGTCAAAACCTTTCTGTCAGTGGGAAAAAAAACAACATTTATTTTGTCATCATACACACAAAAACACATTTTCACAAGTAAGAAAAATGTTTATGTCAGTAACCCTCACCCTCATAGGCCAAATTAATTATAATTAACTGCATGATGTATGTAAGTTCAGAGGAAAGCTAATATCAACATGGTGAATACATGTAGTTGCTACATCTGTCAAAATCCCTGTTCAATTGCTAAATTAATACAATTTTTTATTCTGACATACTCACAGATTTAGCCAGGACTACTGTGTCCTCCATGAGGTCAGCCAGATCTGTAGCAGTACAGGCAATGTAAAGGAGATGAGCTGCTCTCAGGCCAGTGTGGACTGCATGATTCAGCACCTTGGAGGAGACGCTATAGAAACTCACCACATCCGTCAGTGTGCCATCGTCAGCCTGTGTGTGAAGAAGGGAGGTGAATGAACTCTTATAGTTGCTACTGCAGTATAACACGAGGTCATTTATTCAGAAGAAGGCAAAGAAAGCTCTTCCCTCTCCAAATAAATATAAAGCAGAGATACTGTAATTGGCAAACTGTAA
Organism: Toxotes lorentzi; assembly: GCA_037833715.1. NCBI lineage: Eukaryota > Metazoa > Chordata > Actinopteri > Toxotidae > Toxotes > Toxotes lorentzi. Next base: position 9,059,209 of record JBBMJY010000014.1, read on the forward strand.
AGTCAGACCTCCACCACATAGGTGTCAATCACATTTTCCTGAGGCAGGAGCCAGTGATCTACTTCCTCCAGAGACAAGATGGGGCTGAGGTGAAACTTGCTGCTGCTTGTCTTGAGTAGTGAGCGCGTCCCCACAACATCTTTTTTGGTCATGGCGCGCAAACCTTTTGTCTTTGTCCCCTTGGAGGAAAAAGGGAGGGGGAGGAATGAAATAGCAAGACAGAAAAAAAACCTGTCAGTAAGTACATTAAAGATGCCTGTTAACTACTAATTTCCCTACTGATTCCTAAATCAGTATCTTTTGATGTTTGTTTCTGTCTTTTTGCCAGTCCAACATTTTGGTCATTATTTTCAGGGCAATGTCAGACTGCTGTGACACTAACAGGTTTTTGTCTCTAGGTGGCAGCACAAACTAACCTCAGGCAGGCGGTTGAACTTGCAAGCTCTCTGCGGGTTCATGTTCTGTCTCAGACCTGGGTAGTTGATCTCCATCAGCTTTCGGGGATTCAGAGGGCGATGCCAGTATCTAAATATATAGATTTACACATATAATATATATAAATTTGTAGCAACCACAGTTTCATATTTGTTTGGAAGACAGAATATGTATGTAGTTTAAACAAAGATGTGTATGTTTGCTAATTAGGGGAATAGAGAGTGACACCCAGAATATATTTAGAAGCTGGGAATTCAAACTTCAGAATTTCTTTATAGCATTAAAAATTCACAAATGAATGAGCACTAAACAAAGTTAAAGACAACCTGCTGCTTGAAACAAGTGACCCCCACCCCCCCCCCCCAAAAAAGCAACCTTGAAAACAGGAATCTATCATCATCGTAACCAAATTATTTGTAATTTTGGGTGTTACTTTTGCTTTGTTGGTAACTTTAGTTTTTTAGAGGTTTTAAAAGTGATAATTGTGACTTCAAATGTTAATCAGCAGCTACCTGCAGGAGCTCAGTGGAGTGGGCAGCACAATGCCAGCTGTGAAGACAGCCTGGCGGAGGCCCTGAAGGTTGACCCGTCTGGTGAGCTCTCGGATCAGAACCGGAGTCATCCGCTTGAGGCGCAGCTTCTTGTGAACACACAGGAATTTGACCTGGACCATCGGCTTCTGGCTGCAGAACACATTTTGAGTGTTTGCTGGAAAATTGCTACAGTTTTGTTGGCCAGTCCTCTGAATACTAATATTGCTCATCAGGTTTCACATAAACACACATCTTTGCACATATTTATGAGCTACTCACATCTCATATACACGGACATCTGCGGGCACACCAGCGATGAATCCAACTAACTTCTTATTGGTGTTTACTCGCACACCACAGTGCCACTGGGCGCGCCAGTTAGGAGGTTGTAAAGCCCTTAAGAGGAAAAGAATGTGAGTTTCTCCAGTTTGACTCTGTTAATAAATTTAAGAGTAGTTCAATAAACTGATCAATCACAATTTCAAATTAAAGAATTGAGCATGAGCCAACTGGGCTGAATGAACAGAGCAACTTCTGTTAACCTCGCAGCCAAAAAGCTGTGCCATTTCCTGGAATGTGACTTATTAGTTTCAAAGTAAATGTTATTATGTTTTGATGTAAGTGTTCCCTGAAGGTGGAGATACCATTTATGCAGATCAGAGAAAAAAGGAGGCAGTCGTGAAGGGATTAGCGCATCAAGCTGTTACTGATACAATATGTTGGAGGGTCAGACTGGAAAGTTAAGATGGAAAATCATCTTCTCCTTTTAAGACACACAATGCTTTAATTCCTTCAGTGTGGCTCAGAAGCTGAATGAAATACACTGTTATTGTCTGAAACAACACTCGTAAAATGGTTAATAAAAGACACAAACGCCAAAAATCTAGAGATCAAAAGTGATAAAATGCTTAAAGCTTACCATTGCAGATACTCCAGGGAGAAGTTAAATCTGATGGTGTTGTCATCTTCTTCCATGTAGTTCTCATTTAGTAGAGTGCATACCTCTTTCAGCTGAAATGACAGATGGAAAAACTTTAAATTTTCAGTAATGTTTTTGCCAAAAGTTTGCCTGCTGAAACTTTCACTCCAAAATGCGGTAGAGTTCCTTACTTCTGAAAGATGAGAATTTGACAGCTGCGTGTGATGCAGTTTCCAATGATGTTCACAGAGTAACGTACAGTCAATAACTTACCACTGTGGGGCTGCTCAGGTCCAGAGTATCCCAGCAAAAACCTTGAGGTAGAGAGTAGGGCTCCTCACGGACGCTGACTTCACCCTCTATTAATGGACCATGAGTTGTGATATTATCATCTGAGGACATACGTATAAAGAAAAATGTTTTTTTAAATTAAAATGCAGCATACATAAATTGATTCTCAATATTTTAATTATAGTCAATGATGTATGTACTCCGAGTAATGGCTTTTTAAAATATAATGTTTTTATAATGACAGTGCAAACAGAGCATTATAGGGCCCCTTCTTCTCACCATTTTGTATAAAAGCATAACTTAAATGCAAACTGAACTTAAAAGCCATTACAACTGAGAAGACAATTTATATCTATTTTAACCTCACAAAATTATTGTGCAATACCACTCTCATATGTGTCTGTTAAATATGAGGCTACTGCCAGCAGTCGGTTAGCTTAGCATAAAGACTGTAAATAGGGGAAGACAGATGGCCTGGCTCTGTACAACAGGTCACAAAATTCACTTGCCAGCTCCTCAAAAGCTCAATGCTTCTTTTGGAGTATTTAGAATATTTAGGCAATTTCTTCTCACCCAGTCTGGGGACAGGTTGTGTGTTCCAGAAGTGGTACGTATGTCTCTTGGCCTGCTGCAGGGTCTTAGGCAGACTTGGGCCCATGGAGAAGAGGTGGAGGGCTCTCTGGATCTCCTGCTGCTTCTTTTCTGGCAGAGAGTCCAGCTAGGACAGAACAGGACAGAGAGTGGACAAGCTGAAGAATGAAATGTGACAGTTACTCTGCTGCATAAATCAACTTAGATAGACGTCTACAGTTAAAAGCAGATCTTTTTAATCGACACATTTGCCCATTTCATGAGCAAGCATCCAACTAAGCACTAGTTTCTGAGTGTGCACATAGTCACAAATCAAAACTAGCAAACACAACACTGCATATATGCACTCACACTCACACAAAGACACAAACCATGGCAAATGGGTCTCTGGGTTCCTCTGGTCTCCAGCCATCTTCCTTTTTTTGCTTCTTTTTGCCCTTTTTTACACTGCCACCATCGTCCTCTGCCAGCTTCTTATCACTAAAAGACATATTCATGCTCTTACATTCCTGTATGTACGTGTATATTCAGTCCTGTACATTCAAATATCCAGTCAATTTTACCGAAAACAGAGAGAAGTGGCTTACTTACACCGAGTTTGGATCAGTCATTGTCAACAAGTGCAAAGTCAGATGAGAGGGTGAAATGGGGTGTTTTCTGCCACATTTGTGGTTTTTTAGCTCTTATCTCAGAGAGCAGCGAGGGGAGGAGAGTCACCGCCTCAGTTACCAAACCCAGCTCCCACCCAGCAGATAGTTAACTGAGAACAATACCAACAATTAAATATAACTTCTCACGGTCTTCGTGTGTCAGACAGCTGCTGGATAGAGCCCTGCGGCAGATCAAAGAGTGTAGCAGCTTGATCCAAGGAGCAGATTTAATTGGCTGAGGTTGTCTAATTGCAGAGTTCCCATACCTTATATTCTTCTATTAGAAATCCAGCACCTTTTCAAGAACATCATAGCTTGTGGACTTGATGATTATTGTCCATGTTCAGTGTAAGTATGTTAACACTGGTTCAGCAGTTTGACCCTCTACTTATTGTCAAGTTGTTGAGTATTTTAAAAAGTTGAACAAATTTAATCGAATTTATATGATGTTCACAATTGTACACATAATAATGACAAAGACAAACCAAAGGGTTAATTAATTTTCAAAAAGATTTCACTCAACAAGCTACTTTCATAATCTAAAAATACATAGCAGAGTGACATGGGCTTAAATAACAAAGTTATTTTCCATCCTTCCTTAAATTCAGCTTTCACTCAGCTTTTGAAGATCTAGATATTTAGGCAGATATTTCAGCACTTTCTGTAAAATGGCTTTGCATCGGACCAATAATCTGCACTGATTAGCTTTTACTGAACAAGACAAGATTCTTTTAGTGAAAATTGTAAAACAATTCTTACAACAAACTATAGATTTTTTTCTTTTGGAGGGTAGCCTACATCTTTTGGGGGCGGGGAGTAACTTCTTCTAATCCTAGATGTATATTTTAATTCTTACACCATCAAAGTGTTCCATCAAAAAGATTTTAAAAATAACGAGTGGCAGGAATATTCACTTCTTTTATGTTGGAGAGGAGGTTATTCCTTTTGCATTTCTTACTAGGGTCAAAAAATATTAGTAATGCTCAAATACATGATTCAAGCCTTCTCCCCAGTGGTTTGTGTAAAATCCCTTAAGTGGAACAGTAGTCGATTAACAACTGCAAAGAATGTGTTTTCATTACCAAATTTTGAAACCTTCCCTGACTCTTTGTGCATTTCTGGCTTTTGTTCTGGCAGAGAAGTAAAATCACATCAACCATCAGCTGATCATTGTTTGCCAACTCATGTAATCGACAGTTATATTCAAACAAGTTAGTCTGTAAGTTGGACCAAACATCCAGCAGCTCACAGCTTCTCCCTGCTGTTAATTCATTTCACTGTTGCTCATAATAATTGTGACATCTTTTGCATTGTGCATCCTGTGTGTTCTGCTCTGTATTCCCCAAGGGAGGTTTACTAGAGTCCCTGTGGAGTCTGTTTTATGCTGCTTTGATTCATCTGGGAAGCATCCTCAAGAGTACTGAGCCTTTTGCTCCTAATACATCTGTATAACCATTTGTGCTATAAATGGTTCTGTCGCCTTTGATCCGAAGTGTTTTTAGCTGAAATATACATGGAAAATAGATGCATCCTCAATTTTTTTCCCCCTCATTTTTAAAGTACGGCCTGGAGCTATTTTTGTCTCCACCTCATTGTTCTGCAGTGGTATCATCCTGCCACTGAAAGCTAAATGCCAGCAGGAGAAGGATACCAACACCTGCCACCGTTTATGGTGAAGTACTGGAACTAGAACAGTCCTATAACCTGTATAACTGGCAAAGCCCATAAACAACTGTTGATTTGTCAATAAAGAAGCAGAGGGCAATGAGAAGACAAGGCAAGAGGAGCATGTTCCTCTTGAGGCTCAGGTGTTTCAACACAATGTGAAGCACAACATGTTTCACCAATTACTCATGGTCAGTGCACTTTTCTTTCCAGCACCAAGTCTTGGGATGGAGGCAGGATGACCAAACTGGTGACAGTCGGCTCAGCTGCACGCCCTGGAGGCATCAATGAGGTAGAGGTGGAAGGCTAAATTAAATTTCCAATTGAACAACACACAGCATGTCTCTGGTGAGCTAACGCAGCTTCTAATACACAGTATATCTATGTCCATCCCTGTATTGTTTTGTATTGTTTTGCTGTGTCCCATGTCTGTTGTGAATCTGAAAAATGACTCAGTGTCTCCCAAACGTTACTACTCAGGTTTGTCCTCATGTGAAAAATAATTTCCCCATGTGGTTGAGAGGGTAGGTAAATAAAGTTGATTTGATTAATGATCTGAGTCTGTCCATGGAGATTATTGTCATACTCCCAAGAAACTGATTGCAATTGTGATCCACATCGTAAGCATAGATAATTGTCCACTGTGTTTCTAATGATGTGTTGGCTTGTTGAAGATTTCTGCATCCCCAAGGGGAGGAGACGCTGTGAACACTGTGAACTGAACGTGATGGAACCATGTGAACTAAATGAAAAACACCAGTCAGTTATTACGTCTTTTGGGGCATATTCATCCATGTAATGTTGCTTTACTACTTTTGGATCACTCCAGAAATAATCTACATCATATATCCAAGTATAACAGGTGTAATGTTATCTCCAAATACAGATGTCACATGTTCAGACCCAGGCCTGTAGATGGTGCAAAAACACCTACAATAATAAAACACACCACTTATACAGCCAATCAACAGCAAACTGCAGCGTGGCAATTTGTTGCTCTCTGCTCAGCAGGTATGAGGATGCAAAGGTAGCCTATGTTTGCGGTGTGTGTATGTGTGTGCAGGTGGGATGGTGCAATCGTGTGTGCCTGTGTGATTACATTGTGCTGGTGCCTGCACTACACACACACACACACACACACACACACACACACACACACACGGATACAGACACACACAGTTAGAACCGTTTCTAATCTGTAAATAGATCTGTGTTGCTGTGATCCCTCTGCCAAACGGGATCCTCGTCGCTTTGCCTCGCTTTCTCTTCTTCCTCCTTGTCTCCCTCGTCTTTCTCTGTGTCTGTAACTCTGTTGTTTGCAAAATTGGATGAATGAGCGACAATCTGTGCATCTGCATCTGACTTTCAGTTTCTCTGACTCACAGTCTCTCAGATTTCTCTTTTAGATTGTTGTTCTGTCCTTGTCTCGTTCTCTCTCACTTATGCTTCTCTTTATCTGAACTCGACTCAACTCGATTCTTCTTGACAGGCATGACCGTCAAAATAAGTCATCACGGTCTCCGAATATACAGTAAACATTTCTGAAAAAGTGCAGAGGAATAATTAGGCCATGAAATATCTGCCAATCTTTAGCATTCAGCCTCAGTAATCAGTGGATTAGATGATAACTGGGATGACTGGCAAGGAGTTAAGTTCTTTTCTCTGCATTTTCATGCATCTGTTTGTTTCTACCTTCCTTGTTTGTTTCGCTCTTTCCTCAGTGGAGACTCTTTTTATCCTAAGTTTGTTTTTAGAAAAACTAGAGAATCCTGGTATCTCAGATCATTGATCTCAGAGTCCCCGGGTTAGATTACAGGAGGAAGGGGAATGAAGGACATTAGTATGTTTTTGATTCTACTACTGGGGAACACCAAAGCTGATAGTTAGTTTAGTTCCCCAAATAACATGTTAGCAGTGCACTTTCAAAAATGGGATTTTCACATGAACACACAGACTTAAATGGATAAACAATATATCGCTTGTTCTTTTTGTTGTTTTGCCATATCATGTTGTAACATTACAGGTAAGCTGGACTGTGGGACCCACCCCTGGAAAGTTGAAACTTTTTGAAAAGTAGCCATAAAACCAAAACTCTGAGTCAAGTCCTTTGGTTAAACTGGAGATGGCAACACCAGTCTCTTTCCTGCCTCCTGGATGAGCACAGGCCTGGCTGTCTGGGTCCTAATCAACATCTTTTCATCAGAGCATCCAGGACGCTACTTTGATGTTGCCAGCTACTCGGAAAATGAAAAGGTTGGTTTTGTTCTGATTGGAGGGTCCTCCCTCTTAAATCATGCAATCGCAGGGCCTTGTTTGTTGATAATATTTAGCCATGTTGCTGGCCTTGATGAACGGACTGGACAATAGTATTTACATTCACCTTGCACTCTGAGCTAAGTATAGTTATCTTTCTTTCTCTGCCAGATTTTGCCATATGGTCTAACTTTCAGTATTGAATCTAGCTAGCTGGCTGTGTCACTGGCAAATTGTCATTTTTGTCTGCCATTGTCTATCTTACATTTAATGCATGTAGCTGGTATTATGGCTAAAGGTGACTAATAGTGAGGCGAGCAGGATTCAGAGTCTTGTTCAAGGACATGTTGGAGAACTCTTTGATAAAATGGCTGTTGTGAAAGATTGAAACAATGACTTTACAAGACAACCATGGACAACCTCCATCTCACCTTTTATTTCTGTCTGCCTTTCTATCACTCTCTGTTTGTGTCTCATTCTCTTGCTTTCCCCACTCCTGCAAAGGAATGAGACAGAAAACGGAACAGAGGGACACTTTACCTGTCTTCACATCCAATTTGAGGACAAAAAGCTCACCCTCATTGGGTAAGCCGTCATATTGTAGGGTTATATACTTGGTTTTCGGTTATGGGTAGGTTTAAGTTTAGGCTAAGGTTGGGTTAGGGTTAGAGTTAAGTACGTATTGCTCATGGTTAAAGTTAAGTTAGGTCCCTAGGAAATTAATACAAGTCAGAGCAATGTCTTTTTAAGTATGCCTGGCTTATATTCAAGGCAGCAGTTTCATTATATTTAGCCTGACATTGCATTCAATATAGGCAACCTGGTGCATCAAGTAAATTCCAGATTATGGCATTTGACATGAAATAAAATAAAATAAAATAAATATTATCCAGTTAGGGGCCAAACACACACCATGCATTGATAAGATTCATAAAATAAGCCGATTAAGAAAAGCTATAACTGGAAACATGGCAGAGCTTTAATGCCTATTTGATCTAAGCTACTTTTCACCTATGGAATGATCAAATTCTTTAGATGAAAGACAACTGCCTCTCTGCACGAGAATGCAACTGCCCTGCTGACATTGCCAATCCACAAAAAAATACCAAGGTTAGAAAACTGGCAAACCTGTGGGATGGAATGAGGAAGGATAAACATGGGACAGGGCAGTCATTTGACATCAGGTGATTTCATTTTACCATGTGTGTGGCACAACACTGAATCAGAGCTTTGTTGTGTCAGCTCAGTGTTTGTGTTCTCTTACAGGATCCAAGGGTCCGTCACTTAAAACCCTCTGGTGCTGCCTCCCTGACAGCTGCAAAACAACCAGCATGTATCTTTCTCAAAAAATCATTGCCAAGAACGAGGCTGCAATAAATCAAAGTACAACAGAAGTGCATTACTGTGTTTGTACAGTATATGAATGTGTGGCTTGCTTTTTCCAGATCCAAGCTTGTTTTCCACAACTGGTGCAAACAGGGTAACAAGAACACAGAGGATAGGACCCAAATCCAGACAACAGAGGCAGAGCTAATGTAGTACAATGATTTATTATAAACAAAGAGGAACAAAGGCTTGTGGTATGGTGATGCAGGCAAGAGTCAAAACCAGAGTAAGCAGTCCAAACAGCCAAACAAATTCAGTAATGAACAGGCAGGACTCCAAAGTTCAACCCAGCATGTGTTCAAATATGCAAATAAGCATATTTTCAAGTTCTGTGCAAATAAACATTTTGCTATGTTTTGTCATCTATTCTTCGCCGTTACATCCTGTGTTAAATCCTCACATCCGCTCAGCCAGGCTGCTTCAGACCTCAAGAGTAGTTTCAGTAAATGAAAGCATGCAGTGCACAATTCAATTCACAGACACTGGACTGGGTCTGAAAATTAAACAAACAAACAAGATTTAATATGATATTTAGGCCTGCTATTAAGCTGATTTCGTTACCTTTGAACAGAGCCAGGCCAGCTGTTGGTTTGTGTGATCCCTCACTTTCTTTTTTTTCTGTTTCCAGGTTAACAAACTTCATTTAAACTTTTTTTCCTCAGAGCAACAACTTTCTTCCTCCATGATTGTGAGCACATTTGTCATCTGTAACTGTGGAGACCACCAGTATGTATGTGCCATGCCCATTCATGCGACTATATATACTCCCTGTTCTGCTCGATTATATTCTGAGCAGAAAACAAATCTTCTTTTGGATTTTGGCCACGATGGTTTGTGCATTCCAAAATTCATCAGTCACTTCCATTATTCTAGCAGCCAAACTAATTTTGTGCTTTAAGTGAATCTCCATATGCTGGTTTGGGTACCTGCCAAAGTGGCCGGTAGAAGTAGATGAAGCTGAACAACCTCAGTCAGAATTTACCAGCATTTATAGGCTTTGCCTCATGATAGTTTCCCACATTGGTTGTGTGTGATTTAACTTACATGGGATGCAACTGGAAAGAAAATGAAAACAGGCAATTACTCCAGACAGCATCACTATGCAAACTAAAACCTGCCAGCAATATCCTGCCATCTCTTTTAGTGTGTGTTTTCTTCTATTTCTTGTCCTATCTATCTCGTTTTGTCTCCTCCTCTTACCTGCATTCATAATCCTTCGTTCCCCGCAAAGAACTTTGCGACATGTTTATGAAAACTTTATAAATTTATTAATAAATTTGTCTGACACCAATATCTCCAGAAAAAATTTGTAACCCATTTAAATCAGCTAGTGACCCAACTTTGAATGCTGCACCAGTTTTTGAGGAGTGCCAAAGCGGAAAATTTCAAGCTTGAAAGAAAACAATTCTCGCTCTGAATGCAGCAGAAGCAGCCCTGGGGTCAGACAGATAACTCTGCTTGAGTTCAGGAAACAGTTTTGCTCCATTTGGGACATTATTTCCTCTCAGTTTCATCACAAATCATCATGACAGAGAATGCAGCACTTAGACATACCTCTTATTCCCCGTTATTACTATGTTCTCTGCTTTAGCTTCAAAAATAGGACCATCCCACAGATCACCATATTCAATCCTCTTCCATCCTTCCAATCCCATCCTTCTTTCTAAAGTTTACTGTAATCCTATCAATCTATTATTTTACAAAATCTGTTGTTATGTAAGCGTTCGATTTTGCTTTGAAAATCAAGCGTGATCATGCTGTTTTGGAAAGCTTTAGGGTCAGACGCACAAGTCCGTTCAAGACAATAATCTGCTTTTGATTTAGTTTTGATAGGTTAGCCTTACATCTGAGTTTCACCACAAATCAACATGACAGAAGACAGAATTGACAGATGAACTGAATAAATAACAAGAGGAGTGAGTAGAGGAGAGAAGGGGGGGATTAATAAAAGAGGAGCTGTGTTATTGGGAGTGTCAGGCTATGTGTGACTCAGCAGATCACATTCCTTGGAAAATGATAGGAGAGTTCATCTGATCATCTTGGTTTGCTTGTGTTTGTGTGTTATGCAAAGATGATTGTGTGCACACACAACCGTGCACTCGTTTTCACACATTTTATTGTGTTTGTGTATGTGTGCACTGCATGCCCAACTGTGCATGTATCAGTTGTGTTTGTATGTGCGTGAGAGATTACATAGATGCCTCTGACAGATGAACCTGTAGGAATTAACACTGTGCTTAGTTTCTTCAGTCCTCACTTTTCAACTCCGTTTGTTTGTACGTGTGTAAGTGTGTTTGTTTATGCCCAGAAGCTTCTGCTCCACGATTCTCCGGTAAAGCCCTCTGAAGTTAAACTATGTTTATTGTGAATTTGTGTGTGAACATGTACTTACTGTAATGGGAAGGAAATATTTATCACCAAATGTGAGCCTGTGTATTTGGTCTTTACACAGTGCGTGTGTGTGTGTTTGTGTTTGTGTGTGTATTTCTGTGTGTGTGTGCCATACAGATTAGCTTCTCATCCCTTCGTCAACCAGAAATCAATAGGTCTCAGTCTGTATTCAGATGGTTAGACAGACAGTTCTGCTTCAAAACAGCCAAACATCACCTCTACTCCGTATTCAGAGCACACACAAATGTCTTTCTGACATCCATGAAAGACAGACAGAGAGGAAGAGAGAGGAGAGAGAGGCAAGAGGGGGCAAAAAAGGAAAAGAAAAAAAAAAGCAGGAGTGAACAGGTCTATTTTCGACATTGGTAAAAGATGTGGAGCAACACATAAGGAGACACATGGACAGAGAGTCGTGGAGCAACACAGCCTCAGCTCTGTTTTCCTCATTGGATAATAGCAGCTGAGAGAGAGAGACAGATACTACAGACAGAAAGAGACAGACAGAGAGAGAGAGTGAGAAGGTTAAAACAGATTCATAGCGTAGGGCGGTTTTTGCCATCTACAAAGACAAAGACAGGCCTTTCAAGCTGTAACCTTGTTGACAGACAAAGAGAGCATGAGACAGAAGGGTCAGAGTAAAGACAACTGAACAATGACACAAAACGGTAAACAATTTTAAGTTTGCTGTGCTGCACATTCAGTCTATACTGCACACAATGTTGCATAAAGATTATAATTAAAGTAACATTTTCTTTTACATAATTACTGCTGCTGCCAGTATTGGCTTGACATGCCACAATTGTACTTCAGTTGCCAAAACTTTTACTGAGCTGCTCTCAACAGCAGATTTTACATTAGGGGCCAGACTCACAGTGGTACAGTGAAATTCACCTGCACAACTTCACGAGCTAAGGAGGAAAATGTGCAAGAGGTGTTTTGATGTAGGGACAAGCAGGACTAGTTGGTGAACTCCTGTGTAGTAGTAAGCTATGAACGTGAAACATGAAGCTCACACAGTTTGCTCAGAAGATTTTATTTGTATTTGTATCATTTCTGACTCCTGCAGTCAGAAATGATACAAAACAGTCTATTGTGTGCCTAACTTACACCCTCAGTGTGAAAGATTCATGTGGATTTACTCTGTCCCTGCAAGTGAATCCACTTACCACAGTGATTTTGTTGAAAAGAACTGATTTGGCTGTAAAATAGAGAGTTTCAAACTCTAATGTAATCTGGCCTTTAGTCTCTCCCACTGGTACACAGAGAGTGATGCACTCGTTGTATTTCTTAGGGGGCCCCTTTATCTTCTTCTCTTGAAAATTGGATATAGTTTTATGTAACTGGAGCCAGAAAATTCTGATCTGGTTAAAGGGGAGAAAGCCTGGGAAGAGATGGGGCACAGACAGCAAATGACAGTGAACATGCCTGAAAGTGATCAGATAAGACACCCGTCAGTCTAGCTAACATTCTTCTATAACTTCTCTTTGATCTTTAATGGCTCTTTAATGGAGCAACAGAGCCGGCATCAAGAGGCCATTAGAGGAGTGACGCATTTTCTACTTAAGATATCCATGGTTAAACGAGAATACACCTCTCCCTCTTATTAAATCAAATCAATATTGGTGACTGTGTGTGACTAATGTATTACCTGAGAAAGTGTCACAGTATTGGTACAAATGGAGTCATTTATCAATAGAGTAAGTCTTGCAATATATTGCTGTATTGATTATGTATCTTGCATATGTGTAAACGACGGCTTAAGTGTGGGGCTGGAGGGAAGGTCAGAGGGTTGTCGTTATTAAAATGGTTGTTTCTGTGGAAGGAATACATTTGCTCAGAATATGACACAACTATCTGCCCTTCACACTGTTAGATATAATGTGTAATAAGCACACAGTTTCCTCAGCGGTTGGTTCCAGAAGATGAGGTCACTGGGTCATTAAAATCCAAGGGATGCATCCTCTGGAGAAAAACGGATGTATTCAGTGAATGTAATGGTAATCCACTTTACACTTTTTGAGGTGTGTCTTCGTACAGCTGTTAATTTCAGCCTAACCATGATGCTAATGGAAAGGTCACAGGGTTACCAAAATCAATTGGATTCACCTTCTTGGTGGTAGGAATAACTTGCAAACTTAGTGGGAACTTGGTTATTAGTGTTTAGGGTGTCTAAGAAGGCTTGAAGCACCAGTTAAAATGTCACCCAGGTGACTGGGATTCAAACTTTGGGGCAATTAATTTCTGTTCCACATTTTATGACAATCCAGTTGATGAGATATTTCACACTGGACCAAAGTGTTGGACTGATGGACCTACAGGCTGGCTTGAGGGACACTGCCACACTCTAAAAAAAAACCCACAGGCATAGTGTCATACTCATGCCAAAATTTGCAGTCACACACTCACACACACAAAAACACAGATGAGTCTACACACATACAGACAATTGCATGTGTATGCATATGCATGCAAACAGGACACTCGTCTGCATACACGCACACACACACAGGCTGTACACAGTACGTGCAGGGATCTTGCATGCTGAGCCGGCACTGGCACACTGGGACTGGCAACGCTTGGTTGGCTGGCTGGCAGAGACAGAGGGATTGGCGTAAGATGATTGAATGAATCCATTGGAGTAACAATGAGAGTGTGGTTCTCAGGCATTATTTTAGAGGGAAAAGGAAAACCACATTATACTGCAAATCAGGTTTAACTGTTTCAACTCCAGCTGAACTAAACTCACCCTGCAGAGCCTTCCTGCTGAGTATGTAAAATCCTCTGCAACACAATAAACAGCACAAATGAAAGACCACCTGTTGTGACTCATTATCTACAGCTGAATATACTTTACAGTACATTGCTGCCAGGCTGCCAGCCTTTTTCCAATTCATTTTTGTGATTTAAGACCGATGTCCTGCCTTAGAGATAGTAATTGCTCTCCATTCACTTCCAAAAGTGCCTGAGATCACAATCAGTCAATGGACATTTTGTCACCTTCATACTTCTACTGTTGACAAAATGCTACAATGTAAATACAACTGATAATTGAAAAATCTATCTTTTGATGAGCTACACTCAATGAGTTTTTAGTGAGTTGTCAAACAGCGTGGCTAGGGGTTGCTTTATCCCCAACTCCCTGGACCACTACAGTTCACATACAAAGCAAACAGGTCTGTGGTCTGTCCCTCTTCCTGACACTACTACACTGCCCTGGAACACCTAGACAGGAGGGAGACCTTTTTTACTGACTACAGTTATGTGTTCATTACCATAGTCCCCTCCAAGCTAGTCCTGAAACTAGGGACCTAGACCTGGGAACCCCCACCTGAAATTGGATTACAGACTTCCTGATGGGCAGACCTCAAACAGTAAAAATGAGTAACAACACCTCGTCCACTCTGGTCCTCAACAATGGAGTACTGCAAGGTCACTGTACTCTCTGTTCACACAAGACTGTACCGCCATGCACAACAAGTTTGGAGACGATACCACAGCTATTGGCCTGATAAACAACAGCGTCCCCTGTCCTCTGACTTACTATGGCTGCAGAGCCATGAAAACCTTGTGTGATTGACTTACCTAAAGCAGGAGCAAAAATTCAACACATATCTGTGTAAGAATGTGAAAATATTAAGCAAGCATGATGTGCCATATTGTGTTGATGAAATAAAAACAAATCATAGTGCTAGATTATGGTGTAAAAAATGTTAGTACACTTGGCTCTGTGTGTTTTTCAAGGACTAATTAAGAGTGCGTCAGTGCTCTCACTTAAACTTGTTTTAGTTTTAGCAGAAAATCTGAACACTACTATTATTCACAGAGAAATCAAGAGCAGTAAATGTTAAAAGATGCTTTGCATGTGAATCGATTGCTGAAAGAAAAAAATAGTGGACGAACAGGGCAGATGAGGACATGCTCTGTAATCTTGCTGTGATACAGTGTCACTAGTTGAGAAGAATCCATCACTCTGCTCTGCATTTATGTCTCAAATATTGTTTCATATTTGTTGGCAGAATAAATTAATTGTTGGTTTTGGTCTCTTTAATGGAATAGTTCATAAAAAAAATAAATAAAAAGTAGAGGCCTATAAAGGGACAAGTTGTCCAGTTAGATTTTGAAAGTGTATAGGATTTGAGTTGGTGTTATGGGTCCTAAGGACATGGATAACATGGACCTTGAAGTGAAATAACACTAACACAAAAACTGGAGCTTCAGAAGATTTTGTGGCGACAGCACAGATATTCTGCTGTAATAAAAGCTACTTCTTACTGAGGGGAGCAGGGATCCTTCGGTTTCTGGAAGATTTACTCCTTCTCTGGCTCCAAGCTGATTTATTCAGTACAAACATTATAAGAAGGAGAAAGACAACAGAATGAGACAGCATGCTACTGACTGAGCCACACACACAAACACATATATATATGTATGCAGAAACATCCACACTAGCATTCTCAGAATGCACAAAATATAAGGGCACACACAAAAATACAGTAATAAACGTGCATGCTCATTACAGGTTTTCTTTTTTTTTGAAAAGCCAGCCACAGAGAGAAATGGTTGACATTGAAATTTGCCAGTGACTGTGCAGTCCAGCATCATGTCAGTCCAACTAGGAGAATGGGGCCAGGGACTGCCAACACAAACACACACACAAAGATATCCACATGCAGAGTTAACTTGAGTCACAGTTAAGCAGTGTTATGCTTTAGTGTGAGAGACAGAGAGAGGTGGCAAGAATGAGAGAAAGAGTGAAAGAGAAATGTATTTGCAGTATGTAGATTTTTTTTGAGAGCGACTTCTCTTGAGACCACGGTAGAGGGATTTCGAACCGAGAATTTCCTCTTCAAATGTCACATATCCTCCTCGCCGTGAAATAGCCTCACTATTGTGAATCCAGGTCAAAGCTATGATCCGCAATTGACTTTGCCGATTAAATCCAGTCGTGACGGGGAGATGCAGACCAGACTCAGAAGAACTGTTGCAGAAATATTTAAAGGTCTTAAGGTATGTTTTTGGTCTATGCACAACAAATTTTGGGGGGGAATTTATGTATGATTGCCTCACACCAGTGTGTTGTACACTAGACTGACACAGGCTCTTGTGGGCAGAGCGAACATCTGTACTAATTGTGCATCGGCTGATGTAGTTTCATTGCATAATTTCTGATTTCTAGAGCTGATAAAGTTGCACTCTCATATGATGTATGCTGAGCACAGATACAGCAAGGTGGAAGCACCTGAAAATATGGAGCATATCAAGCACACAGAGAGAGAACTGACAGATCAGAGAAACAGTGGGCTCACAGTGGGCAAGTCTTCCCACCAGCAAACATGGTTATCTGTGAGGGTATTTGGATCTCTGGTATCTAGTACTTTTTTTTTTCCAAAAGAAAAGACCATTCGAAGAATTTTAAAACCACAAAAAATCTACCACAACTACTTACCAGAGAAGTAACATTAAGATCATGAGCCATGACCATGACAGTCTCTCCAACAGTCTGGGGAGTTTGTGGTGGTTCCTTCCAAAATTGACCAAACTATCATAACAAAAAGCAGTTAAAATGTGAAAGGACCAAAGCCCTCTAGCTGCTGTACAAATTATGGATTTTGTCTGTCAGTTGGAATCACAACACATCAGACTTTAACAAGGAAATTGTTGTTTGTCACTTGTTTCAATCTGACAGGCAACACTGCAAAGCTCCCCTAACCTTACTGAAGTAGTGATTTGAACCCAAATCCTGATCTTATTTATTTTCAATTTGATATATTATTTAAACTTTTTTCTCCGGTCTCTCAGTTTATACACTCGACTCGAGTGATTGGACATTTAACTCTCATCTCTCTGGCAAAATGCATGTTGTATCAAAAACAATGTGCCAGAGAGGGCATTAAAAAAATGAAGGACAGGATGACATCCTTCGGCTGTGACACAGCACAATGATGTCAGCCGTTGATGATTGATTGAGTTTATACTGAAACACCCTCGGTGGATTCTGCTGAGTAGAAAAGGTGATAATGGTGTGGTGAGGTGACTCTGGGACTTCCAACAGATGGCTGAACATGAGAAATGAGCGGGGCAATGGTCGTAGTGCTGGCAAAGGATGAGTCTGACAATTGAATAGTAGTTGGATATGATTGGTTTTCCCACCACGGGGGTAAAATAGGTTTGGTGAGCTGTGTGTTAATGCGTGCGCTGCTGTGGGGAAAGTATCAGTAGAATATGTGAATCACTCTCCCCAAACTTTTGGTCATGAATTCCAAATGTGTGACACACTCAGTATGTCTGTGTGTGTGTGTGTGTGTGTGTGTGTGTGTGTGTGTGCAGTTGTTGATGCAGAAAAGGGGGTCAGGCAGAGCTCATTCTTTCTTTTCTTTGATTCTCTATTCTCTCCTCCTCTGTCCTCTTTCTCCTGAGATCTTACTCACAGATAAACTAAAACTCAATCACAAAACAAACAAAAAACAAAACACTTGTGCATTTTCAGTGCTTCAAATGTATATTATTGTCCCTCTTAATGCTGTTGTGTACACAGCCTCCACACATTACATCCACTCTCCCACCTCATCCTTCTAAGATGATCCAAAAGGGACCAGGACTTAATTTATGCCAAATCCTGCTGGCAGAGGATCCAGAACCCATCACTGTTGCACCACCTGTGCACCCGAGCCATTTTGCCTGGATCTGGCAGTTTTGACATTCAACCAACATCTAGACATTTTAGTGGGAAGAAAAGAAGTTGCAGTATAATGATGCAATCGCAGCTCGGCAGATGATGGCTCCAAAACACCATGTGTCAGATTTACATGTGTTGTGGGGATCCTGACTATGAAAGGTTTAATTAAATGCTAAGAAAAAGGCCCACAGCTGTGCTGGAAAAGTCAGGACTGAGTCATTGTCTCTGGGTCAAAAGAGGACTTATTGAAAAACTAAATGTTCTAGTTTTTTAAGTTTTTAGTTTTGTCCATCTCTCAATACTTTACTATTGTAGACGTTCTATGGCCTTCAACCAATACAAGCCAAATTTGTAATTTTTTTTTAAATTTAATTTTTAAATTTTTGGCATGTCTCTATCTTCACCAGACTAGATGGGGAATCTAGTTTGAGGAAAAAAAGGCCACAAAAATCATTAGAACAGGTCACAACAAAACATATAATAATATTTTAAGGATAGGCCTATGTAACAATTGGAGTTTATGGAAGCATCATGCCCCCCAGGACCCGATGCCAGCCAATACAGAGCTGCGTTTATAATAATAATAATAATAATAATAATAATAATAATAATAATAATAAAAGGTATTACGCAGAAATCAGTAAAAGTCAGTTGTTACAAAGTGCTTTGCAGAAGAATCATCCTAATGTTAATTCTTAAAATTTATCTGGATGACGTGACGATTAAAAATAAAACACTTGTTGCCGCAGCCAGCTTTTATTTTGTAAATCAGGAGGTACGCATGGTGCTTTTCTGTCCGTCAGCTGTCATCAGTGGCCTGGGTAATGGATGCTAGCTGATCCTAATGGAGCTCAGTTTTCCTCTAAAACAGCGAAACTTTTCACAAAACAGCTGTGAGGTTGAGTCGCCATTCTCAACGACGGGCTCCGTGATAGTTTCCCCTTTAGCTCATAAGCAAACAAACGTGTCCTGCTCACGTTAATTTAGCACTAAAAGCACCTGCCAGCAGCAGCAGCAGGTGTCGCCACGTGCGGTGGACGCTGACGCGTTTACTGCGGTTTAAAACACACCTCACAGGAGAGCGACCTGCTCCAGGGATTTGTAACTTCAGGCCCTCACCCTGCATGGACGACTACTTTGTGGTTATCCTTCTCCGCCGACGCTCGCTTGGAAGACATCAAAGGTAAGCAGTCTAAAGTACTTTATTAGGTGTACTTTCCAAGTAAACTTGTGCTGTAGTTGGGTTTTGTGTTGTTGTTCCTGTGGTTTTGTAAGGACAGTAAACATACAAGTGATAAAGGATGTAAGGATGTTGCAGCTTCTGTCAGGTGTGTTGTTATGTGGCCACCATGCTGTCATACTCTTTGTTTCAGGTAGACTGCTTGTATTCCTCTTTATTAATTGTTTTTAACTGCTTGCATTTTGGTGCTTCTATCTTTAATTGTTTGTGTATTGCTGTTGCAGCTGTTATCAGCCAGCTGTGTTGCAGCGCCCTCTACCTGGTGGTTTTTTTTTTTTTCCATTTCTTGATTAAAATATGGTGATTGGAAAGTATAATTATTATCACCTAACCAGAACCAGAAAAAACAGCACTTAAGAACCTAGGTCATGCACACTTTCTGTAAATCCTCCCACAATATGTCTGACTGGGCCCAAAGCCTCACTAGTAGTTATTTTAATTATCCCTTAATCTGCTGTATATCAATGATATATATATCACTGATATACCCTGAGCAAGAGTCCCAAAGCTTAAAATCAGAGAAGGTGGAACTAGAAAATGTAGTTGACGAAGCTTTTGAATTAATCAGCTAATCATTTCAGCTCCGTTTCAGTTGCCTAACAGCTAAAGTATATGGAGATTGATGATCTGCTGTGGAAATTATTATTACATCATTTGGCTGCATTAAGGCACATAAAGTTAAGTGAGAAGGGTCATGTCAGATCTTTTACGTTTAGGTGCAAGAACAGAGAAGTGGTTAGACCATTTTCCCAAAAATAAAGGTCTGGCACTTGTCAGAGTGGCTTGAGCTCGCAAGAGATGGGAGCCATCAATCAGTCTTTAAATGCTGATGGACAAGCAGCAGGCGCTGTTCAGGACATTCAGCCAAAAGTGAATGGAGCAGAAAGTGCACACTGAGTTTAAAAATGTAACTGGCAATCCTGGTTACTGCTGCCCAAAAGTGCCATCAAGTTTTAGTAAAGTGAAGGCTGTCCTGGAAATAAAAAAGAAAAAAAGAACCATCCATTAAAAAGTATTACAAAAGCAGCAGCAGAACATCTCCGCTGTGGCAGCGTAGCTACTAAATCTATCCTGGGCTTGCACTGCACGTATCACCGCCCATTCCTTTTCCAACACCATGGACTGCAAGTGTGATTCAGAATTATTCAGTCTTTCACTCAAGCCTCAAAAAAGAGAATGTACCATTAATGGGACACACAAAGCTCTCTCTGGGGAAATTAGGGTGTTCATTGCCATGTTGGAGTTCAGTCACACTCTGAACTCAGTAAGCAGGGAATCGAGGAGAATACCAGTGTGTAGCAGTGATCAAAAGAAAATCCAAAATTAAATACTTTGTTCAGAAAGTGCTTTAGCGTGTAGAAACTAAGAGGGATTCACATATTTAAGCCAGAACACCATTGCAAAGGCAGTAAGACAGTGTGGATTTATCTTAAAAGAATCAGATTTACACCTTTATCCGTGTCCCCTCCGCACATTTCTTATCATTACTAATCTTTCTAGAATCCCCAAATTCACACTTCTTTAATCTTGTGAATATCGTGCTTTAATTTGAACTTAAAGTACAGAACTAGTATGAAAGATATTGTAATGTAAATTTCCCATTCTGTGAATAGCAAATATTTCTTTACACATAAAAAACCTACCAGCATCATCAACAATGTAAAGAATCTTTTCAACCTAATGGGAACACAGTGAAGACATTTCATTATATTAAATTTTAGATCTTTGCTGCTGCAGTTTTTTTTTTTCTTCTGAGGATCAATGAAGTTCATCTTATCAACACGGTTTAGGGACATTTAAGGGAACAAAATTAAATGAATGAAAAACCAAAGGGAACTGCAGAGGCAGAACAAAATTTCAACAGTTGTGGCCTGAAAACACACACACACACACACACACACACACACACACACACACACACACACACACACACACACACACACACACACACTCTAAAATGGCAGCTTTGAGACTGGTTTATTGATTTGTGATCATGCCTGCAGTGGCATTTCAATCCTTTTTAACCAGCAGAGGAAATTCCACTAAGCCATTTATTACAAATGTCACGACAACTGTGTGTGTGTGTGTGTGTGTGTGTGTGTGTGTGTGTGTGTATGCATATAGGTGCTTGCTTGCTGCTTCCTGAAAATGTGTGTTAGCTGAGCTTTTGAGTGTGTGAGTCTCTGTGCCTATATTATTTTATTTTTTATGAATAGTTGTATGGACATATAAAACATACTGTAGGTGGAAATGTGTGTATGTATGTGTGTGTTTGTGTTGTGTTTGTACCCACCACCCATCCTGCAGGGAGTTTCAGAGAAGGTTCAGACAAGTGTAGAACAATCACCATGAAGAACAGAGAGAACAGGAAGTAGGAGAGCAGTCTCAGTGGAGGCAGAGATGGAGGGAGAAAGAAAGAGAGAGAACAGGATGGAGAGTCAAAGAGAAATAAAGAGAGAGTGTAGAAAAATATCAAGTAGGTCGGACAAGAGAGAAACAGTGGGAGAGAGCAGCAGACAAAAAGAGAGACATGGTGCAGCTGTGAGTGGAGACATTGTACACAAGGGAAAACGCTGGTTCCAAACATTACCTTTACATTTAATTGTCAAACCATATCATATATACATACTTAAGTTTGATTTTTAGTTTTTTATTTATATTTTCAAATGACATTTTACAAGCCACAGTAGGAAAAGTACAGGTATAAATAATTGAATTAATAATGGCTGAATTTTAGTCAGCCTCTTCAGTTTTAGAGGGCTGGCATTGTGCATGCTGGCTCACTGTTATGGCTTACTGAGACACTTAAATGCTATGAACGATAACTGTGCTTCAAAATCCAAATTAAGTAGCAACGTGTTGTTTGGCCATGCCCTTTAGACAGAAGCATTTTCTTTATGTGGCAACACTATGGTGAAGGTTTGGTTAAATTAAGGCACCATTGTGAGCAAAAAAGACGGAGCCATACCTCGTAGTCATGTCTCTCCACCAAATCACAGCAAGTACTGATTTGATGATCTGCTAGTCTGATGCAGTTGTCAAAGATATTGTGTAGTTTGATCTCAGCTTTCCATCTGTACCATTTTTATTAGTACATGGACTTTAGTGACTTCACAGAAAGCCTTAATTAGCTCTGCTCGTATCAGCCAGAATAAGTTAAAACACCTATGTGGAACTTTAAAAAAAAAAAAAAAAGGTTGGAAAGAAAAACGGCATGCCTGGCACCTCAAGGTTTATTTTCTAGAATATAATTATATGGAAAAAAACCCAGAAAGAGTTCCTTCTGAATTTCTGATGTTGCAACTGAAGTCTTTTGCATTCTGGAGCTATGAGAAGACATCTGAGAAAAAGCCCTCATGTACACCATGTTGCAACAGACACAACATCTGAGGCACAGAGAATAAAAAGGTTGCTCTTTGGTGAAGTTCTTACTGAATTACATAGAAACCTGTACATGAACAGAGGGCAAGAAAGGCAAAGAGGCAGAAAGAAAGTGAAACGGTGTTGGAGGAAGAGACACCAAGTCATTTTCTGTTTCTGTACATACAGTATTTATTTGGCTGTTTGCATGTTTGTTCACTCGAGCATCAGTGGCATAATTGCAACATAACTGATGTCATGTAAACTCAATCCCGCTATTTTAAATGCTCTTCTACGTGGGCTTTTCAAGTGAGGATAAAAAGAAAACACCTATGTGGTCTCATTTGGCTGCTGAACAGAAGGTCTATAGTTCAAGTCAGGCCAAATAACACAAGTGAATGCAAAGTAACATGTGTGACTTCACTGTGCTCCATATAAATGGCTTCTTTCCTCCTCTGGTGCAGCATTATTATTATTATGAAAAGATACTGGGTGTCGACAGTTTGCTTGTTGCTCCTCCATCCCCTTTTCTCTTCCTCTCTACTTCTTCGCTGTCTTTACTAACATAAATCATAGCTGACAGTCAATAAGCTCCTTGTCTAAAAGTTTTAAGAGGCCACTGAAGGGTCAGAACATCTCAAACACCTCAGAGAGAGGTACCAGAGCCCAGATACAGACTATCCCCTGTCTAAGCAGCCAGAGCAATGACAGTGATCCAGCACTCTACGGACTGCAGCTGGGTCCTTGCCTTTAAGGTACAGAATGTATCTGGATCAAAAGCTGAGACCATAAATGACAGTAAAAAAAAAAAAATGTCTTCAATCCAAATAAATCTCTGAACGTTAACCCAGACTGTGCTGGGGCCCCACTTTAGATTAGCTGAAGTGATTCATGCTGTTTGTGACCCCAAATAGAGTAAAATGAAAGCTTTAATTATTTAGTCTGAAGCAACAGCTTCAGACACAAAACTTGCAAGTTCTTTTGCATTTTTTTTGTAATATTACAGGAATGCTTCTCCTGAATTCAAAATGTTCATGACCTATAGGGCAGCAGTTAACAATTATATTCACCAGTGGAATCAGTGAATGTTAGGCACTGTAGCTTGAACAGTGACTAAAACAATTAATCAATCAATTACCAAAATAGCAGTATATTAATGCCCACTGATCTTTGGAGCTCTAATCTACTTATTTTAATAAAGCTCAGTAATAAACTGCTGAAAACCAGGCCCATCACATTAGTTTAGCATGTTAGCTTTTGCTAATTAGGACTAAACACAATGTTGCTGAAGCTGATGGGAATGTCATTACTTTTACAGGAATTTTTTTTTTTTTCATAAATTTACAACTTTTTTGAACCACAGAACAAACAAAGTGCTTTCTACATTCTAGGGTTTGTGTGTGTGGATTTGCAGTGTGCAAGCATGCATGCTTGCACAAACACTCCTTATATTTTTGAGACAGATGGCAAAAAAAAATCTATAAACTCATCTTCTTTTGACTTCAAGGCAAACGGACTGGTTTCATATGTTCTGTCTTGATTTTGTTGCCACTAGACATGCGCGCCCACATGCATGAACACACACACTCTGAACATTACGCTCACAGTCTCATAACGGGTCTGTCTGCCTCTGTTTTTATCTTTCATACCCACGTACTGTCTGTCTGTCTGCTTCTACCAGCCACATCTGTCTACCAGCCACACAGTCTGTTTATAATATCAGGATTTTCTTTATTCCAGTTGACCTCTATCCGGCTGCTTTTATATTTTTATCTAATCTGTGTGGAATCGACTGATTGCTTCTTATACTTGAGTGATGATGGTCAAAGAAAATGACGTCATAGCACTGTGCGTGTGAATGTTTGTGTGAATGATAAGGAGGGCGGTTGTTGGTTGTATGATAGTAAAAGATGTGACATCTAGAGAGCTGAGAGACCCTTTGTGCGTGTGCTGTATGGCCAATACTGTATATTGTATTTGTGCCGAAATTTGTTAATGAAGTGTGAAATTACATTGTATGATGTGGGTGGTTGGCTGCTGATGTTGATGAGTATAAGAGATGAAGGGTGTGGTTAAGGAATGATCGTTCTTTTTGGTTCTTCATTACTGAGGTTTTCCCACTGTACAGAAAAACAGGAGCAGCCATTGCTTTATTAGTTTAGTTTACATATAGGAGCAAAGCAGAGCCATCTGTGGGTTTAAGCAGATGTTGTGCAACAATAGCATTCATTGTGGTTCACTCTCCTTTTAGCTGTTTTTGTTCTCCACCAGCTCCTGAGGGGCATATCTGCTTCCTTAGCCGGTCTGGTATGATCATCAGCTAGTCGCTAACTTACCTGTTGTCTGTTGATTGGTGCTGAGCAGGTAGTGTACAGTGGGTTTGATGCTTTAAAGCCTATGAGTGTACATTTCTTTATGTGGTTATAGCATATTTGTTATTCTGATACACTAATCACAATACTGAAAAAACTGCTGCAGCCTTTGTGGTGCTTCAGCCCATTTATTCTTAGTATCACCATTAACTTGCAGCAACTGAAGCTGTAAAATTCAATTTGTAGTTTTGTCACATATGGAACTAGTTCTCACTTTGAATATATGTGTAAGTATAAGAGCCATTTTTAAATTTAGCTGAAATGAAAGTAAGTCAAAGGTTCAGACCCAGAGGTACTGGTAAATAAGATCTCCAGTAAATGTCAAATAAAAGATTGGAATTAAATCTGTTTATCCGTGCACAGTGCCTCATCATTTTAGTGTTTATGTGAGCACATTATCATCGTCAAACATATTTACAGCTGTTGGATATTAGGTCCAACTTTTTGTTTTGCCTCATATAGCTCGCTAAAATCTTCTTAACTCTTGCTCCAAGCCCTCAAATCACTCTTAGTCAACCTACCAGAGGTGAATAAAGGTGAGGGTGATGAGTGATGTACAGTTACTGAGGGAATACATTTTTATTTAGCTTTTTTTAGATGAGCAGCATCAGTGTAAGAGCTGGCTGTCAGCTTCAGAGAAACCACATCTTTGGGGTGATGCCATGTTTTCTTGGGGGAACTGACTGTGTACACATGCACGTACAAAGACGTTTGGTGTGGGAGGGGGGGGGGGGGGGGGGGGGGGGGGGGGGGGGGGGGGGGGGGGGGGGGGGGGGGGGGGGGGGGGGGGG
>JBBMJY010000014.1:9084861-9098296 GCA_037833715.1 Toxotes lorentzi
GCGTCAGAAAAACAACACCTTTGGGGTGGGGTCATGTTTTCTGGGGGGAAAGGAAGGGGCAAAAAGGAAAGGAAAAAAAAATTCGGTGGCCCCCCCCCCCCCCCCCCCCCCGACTTTTTCCATTCATTACCACCACACACAACACACATCAGAGCCATGTGTAGCCATGTACACAAATCCAGTATGTGATGAATTTTTGCATGTAACATCTGGACTTAGGCACTCCTGAATAATTAGCAGGCCGGCCTCCTTGGAAAAGGTGCAGCAAAATGGAAAAATGTCAGAAAGTTTAAAAGTCATACTGGATACACACAGAAAGATATCTTTACTTATTTAAAAAAAAAAACCTGTGTATCATGTGGTGAGCCAAGTGTGTGCACAGGTGTTTAGAATGCACTGGGTGATGTGCAGTATATGTGCACATATATCTGCACATTTCTATTCCACTGAACAAACGAGGCAACAGAATAATTATGGTTTTCATAGACATACGCTCATTTCAAATTGTACATTATTGTCAAAATGATTGTGCAGTGTAGTGTTTCAGAATGATTCCCTGAAACACTCCCTTAGCATATTGTCATAAGTTTAAGAATATTTTGTTTTAAGTTGTGCCCTCTTTTGTTTGACAGCTCGTTTCCTCCACACTTCTAACATCTATGAATACCTCTTATAGTTCATATTTGATGTGTTCAGACATATCAAATGTGACAATGCATCTCTTTTTAAAAGTATACATTCTTACTTCTTGGCACTTTCATCATCATCTATCATATAGACAGCCACAAATTATGTGATACTTATGTATGATGGAGAGATGCACATTTAAAGGCTTAAAAGTCAAACTCATTGGATCTTTTCAGCTGTAGAACCATGTTTCCCTTCCCTGCATGAATCTGTGCAATGTCAATTTAATCTGTAATACAAAGTGTGAGTGTCATGGCAGACAATTCACATGGTCTTAATCTGACTTATCAGCTGCAGTTGTGATGTAAAATATAATATTTATGGGTCAAATGTTCATGATGCAGTTTAGACATAGGAGTCTGGGTGACCAGGGAGAAACTCACAGAATAAGATCTCATGGGTTTCATCTTTAACAGTCAGTGCTTTCCATTAGTGACCATGCGCCCTTGAAAATTGCATAGAAAGCCCACAGTATGTTCACACTGAAGAATTCTTTACTGCAGCATAGCCTAACATCTTCCTCCTCACTGGTCATTGCTGGTTAAACTAGACTCAAAATGACTGATCAGTTGCTTCTGTAATCACTAATTCCCCTCTTCAAACCATGTGCTCTTCTGTTTTGCTATGAATTTTTTTTCTTTTCTCTTTTTTCAGTCATTTGTTTTCCTAGTCTTGCTCAAGACTCCCGCTCAATCTCCTGACTTTCAGTCTGTCGTTCAAATCCCCCCCTGCATCCTCTTATTTCCTCCCCCTCTGCACCTCGATCTGCATTCACCCACAGAATTAAAGCTAGTTTTATTGGAGCGAATCAGCAGAGTTATTATCATCAGCAGCACTGACTAATGTCCCTCAACACAAGCATTGTAATGCCACAATCAATACAAGGCTTTAATTATTAAGTGGGTATTTGTGTGCAGTTTGCATTAGCAGTGCTGAAGACTCATAAATGATTAAACATATTCAGTCTGACCCAGCACTGTGTGTGAGTGTGTGTGTGTGAGTGTGGGTGTGTGTGTCTGAAAGAGCGAGAGAGAGAAAGATAGCATTGTAGAGAAATATAAATTGCTTTGACTTACACATAAAAGCATGTTTTCATAAGAACTCTGACTGCAACGAGAGTGTAGTTAAACCCCGCATTATTCAACATCTATTTAAATGAAATTGGCCATAGAACAGTGCAGTATTGTGGTTCCCAATGATGTCTTCTTTGACAAAATAATCCAAACTCTGTGTCTTCTTACTAGCTTCTTTTCAAAGCTTCGAGGCCTATTAAATGGTCTTTATTAGCAGCTGGCATTTGTTCTGTTGACAAGAAGATTGATTTGTTGACGTGAGCTCACTAGCTGTAATGATTTCATCCATAAGGGGGTTGCAAATAGCAAACATTTTCACGATTGAATAAATTGAACTGTTATTTTCTCGATTAGTCGATTAATCTTCAAGTTCTCTATAATATGTCAGAAAATAACGTAAAATGTTTTCAAAGTTTTAAATAGCCCGGTTTTGCTTTAAAAATCACAAAAGCAATTAAGTGATTATCAAAACAATTTTGGTTTTTTATTATTCATGAATCAACTGTTCAGTTAATCACTTAATCAACTCATAGTTTCAGTTTTAATCCATTGCACTGTTGGGCCTCTTGTCCGTGTTGGCTTAAAGCATGCAAGTTAATTTCTGACCTTGGAAATAGTAGATTGACAAAACAGTCTCAACTCAAAGTCCACACCTTTCCGTTGCATCACACACTCTTCATCAGCAGATGGAGTTTGCTTGCTTGTCCTTAGGGGATGGATCCGTTGATAGCTGACTATTATGTAACTACTTCCAAGGTCAAGAATGAACTTCGTAGCTTAAAAGATTATCCTCTTTACAGATGATCTGCTGTTTATGTCTAAAGACAGCCTTCATGAAGGAGGCAGAGCAGTAGCCTCATATATCTTTGTGAAACAAGCTGCAGTGTGAAGTCAACCCTGGTTGGCCTGGGGTACAGCTGTTTACTGTTTACACACAACAGTGTGCTTCCCTTCCCATTCATATCTGACCCATCTAATGTCGGTCGGCTGCTGTGCATATTCTGCTGCAACACACATGCATGCATAGAACCACATACACATGAAAATGCCTTGTTAACGTCTTATTAGACAAACAGAGAGACAGCTAATGCTAATTAGCAGTTACAGCCTAAAGTTTTGCTGAGCAAAATAAATGCATATATCCCACTGTGGTGCTTTAGGGACACTGTAAGTGTCTCTCAGATTTGTGCAGGATTTAGTTTGCTTGGTCCTGGCTTACACTTGGTTCAGTGTGTGACAAGATGTGGTACAAGAGAAATTATGTTGAGTTGAATTAGTTTTAGCTGACTATAATCGCTTTCCTTGATTCTGCTTTGGTTAAGGGAGTGCTGCTGTTGTGAGTTGTCTCTTGGATGTATTTGACATGTGAATATATGAGCATTCCATCTAATATCTGCCTGCACGTGTATGTCTGTACTGAAACAGTGTGTGCCTTAAATGCAGTTTTATGTGGAGGTGTTTTTGTTTTTTTTTTCTTTTCCTTTTTGAGCCTTTGAAATCCTATAATGTGAACCTTGTCATTTCTAGCCTGCGGTCTTAGAAAATCAAGCTGAAAAGTGTGAACAGCATGGGTTGTTCAGGTGTAAGGCTTTGTTGTCGTAAGGTCTTTGATATTTGGCAACATTTTTAAAGCCAAGTGAGATGGGCTGTGCAAGTTGGGGTGAGGGCAGTTAACTGATTCATACCTGAACCAGTACTAAGGCACATAAAAATTAATATAAAACATGTACCAGAAGCCACAGATATATCTTCTTTTTTGTTTTAGACGTTTCTTGCATTGTGATATTTTGTTTTTTCCCTCTTTTTTAAAATAATTCCTCAAAATGGCTTGTAAGCATTACACATTCTCCTCTTTTACAGTAAATGTAATAGTAATAAACATTTTTCCAATGTTTTCAATAGCGGATAAAGACAAAGGTGAGAAATATCTGCTAACATTGTAAAGATGCCTTGTGAATTTTTCTTGTGAACAAACATAAGATATGTTTTCATCTGTTGTTACTGACCAAAAGTGAGCTTTAATGTGTGTTGAATGCCCTCCCTTCTTTAGTTATAAAGTAGAATGAAGTAATACAAGTAAAAAGATACATACATATGCAGTATATATATATATTTTTTTATTAAAACATCTCTAAGTGTATGTGCTGAGTGGTTTTGTGGCTTTGTGATGTGTAAGCATATGTGACTGTGAATGTTGGCAAGTGTGAGTGGGTGAAGCTCACTCTCATACTTGTGTGAAAATGGAGTTTAAGTGTGTGCATGTGTGTGTTTAACTGCCCATAGTAGTCCAGCGTGAGTGCAGTCAGCGTTTTCAAAGATCTTTATTGTAACGATCAATAGGTACATTAACCATTCGGCTTATAGAGCAGCCGCAGGTGAATAGATATTGACTGGACCCTCTAGATCCTACAGTTCTTGTCAAGAGTTTGGGGTAGATGGAAATGAATCAGGAGTCAAAGCAACACTGACTCCTACTGTAGTAAGCATTTAAAAGCATGAAGATGTATGCCCAACAGGCTTCTACCAACATCGCTGTATGTCCCTGAGTGCAGAGTTTTTGCAGTATGACATTTAAGTGCTACAATTAAAGCACATGTTTTAACAGTTTCATAGCAACAGCAGTAGAAGTGTGTGTCTGCTGGTTGATCCATTATCTCCTTTGTCATTGGTTGATGATGCATTTTGCCTTTTACACCTCAGTCAAACAGCATAAATGCCACCATACTGCGCGGTGAGTTGTCACATTATATCCGACCACTAAGGCCACTTCAACAGCTGAAACATCGTTCTATACCCCACTTTATCCGAGTGCTGATTGGCTACTGGCTTCTTGCCCTCCACCTCTCACACAAATCGTTTGGAAACCAACCTTGTCACACTTTACCTGCTCGCTTGCCTTTTATTTACCTGGTTGAATGTTTCCCACAAGGCAGAGTCAAGTTAGGCTGTCCACTGGTAAAGAGACAAACGTGGCCATAAAAAGAAACCGTTGGGGTGTTAGTAGGCTATTTACTGCTCCATTTGTGGTTTTATGGCTGACGTGATGCTCTCAGGAAATTAGTTTGAAAATGCTTTGTTGGCGGGCAGGGGATTATGAGATTGGGGTCCCAGAAATAGTTTGGCTGCACAGTGGGGCACTGGAACTCGGTAATTACTAAATCTCTCCCGTTTCCTCTCTCATTACTATCTCTCTCTTTTTTTTTTTCTTCTGACTGGCAGCCTTTGCATCTGTTTCCACCCTGTAGCTTCTGTTCTTATCCCCCCTTTCTTGCACGTTGAAGCAGACTTACAACAGTTCACATCAGCCCCAACGTTCAAACCAGCAAGTGGTTATGATGTTGTTGTTGTTGTCTGTTATCGCCTCTCTTTCATTCCCTAGATATCAATATTGAATTTATAATACATTTAACTAACTATTAAGTGAAGTATCCACTAGTAACCGTTATGTTTTTAGGATTTCAGGGTCCTATTTGCAAACAGAAATACCTCCTCCAGAGTGCAATTCAATATTACCTCTAGATTAACTGCTAGTATGGCCAGTTTCAAAGTATCCTGTATGCCATTAACCAAGAAAGTGAAAATGACTTATTTCAGTGCTTTATTTTTAACCATGCTAGTAGTAGTATTTTACTCTTTCCTTCCGCTTGGCCACATCCCAGCTCTGTTAGTTAATTTCCATTAAAAATTCACCATATATGCTGGCGCTCTAACACATTTCACCTTTTGTTTTGTTTAGGTGTTAACGCCCACTCAAAACTTGCACCGCATGTCTTCAGAGTTCAAAGGCGTTTGAGACAAGTTGAGATTATAAACCCGCTTTGCATTCGGATCACACTCTAAAAGTCTGTGTTTAATTTGACAGTAAAGCCATGACGTGAGTTTAAAAAGAAAATTGCGGAACCATTTTATGCTGATTTCAACCTGCATGAAGCATTTCAATCTACATAATATCCTTATCACATAGTGCCACAGGGGCAGCTTGTCTCCGTCTCTTTCTTTTGCTTGCTGTCCCTCTCTCTCTCGTCTCACTCGTCCTGCTCCCTCTTTGCATTTTGCACAGTCCGTGTTTCCTCTCTATCTTAAAGTTTCTCTTTTTGTCTCTCTCTGCCTGGCATAGTGAAATATGGATTTATTCAACAGCTTACAGGAAGAGTTTGTTTTATTAGAATTAACGTCATCGAAATCCCCATCGACACAGAGCGAAGTAGTGCATGGCCAGATAAGAAAACCACTGTAAAGACTAGATGCAAGAGTCACAAATGGAAGTAAAAATATGATCATATCTCAGAGACTGACCTATATGTGCACAAACACACATTTCCGTTTATTCTCGTGTGGCTTTTTCTTTTGATAGTAGCCAAAGGATTTAATTGAGTTCCTGTCAGAAATATCAATTATTCAATTTCTCATCTGTCACAGGGGAGAAAAGTGTGAGGCAGGAGAATATTTACTCCCATTGTGTAAGCAAACTGCCTGTCAGAAGGTTGGTATAGAAACAAACTGAAACCAGTAGAAACAGAGAGAAGAGGAATAGAAAATAGAACTGATTGTATGCGAAGAAATTACTGAAACAATCCCAACTTCTTACTGACTCACCACACTTCTAATTAATGGCCAAAGCCTTTTTCAGCACCTCGCTGTTTACAGACTTCTAATGAATAAGAATAAGAATATGAAGTGTTTGTTTTGCTGCTTCTTTGCTTATTTTCTTGTGATACTGAGATCACCGTCAGTTGGTGCACGTACTTGTGGCTGCATCTTCAAAAGTCAAGAAAGCATCATAGGACTTGTTGTCAACCTCTAACACCTGGTGTGCTGATTATTTTTTTTTCAATAACACTTAAACTGTTCATCTTGCATTTTAAACTACATTCTTAGTCCTCATTCACATAATTACATGAACACAAACCAGCTTCCATGCTGAAATGACAGGAGAATTAATAGGGGGTTGATAGATTAGAGTCCCACAGTGTAATAAAGGACTTGATGTTTAAGTATTAGAAAGTGCTTTACAATGCAGGAGCTGCTTTTTCCCCTTTTACAAAAAGCTGTGATAATCCTGGATTCCTTCTCACTGGAAAACATAACTTGTTAGCTCATCTTCTAATCATAGCATGCAGAATAAGGCATGTGCAGAAAAATACAAAGCATTTTAGTATTCCCACCAACCAAAAACTTAAGACTCCAGATCTTACACTCTGACAGGTATATGTCTCTGTTGATAATTCTGCTGTGAGAAACTGTTTTGAAGCCATTTCAACCCATTTCAATTTCTAGAGGTCACAGCGTCTCGCCAGAAGTCCTTCGACCTGTCATGTGGATTTTTGTGAGAGGGGTATGAGATTCAGTAAATGTTTCAGTATAATTGTTCCAGCATCTCTGAGTTCGATCTTGTTTAAAATGCAGGAGCTGGTTCGTACCGCTGATCAAGGTTTTAGCATCCTTATCTGTCACTTTTAGAAGACTTTCTTTTTCTACTAACTTTTAAGGCATTCAGAAGGTCTTGGGACAAGCTATGGCACAGAAAACCTGACATTATAAAAGCTGTGAAAAGAAAACAAAACAAGCTCTATGAGTTTGGCACTGCCTATGTGGCTTTGAGCTGCTCATATATGTATTCAAACTAAATGAGCAGTAACTCAGTAAACTCATTTTTGTTTTCATGTTTTTTTTTCTTGCACCATTATTCTATGTTCTGTTTCTTAATTAGCTGTAATATTTCTTCATTTAAAGGGTTAGGGTTAGGCAATAGGTGCAATAATTTTTTGGCCACTTGGGAGTGGATAAAGAGCACTGGTGAACTTATTTTTACACTGCAAAATGTCTTATTGGCAGATATGTCATTCTAAGATTTTTTTTTTTTTAAACACCCAAATATTGCTGTTCGTATGAACTATGCCAACCAGCTAGTTGCAAACGTTGTCTGTTCTGTAGAGGAGAGGGGAACTGCAGAGTTGGATGATAATTATGTGTGAATTTGTCACTACATGTGACAATTTCCATGTCAACGATGGTTCAGTGATTTTGTATATAGCGTAGAGCCATGACTGTATTTTTCCAGCGCCATTTTTAACTAAAACCCCACTGATTCTTAAAATGATTCCTATTTATCTTTACACTGCTTCCAAACACTGACCTGTTACTCTAGTTGCTTCACTAAGCCTCTTCCATGTTCCGCTGTATTTTACTAGCTATAAGAGATGAACTGTAGTTATCCGAGCCAAAGGGATTTCCTTTGATGTTTCTGCCACAATGTGAGCATGGCAATGATAAGCTACAGTCGAATTTCTGCTTTCAAGGTTTCCCTTTGATTTTAATGGTGTACAGTAGGACAGTAGTGAGTGTATCTAATTGGCTATGAGAAATATGAACAGAAATGCACACACACATAAGGATAAGTGCCCATGCTTTCGGACACACTGTTACCAATACACAGGTGCGTGTGAATAGTGTGTGTATGTTCTAATGAAGGAGATGCACAAGCCTGCTTTCAGTTTCAACCCAAGTAGATATCACATGGAGCTGCTTTTTAATACATTGATTCTGTCAATCTATCACTCATACACACACACACACACACACACACACACACACACACACACACACACACACTTAATATTGGAAATTAGTCCCCCTCATGAATATTCTTTATGGACAACATGGGTTTTCTTCTGATAAAGTACAGTGAATTATTCAAGCTGACACATTTCAGGAGATTTAGCTGTGACTTCAATCTAAATGAAAAGTGAGGCAGGAATATATTAAGTATCCACGCAAATAACCATGCCCAAACCTACTGTATCTGTGTACTCGGAGGATTACGCGTATGTGCACACTGACTTTCTATTTTTTTCTCTAACAAATGCATATAAGGTCCTTTTCCTACATTTAAAGTCACCGAGCTGCTCTCTGTCTCTGTATCTCATTTCTTCTTCGGTTAATAACATAAGCAGGCACATTCAGGCATAAATATGCACAGACTCATTCTCACTGTTTTTTTTTTTTTTTTTTTTTTTGGTCACACTTCATAACTCTCATTTTGTCATTTCATACTCATCCACATTTGCTGCTGTGTAGGATAATTACTTATGTGCGCTGTTGTACAGATTAGTCAGATTTTTTTTTAATTTGCCATGATGTTTTACAGGTCGGCAGAAGGAGTATAAACAAAGATTTTGATAGGACAAAAAAAAAAAAAAATTGATTACAGTTCCTCTGGTATTCTCTTTGAAGGTCTGCTCAAAGAAAACTCCTGCAGTGAAGGTCATGTTGTAGCTAAAGTTTTTTAAAACTGCTGGAATGACCTATAACAACCATTCATGCTTTTCCATTACATTTAGCTTACACTCTGACTACAAAGTAGAGGGGCTAACGTCACACAAGCGGCCTGTGCCTGCTCATCTTCGCCTCCTTTGTTTTACTTTGTTCAGTTCATACCTTCTCTCCCGTTGTCTTTGGTTCCAACTGCTTTCCCTTTCTTAGTGTTTCTGTACCTTTATCTTTATCTATTTGGTTTTCCTTGTTTCTTCCTTTTCTCTTATTTCTTTTCCTCACGTTATCCTCTATTCTGTTTCTTGCACTCTGTCTGTACAGTAGTGAGTGTACAGAATTAGTTTTAGTGTTCACCTTTGTTTAGACCTCTGATTATAATTGTTGCTTGGACAAGACTGGACTTAAAAGAAAACCCTGGGGCTTGTATTTCTGTGGCCTGAGTGGAATTTTCTTTAAATAAATGGTGCTTGATTCCCATGTAAACAGTCCACTGCTGTGTGTCATCACCATCTACATCCCTCTTCTGAGTTCACTGATTGGTTCTACCTCCAGCTGCCAGACTCAATTGATTTTCAGTGAATCTTTTCCAGACTAATATCTCATGAAAATTGAGCTTGCAGGATTCACTTAGACTTCTTTGAGGATAATATTTTTCAAGTTGTCCATGCAGGTACCCTGGAAATTTTGGTTAAGGCATGAGTGGTACATTGCCACAGCGGGACAGCGTCTAGATTTAAGGAGGACTTTTTTTTTTTTTTCCCCAGGATCAACTGTGGAGTAGTTTGTGGTTTCTTCTCCACAGTTCCCAGCGGGGCTCAGCAGAGACAGACAGGGAATGGTTTTGAGTAATGGGTCTCTTGCAAGGTACAGTGTGTCTCAAGCAATTGAAGCGAGGCTGCTGAAATGTAAGCTCCTGCTATCACATCTCTCACACAGGGGCAGGGTGCTGATAATAAACTACTTGGCAGCTGTCTGCCCGTGACATCATGGTTAATGCTCCTTGCAGCTTCCTTGCAGTGACTCAGAAGAAGTTGGTGGACGTCTTTTGGTCTGGACTTCTTTGGCTGATTGCTGCTGTCTTGGACAGGTGGGTGGTCACAGCGAGATTGATGCAGAGAGTCAAGTGGCAGCTTTCCAGCTTCAGGCAGCTCAGACCAAGGAGCAGAAATTTGCTAGAGGGACACTAGAGGATGCTACAGAGGTGAATTGGTTTATCCAAGAGGTTCTTGGGGTTCTGGTGGATACACTTAGGTGTAATTTAGTGATGCCATATGAAGTTGCAGGTTGGATATGAGAGATCCTGAGTTCCTTATAGTGAGGATATTAGCATTACCTGGAGGCTGCTCTCTTATATTCTACTTTGATGATATGGAAGAAGTCCTTGAAAGGCTATTTATTCATTTGAGAGTTACATGTAATAGTTTTTAGCCATGCTTGCAATGTAGCTCTATGGTTTCCAATGCAAGTCAATCAGTTGGTCCAGCACTTTGGTCCAGGCTGAAATAAAATTCAGTGTCTTCAGTAAGTGTTCAGACCCCTTTTCTTCTTGCACTACGTGTTGTAGATTTAATTTTAAATGGATAAAATTGGTGTTTTCCCATAATGAAAAAATGTTTTTAACATGTGTATATAAGGTCCCACAACTCAAATTTAATGTCAGGGCAAAAACCAAGCCATGAAGTTCAAGGAACTCTATGTAGTCCTTTGCCATAGAGTTGTGGTGAGGCATAGATGGCTGAAAGGATGCTCTCCTCAGGATGAATTGAATAACTTTAGAGATGTATCAACTTTTCCTAAAAGTTCCCATAACCTTTCCTGAATTTCTCCAAAACTTTGGCTTGTGACCAAAACGCAGATGCCAATATTTGCACAATTTTAACACACACTTATTTAAGATGGTGACCATGGTAAATATTATATGTGCTATATGTCAGCCTGTAAAAATTGCCATTGTGAGCATGTGGCATTTCTATTACTTTCTGTCAGAGTACTGCTGTGCTGAAGTACAGCCTCACATAGGTGCTGGCATAGCTGTAGACTGTTATTGTAATGCACGCTGCTAAGGGGAATTATTGTATGTTATGCTCCATAGAGCAGAAAGAGCTATGCATAAGCACAAAGGAAATAGACTGTGCTCACTGGGCAGTATGTAAGAGGTCAGGTAAATATTAATCAACTGCATTAATCTGGTACATTGGGTACAAGCTGAAGCTTAGTGATTTTTAGTAGCCTAAGTGAGAAACTACACAGAAACTAAATAAAAGTGACACCTTAACTACACTTACCTATGTTAACTGAACCAGAGGTGAGGCCTGTGTCATGTCATATGATCACTGAATTCAAGGAGAGAATTTCTGGCCTATTTACCATACAGATATGAGAACTATCGCCAAACTATTCCTTTATCATAAGGTGTCCTACTTTACCTGCCTGAATTTACTACCATTGTACTACAGTTGTGAAAAACCTGAGGGAAATCAAA
This sequence comes from Toxotes lorentzi, assembly GCA_037833715.1. Classification (NCBI taxonomy): domain Eukaryota; kingdom Metazoa; phylum Chordata; class Actinopteri; family Toxotidae; genus Toxotes; species Toxotes lorentzi. Next base: position 9,096,376 of record JBBMJY010000014.1, read on the forward strand.
AGGCTAGTGTCACGAATAATCCTAGTTGGAAATGGAAAAAACGTAACTAAATATGTTTCAGGTTCCATCTCATTTCACACATCCTAATGAGTTGGTGGAGTCCATTAATTTTTCTCAGAAATTATATTGACACATTTCTGGATGTTTGGGCACTGTGACACAATATTTACAGTGACAGAAGAGGATCTATTGCTTGAATGTCAATTCAATCTGTCTAGCCTGCCAACATTGTAGATATTGATGCATTCAGTCCTGTGGTTGGGTTCGAGTGTGGATGGATGCTGGGAATTTTTTTTTTTTTTCTGCCATGAGTAAACACATTCTTTAAGCCCCATCTCCTCTGAGTACACAGCTCTTTGGAAGATGTTGAAAAGTGGGGTAAAGAGAAAGAGTGAAAGTTTGTCTGATGATTGTTCAACTATCTTTTCTCAAGAACAGTAACAATGATCTGGAAACACAATGTTTCATGGGGCCGAAAAGGAAACACCTGCATTGACATCACTGACTTAGGTGTAACCAGAAATACAACATGGCTGGTTTAAGTCTCAGCCCAGTGATAAGGCAGTGTGACGATGATTGTGGATACACAGCAAATAGTTGTGATGAAATGGGCTATTGACCAATTCATTTTTTCTTTTTATTCAGTGGAATATTAGTTAGATAAAAAGTTTAAAAATTTTAGTGAACTTTGTTACCTCTTATGGCAGCAAAATGACAGTTGTTTCAAACAGGTGCCAGTCATCTAAAAGGTTTAAAAATACCAAGTATAAGGTGAAAAACTAAATTAATAAAGTCACTGAAAAGTAAACATAAATATATGAACTAAATCAGTGAATAAAGTAAAGATACAATAGTAAAGAAGTATATTAGGAAATTATAGATTTGTGAGTAAAGCTGTTGTAACTGCACTTTGGCCTTAATGTACATAGTTACTGATATATATCAAATTCATACATTTAAAATCAAATGTCATTAAATCTGCACCAAGCAATATTTGTCCATTAATACTGTGTATAATAATTGTGTGTATAGTCCACTTTCCAGTAGTTTCCACTTTCAGTACTCACAGTTTCCAGCTAAAAGGGTCTTATTATCACACTGCACACTACCTTCAAACAAACTTAGGAAAATAGATGTTGAACATTCTGGAATATTTAGCAGCTGAGGAGATGGGGAACAAATCAGTGATCCTCTATCGTTGGTTTTCACCTTCTTCTGCTCCCTCGTGGCAAAACATGTAGCCATTGTATCATGTCACATCACTTGTAAAAGAAAGGAAGTTAGTTCAAAGTAGTCTTTTGCAGTTGGTAAACTTTAAAGACAAACTTTCAGCCAAACGTAACACAGAAACTAAATAAAGTTTCAAGATTTAGTGGGTCTGAGTTATACGTTCTAAGATTCGATGTCAACTGGAGTCCTAGGAATACTTGGTGGTTCAAGAGAATATGGTCATGTCTGGGTTCAAAGAGAGAGTCTATTTTGTTTTGTCTAGTTTGTTTTGGGTTTTTTTTTTTATTTTATTTTCTGAAAACTGTGTGTCATCATCATGACATCATGACTTTTGACATCTCTCAGACTTCTTCTTGTTGAGGACAAAATCTCACCGTTCGTTATTATTCTGTGCAGACCCGTGTACACATGGATATACACAGGAAAAAAAACTCTTTTACTTTCCCCCATACAGGCACACATACACACACACACACATACACACACACACACACACACACACACACAGCTAAACAGGAAATAGAGACAATGATGAAACCTCAGTGTAATATTCACGGCTCCAACATCCAGACGGACTGACAAACGTCAATCAGCCCCTCAAAAGAGATTATCATTGCTGTGCTGTGTGTGTGTGTGTGTGTGTGTGTGTGTGTGTGTGTGTGTGTGTGTGTGTGTGTGTGTGTGTGTGTGT
>JBBMJY010000014.1:9100721-9138573 GCA_037833715.1 Toxotes lorentzi
TGGGGGGAGAAGTTGTTTGGGAGGTAGGGGGAGGTTGGGGGTTTTTGGGGGGGGAAAGAGGGGGGGGGTTCGGGGGGGCTTTTTTCCCCCCCCCCCCCCCCCCCCCCTTCTAATCATCTGCTCCTCACTCCTCCTCTGTTTCTGTTTCTTTTCCACTTCTTCCCCTCGCTCTCCATCTGTCTCTCTGCCCGTCTCACTGTCTCTTCTGTTTCCTCGTCCTCCCCTCTCTCGTTATTACTCTTCCCCTCTGCTCTCTGTCTCCCTAATCCTCTCAAGTGCTGGTATTCCTAAACCATATTAACACAGGGATCATCTTGTCTCGTTGAATTAAAATGGAACTGAGAAGATCTGTCAAGTTAAAACCTTATATGTATGGAGGAATTAAGTTCAACAGCTTTAATATTTTTTTACACAAATGACCCTTATCCCTGGGTTTTTAGTGGCCAGGTGCTTGTGAACTTTATTTGACTCATGACGGGGTCCAGGTGAGGTTTGATTTCTATCAAAATGTGACAAACTACACTTACAGAGTCTGTCAGTGAATCACTAAGTCGCTGTGAGGTAAAAGTCAGACAGAGTTCGATGGTCTTTATTCTCTTTTTCTCTAATTAAACAGCAAAAGATGTGGGAGCTCCTCAACCTGGGATAAGTGGAGGGTATAGGAAATCTACAGTCTGACATCAGGGACACTAGCTCTGTGATGCATTGCATCTTGTGTTTGAATAAGGCCAGGATGTTACAGTTCATATGCTATTATCATGTATTGATATGCAAACCATTTAATCTACCAGTAATATTGCTTTCAGTCCCAGGGTCAAAACTTTAAGTATTTATTTATTTGCTTTTTACCTATTTATTAACTTTTAATATTAATTTATGGCGTTTTTTTTTTCTTTGTTCAGTTTGACTAGGGGTGTTTGAAAACCATGAAGCGTTTGATTTGAATAATTATGTTCATTTATGATGAAATCATAATCGCTGAATGACATGGGTGTTGTGTAGAGAGTGGAAACAAGATGGGAAATGACATGCAACACAGCCCTAAACCCTTAGGCCAACAGGGAGCCCTTTTGTGGTAACTTGTTTTTCAGCATTTAGAAATAGGATTGGAAATAGTATTGTTATAAAACATTCTTAGATACTAATTAGGCACAATATGTTATGCAACTGCAATTAATAGCAAATCCCACACTTGCAGGAGGTGCTGATTTGTGTTCTTGTTAGACTCATACCAGTGATATATGGTGGCCTAAGCTGAACACACTTGGAATCTGAAGCTACCTAGTTATCGCTATTTAATATATTCAGCTTGAAAATGTATATACATGAATGCAGTAACAATAGCTACCTGCTTAAGGTTCCTTCCTTAGCAAGCAGTTGAAATGCCACAGTGATAACACATACTGACAACATCATGCCCTCTTCTTTACTTAAATAGCCTTTCACCTCTTTCTCAAAAATTCAATCGGACAAATAACAATAAAACACTATAGTCAGCTGAAAAATAGTCGTCAAAACCAAGTCCTGCGGTGCAAAAATAGAAACACTTTAATTCATACCTCAATACAAAGCCAGCAATGAAAAGAATTCAAGCAAAATAAATAAATAAATGTGACACAACCTCATAGTAGCGAACCCAACAAAAGATGAAACACTCCGCTTTGCACTCTGAACAAGAAAGGAGAAAAAGTTTGTCAGGGTCGCAGGTTTGTTTACAAATGAAGGAACAAGCAGAACAAAGATGGTTTGTTTCACATCAGCGCTGGTGTGTGCAAACGAACCTAGAGTCATAAAAAGAAATAAAGAGAGAACAGAACAGAGATCCACAGGGGAGCGAGCTACTCAAGGTAAATTACATTGCATTCTTTTCAATTTAAGCTGTTTTTCCCTGTAGGACGATTATAAGGTCAGTGTCACCATGAAAAAGAGGAAAAACACCACATGTGCTGCATAAATTTGGGGTAATATGCTGCACATTAACAAGTGTCTGTGTAGCTATTTAAAGATCTGCCATTGTAAAAGTAATAACAGTATATCACTGTCAAAACCCATCATTAAATTTAATTATGATACTCATGGTACTCTTGTTCTTGAAAAATAGGACAACAAAATAGGACCACATTTTTTTTTTTTTTTTATAGTGTAAGCTGCTTTCTCTCGCTTTACTGAGGATAAATAAACACGTTCGGAGGGAAATTATTTTACTTCAGCCTCTTGCTTGTTCCACAATCTGTCATTGTGAGAAACTGTGAAAGCTCTCGGTCCATTTGCACTCCAAGAACAGCACCCTCTTACTATTCGGTGTTACACATCAATCTCCTTTAGTGTTACTGTGGTCACAAAATGGCTAAAAATCAATAAGACAGAAGTCCAAAAGAGCCCACTGGCAATCAGCCATGGTGATGAATAGGCAACTAGCCACTGTGTCTTAATGCTTTATTCACACTTAGACATCAGTACCTTGGAAAAAGAAAAAAAAAAGAAAAAGAAATTAACGCACATCAGAGTATCATGAATGTCTTTATTTCTCTCTGTACGTGATGCATTTTTTGACCTTTGACCTCTAGGGAGTGGTAGTATCTTCACTTTGTAGCTGTGTATGCTTATTTGTATGAAAAAGTTTCAATGTGATAAGATCGAAACACAACAAATCAGTTCTGCAGTTTGAGTGTACGCTTGCTGCAGAACCACTGTGCTGATGGCACCTAACGTGGCTCAGCTAACACAAACGGCTGTATTAAAGCTCTAAAGCAGCTGCTCGATGTTACGAGAAATGCGGTTATTTTTCTTCTTGCTGAAAAAATGTGAAGCTACAACCAGCAGCCAGCTGGCTTAACCTAGCATAAAGACTGGAAACATCTTTGTCTGAAAGTAACACAATCCTCCCACCAGCACTTCTAAAGGTCACTAACAAACACCCTGCATCTGTTTTTAATCCATAAAAACAAAGTGTGAAGCCAGGCTAGCTATTTCTACCGGTTTTCAGACTTTATGCTCAGGTCAGCTAATATTTGATGGATGGACACAGGAGTAGTATTGATGTTCTCATCTAATTCTTGGCAAGAAAGCAAATAAGTGCGTTTTCTAGAATTGTTGAACTTTTTATTTCAGGGACCATCTCAGTAATGGTGCGTGTAGTTGTGTTCTATCATTTTTGCTCAGACTTAAAACTTCTTTGTGATAGGTAAACCTTCAAAACACCAACAGGGCACCAACGTGTAGATTTCATTATATACTTCAAATATACTAAAATCAAATGTTGTAATCCTCCGAAATGTAGGGAAAATTTGGCTTTGTATTTGGAAAATAATCATCTCTAATTTCATATAAACAGAATTTATATTTTGGTGAACCAATCCTTTTACTAGGGATTTACCCAAAGTCAAATGTATATACAGTGTATTAAAGAAATACTAAGGATCCTGGTCTCAGTCTTTATGGTGATTATACTAATGGTTCACAATCAATGCCTAATCATTTATTAATGTCAAAATTATGATGTTACACTGATGTTAAACATTCTCCTCTCCCCCTGGATTTAAAGCCTGCTGCAGCATCCTTGAAGGTAATACTGAATCCACCCCCGTTAGCAGTTCGCCATGACCTTTGACCCTCCTGGAGGGAACAAAAAACTTTCCCATGGCAATAAAGCAAATATCACTGCATTTGCATCACACACACACACACACACACACACACACACACACACACACACACACACACACAGAAAAACCCCAGATGCGGAAACATTCAGAAAATGTGAAAGTTAAGTTGCTGGACCAGACATAAAATACAGCTTAATGAATAAATTATACAGTATGTAGAAGGCTGGATTGACTGACAGCCACTGTAATTCTGTTTTTTTCATGTTCATCATGCACAACAAATTGCTTCACTGTGGGGTTTAAAGTTGTCTAATGTAGTAGATTTACAAAATCTAACAAAATCCTGGAGGCTGCTCCCTCTGTGCTTTTGACCAGCCAGACAAACAGTATTTGTGTTTCCATGTTCTACATATTTTTTAAACAAACAACGGCAACATGTGCACTTTGACTGAGCTTTCATTGGTGCTTCACATATATCTTTGTCTTTGGTATCCCTGGTATTTGTGTTTGTTGAGAGGGATGTTTTTGGTGACAGCGTGTGTGTGTTCACAGCATGAGGTCGCACACAGGCACATACACATACAGCCAGAAGAGACAAATTAGGATTAAGACACACAATAAATAGTCTCATTAAGAAATCTACACTGGAAAAACAAATACCGAAATGCAATAAACAAATACCGAAATATTTTTTATTTATCTTACAGTTTGCAGAGAGTTTGCAAAATACCAGACAGAAATCCTCTCAGCATCTGCTTGGTTAGCATTCAGCCAGATTTATCCTACTGATAGACTTATACAGTAGATTTCAACTTTTCCTATCAAATATTAACACGTTTTGATAGAAACATACGTTATAAAATAGTAATAAACAATAGCTGTCGTTAACATGACAATCTGTGGGCAGCAGATTTTTTGGTTTAGAACTAGACAGACTGATAAATCACCTATTAGTTGACTGCAGGTGCATAGTTATACACAAGTTTGTCTAATAATTAAGTAAGAAAATGAAGTAGGAATTCTTCAATTAAAAAAAACAAAACACATTAGTTATTACTAATACATCTTAAATTTAAAAAACCACAGGCTGTCTGAGGACAAAGGGATCTGGACTTTAAGAGTTTGTGTTTTTGTGCCTCTTTTTGTGCATGTGTGTGCCAAATGGTAATTCATTTCACAGACAAGCCAAGGACAAGAGGGAGATTTGGGTTTTGGGAGTGTGTGTGTGTGTGTGTGTGTGTGTGTGTGTGTGTGTGTGTGTGTGCGTGTGTGTGTGTGCGCATGCTTAGGTTATCCTGTGTTTGTGTGTGTGTTTGTTTGTGTTCTCTCAATGCCATCTGTTAAATAATGAATCACCTGTGAAGTCTGTAACACCAGTGCATGTGTGTCTCTGTGGGGCTATTGTAATCACTGCCAGAGAGAATTAAGATTCACCTTATCAACAACACGAGTTGATTGCAGTTCTACAAATCCCAAAGAAATCAACAAGTACTAAATTCACACATGCTGTGTGTTATCTAGGTGTTGGCTTTGGAGTAACCATCGAAAAAAGTAGCATGAGAGATCATCAGGCTCAAATTACCCTTTTACCTGCTGTGCAGCAACGAGACATTACACAGAAAAGAGACATTACACAGAACAGTGGTATCTGAGTGTTGGTGGCAGAGCAAGAGCATTGGTTCCACAGTCATCAAATGGAGAGTACTAACAACTCAAAATGTTTTTTTTCGACGACGCAGGGAGATCCACCGTCTAGTTAGGCTGATATCTAAGCTTTCGTCTGAGCTTTCTTTTTTTTTTCTCCTCACTTTGTCCATAATGAAGCACACATCTCTTAATTTAAATGTGCTATAAACATAACGACAGCAGTTTATTGGGAATACTTCTGCCTCCAGTTTTGGCCTTTCATGAACTAACGGTGCATTATCATTTAAAATCTCTGCTGCGAACAATCAGTTTGTGAGGATGATGCTTTACTTTACTTCAGGGGACACATGGCTGTAAGGCAATCATGAAGCAATGCTTTCCAAATTACGAATCAGTGCGCCACTTTACTTGTAGGGACACAATAATAGCAACTAATGTGTACATAACTGGGAAGTAATGATCGGCTTTGTGGCATTTAGTCATTTTAATAATATGGCAGAGTAGGCTATAGATACTGCTTACAGTGGAGTCTTAAAGGGGGACAGCTGTGTGAGATGAAAGCATTTCATTTATCCATAGTGTGTGAAGTGAAACAATAACATAGCAAAGGGATGTAGATGATACTGCAGGATGGTTTGGGTTGAGAAGTTATTACAGATGTTTGTAGCTGTCATGATAGAGATTTCCAACATCCACCTTTCAATCCTACTGGTGCTTTGATACACAAAAGGTAAATTTTGGTTGGAGTATCCCTTTAAATCTGAACACCAACTTGCATGAAATGCTGAAAATGTGTGGTCATGAGAAGCTGAAAAAGGTTTTGGGTTTGTTATTTTGGTGGAGAAAGAAAGATGTTTTTTTACATACTGTCGTCCTCAACAATGAGACACATGTTAATTTAATTGTGAGTAAACTTTATGTCAATAATTATTTACAACACAGTTTTTGTTTTCATCATTAGGTCGCAGCAGAAGTCATGAGTAAATTATTTCATCTGCTGATCCTCCTACTGCTCCCACCTCCCTGTTTTTCTCTCCTCTGTATTTGTGGGTAATATATACACACAAACTCACACACACAGCAGTGACATGTGGTGGTAGAACCACTGAAGCAGAAATTATGCCTATTAATCAAAGTAATTGTGTGCATGTATGTGCAGACATGAATGTGTGTTTTTTGGTACACAGTGTGCACATGTCACCGTGTGCAGCTGTAGTTGTGTGTGTCTAGGGTTCACGGCGAGGTCAGCTGCTCTTTCTGACACCAGAATTTTTAATACCCATTTAAATGCAACTCTAATTATCATGCTGATAATTACACACATTGGAACACAGAGAACGATGAGGATTTGGGCATGTGCACGTGGGCGCGCATATTTGTGTCTGTTCTAAGGTGATTCAACACATAATGAGATGGAGAGAAAGGAAGAGGAAGAGAGGCACATTAATGCGCAGGACGACTTGATGGAAGTTTAATGAGCGGCTTCAAGTCGACAAAGACATATTCGTGGATCTGATGCGTCGCAGCAACAGTCGAGCGGATGTTACCACTGGGGTCCTCGTGTCATCAACGAATAAATTTCACTTTCTCTTTCTGGAATACATTTAAAAATAATATTAATACTAATGATACTAAGATAATAGCCTAAAAGAGAAATATCATTGGGTATCAATAGCAGTTTCTTTGACAAACTGTAAACTGGGAGCTTCTCCTAACCTGAACTCTTTAGCTTCTGCCAGAACATTTTAACTGGAGCAATACATGTGTCTGAAAAGGCAACACCAGGACAAACATTGTCATTTTAATGCTCCGTTTGTTGGAGCACAGTTCATGTGCGGGACAGAACAATGGAAAACGTTTGTCTTTAACGTTTACATGTTTGTATCATTACATGAGTTGAAGCATCTCACCGGGTGTAGGAGGTCGACAGAATGGAGCAGAGAGAGGGCGAGACTGGCATCAGACCAGCTCTCCACTGTCAGGTACATTGCTGCAGACAGCTGTAAAAGAAGGGCTGGCAGCTGCCAGTCTTACTCTCTGTGTGCCCCATACTGTCAAAAAGAGACTACAGGCTCCAGCACAATGATACAAGTTAAGATAGACTTAAAAATATCCAAACCTATCTTTTAAGTGAAGCATGTTTTTTGTGTTTTTCGTTTGGTATTGTATTCATCGCGCCTTTTTTTTTTTTAAATCAGCCTGTTACCTCCTATTCTCTCTCTGCGTATCTCTATTCTCTTTTCTCAGAAGTTGCTTGACTTCAACAAGTTTTGCTGTGCTCACAGCAATATTTAATTGGCATTTCCTCTTGGCAAGCCAATCAAAGGGACCGAGCACATGAAATCGTCCCGTTTCCCCTGGTTACTGAATGAAATGGTTCTTGCGGTGTCAGGATGAGTGTGTTCCCATGACGACCATACGAGTTTTTTTTTCCCGTGGTGATATGAAACTTATTCAAGTTCTTTGATTTCCCAGCGGCCCAGAACACGAGAGAGGGAGAGGGGAACAAAAAAGATTCTGGAAGGAAAAAGAGGTGAGACATAGAAGAAAAGAACAATGGAGTGGTAAAGACAGAGCGATGGAATTTGAGAGGAAGGGAGTGAAAAGGTAGTAAAAAAGAAGAAAAGATAGAGAAAGAGGAATACTGGCATAGCTGGAGGATGAAAACAGATTGTTTTTTCTGGTTTTCGGGATCGGTGAATTGAACAGTCTTGCAGCAATCTTAAGTTTTATTGCAATACAATCTGTTCATCCATCCATCCATCCATCCATCCATCCATCCATCCATCCATCCATCCATCCATCCATCTGCCTGTTTTCCCTCCTTATGTCCTTTTTGCTTTCTTGCTTGTGTTTCCTCTCTTCTTCCAAACCCAGGACCCAGGGAGCAGATTTAGATTGTTGTTTTTTGTTTTTTTTGAGTTTTCAGGCTCAGTGAATTGAACAGGCCTGCAGCAATCTGCTGTTTCTCACCAAGTTTTCTTGCAACCCGCACTCAGAAGAATTGTCTTCAAACCTTGTTTGGTTGGCCTCTCTTTCTTTCTTTTAGAGAAAGAACTGAAAATCTTTGAAATGTCACTATTTAGAAAATTTTGAAGTTTAAAAATAGACAGCAAAACTGGTTTACAAAAGAAAAAAAAAAGCAAATAATAGTTTATTCTTTCATTTTTTCAACAAGCCTTGTGTTCCACAACCTAAATCCGTGTGAAATAGTGTTTGACATGAATAACAATCCCTGGCTTAGTGCTGTAATTCTGGCCAGACGTACACGCATTTGAACTCCAACCATGTTCCTTTGTCGATGTACTAGAGCATCGTTCACTAACATAGAGCATCTTTGTTTGTATCAGCAAACATGGGCTTAGGTCAGCAAATAAACGTCTTGTTGAGCACTAAGAGTCAGTGACGGAGAGTAGAGAGGAAGACTGAAAGACAAAAGAGAGACAGAGGGAGACAGAATATTTAAAGCTGAGAAAAGTAAGTAAACTCTTGTATTTGTTGAGCTTTAATTCCAGCGAAGGCATAATTAGCAGAAATTGGAGGCAAATGGATGCTATAAATACCAGAGCTTCTATGGTAGTTTAAAGATCCAAGCCCCCACAGATGTTTTTAATTATTCAGGTCGATTAAACCTCTGCTCGGGGTTGAAGCCCCTTCGTCCTGGGGAGAGGTGTAATCAGGCAAAATACATGCGCTGGTGCTGGTTATAAGAGCTACAAAACCTCCCGGTAGGAATCAAGCCCAGAAACCAATCAAGGGATCTCAAATTTGCAGTTGCACTAGTCACTTCAGTAAGACTTCAGTGTACGTTTCAACATATAGGCTTTATTAAAATTGCAGTTGACTGCCAGAACATCCAGCGTCACATTTGTGAATTAGTTCCACCATGTTGTTGTTGCTATTCAGGGAGTGTGTCATCAGGTAGCATGACATTATGTGAAATTCTCGGTTTGGATGAGCTTTGGTGGCTCAGGTGTTGTCATTCGAGCAGGTGTGAAAACACTCATCTCTGCATTTTTTTTTTTTTTTTTTGCATTTTTAGGGTTTCACCACACTTCATTAATACAGATGGATATATCAATTTACTAGCTAAAAATATTAGATTTCAACTTTAACTGACCGGTCTGGACATGTATAGCCTATTTGCATTCACACAGCCACAAGTGTTATTCAGCTTCTGTCCCTATATTCTAATGACTCAAAATCTGTGATGTCAAATTATTGCTATATATTTTGTCTGGCTATAAGAGTTGGTGTCAATCAGACTGGTTCTATAGAGCGACATTGCAGCTCTTTTCTTTGTCAGCAGCTTCTGTAAAAGCTTCACGGTAATTAGTAATATTGACTTAGTTCTTTCTGATTTTAGCTTGATGCCCTAATATTCATAAGATACATGAAATCTGATCTGGGATCTGATTGCATACTATACCACATTATTGCCGCCTTAACATTTAAAGAACTGAGAGGTTGTAAGAGCAAAGAGGACGAGGTGGAATGTGATCAGTGAGGAGCAGGTAGAAACTGGAGGCCCTCCGTGTCTTAATGTGTCTGGTTTGTTTGTTTCTGCTTACAATCTAAGTGAACATACTTTCTCGAAATCTAAAATTGATTTGAACCATTCAGGCAAACATCTAACTTTGTTAATTCAGGTGTGGTGTTGTTTGTTTATCCATGGTTTTGTTAAATAAATAAATAAATAAATAAATCAAAAAGGGGTGGGTGGGTGCAAAGTGGATTGATTTTACCGAAACACATCCTGTTGCCAATCCTGGTTAAATAGTCCAGAAGCTATTTGGAGTTTGTTATCCAGATTCCCTCTTCACATTTCTCATTTGCACAAACAACAGATTCTAAATGAGGTTTAAAGCAAACTAAACCTTCGCCAAAGGCTTCCTATTGCCAGGTAATCTCTTGTGCATTGTGCATATGTGTGTGTCTTGTCTGTCAAATATCAAGTATGAGTATATAATTCAACGCTTTCATCTGGCATCACAAGAACACACCGATAATTAGGCTGGTACACACACACACACACACACACATGCCTAATACAGGCTGATTGGAAGTGTGCTCCTGTATACACCCAAAGGCTCTTGTGCACCTGCTACTGCAGGAAATGAGAACACACACACAGAAAACAAACTACCGGATGCAAATGTGTGAAAGTGTCGACATTCAGGCACAACACACACGCATACACACAAAGCATACACACATACACACCCACTCACACACATACTGTCTGCAGGATGTTATTGGCAGTTGTTTTTGTTTGCAGACTCTTTTTTTTTTTTTTTTTGCTCACATTAGAGTTAATGTCAGTAATAACAAAGCTTCTGGATCAGTGTGTTTTGCATAGGTTGTGTATGTAGCAGGTGAATACATACTGAGTAGGCTGTTCCATGTTTTCTCCTTCATCTCAGCTGTTTAAGAATCGGCTTAAGCTGCTGTGTGGATATTTGATCTGTTGATTTTTTTTTTAACTTCCTTGTTCACTAATTTGTGTCATCCTTAATACCAAATAATCCACTTTATGTCTAACTCATAGTTCTGTTCTGTTCTGCACACACACCTGAGTACACAATGTCAGCTTTCAGTTTGTGTGAAAGTTTTCCTTGTCATTTAATTTTCAGTTGAGACAATCAATTTCAAGGACAGATACATATTTTGACATCTGTCTAATATATTTTTAGATATTTTTTTTAAGAGTGTGATCTTGAGCAAAACATCATTTTTATGTACTTGGCATGTTTGGAACTGACTTGAGGTTTTGCTGTCTTGTCAGTTTTATCGGCAGAAAATAGTTTTCTCTTGATTTGATGAACTTTTTGTGAGACTTGTTTTGTGTTTTGTTTTCTCCGTGGCCTGACACCGTCTTTTGTCTGACTGACAAAAGCATACCTGTCTGTTTGTTCATAATTTGTCCTTTCTGTTCAGCGATGACAGAGGCTTTTAGAAATGCCAGGAACAGTCAAACAGGGACAGAGGAATCGATGTCGGGTTTAGCAAAGATGCACCAAAAACACTCTCAGACAGAACTGCATGACTCAAGTCAATCATCAGTAATATTTTGGTCATAAACAAAATTATAGTGGTGCATATTAAGAAGGCACACAAATCATCATTCATTGCACCCAGAATTTAAAGCGGTTAATGAGAAAGAGCCTGAACTGCCACATTTAAAATAGGGCTGGGGTTGAATAGCGTTTCATCAAATCCAAATTCAAATCTGCCTATCAACTCAGAATCCGTTGGAATCCCTTATAGAATCTAATAAGGTTTAGTTTACAACGTATTTATGAGCAACTAAAGCTATAAATAACTGAAGCTCAAAGATCTTTAATCACCTCTTGCTTGGCTGAGGGAGCAGAAACACTACAGGTTTGAGTGGCAGCCTAATTTACAGTATGTTCACAACCTGTGGCAACTCACAACCTCAAAATGAGACGAGCAGCAGAAGATATGAAACTTTGATCAAATATGTATCTCACACATGGAAATAACAGTGTTACCTTCTTATTTTTTAATATTTTCTGCACAAGCTACTTGCTCTAAATACTGGAGGCCCTGATTCAGAAATGTGAAACTGATAAGCTTAAAATATTGATATGACCTGCATGAAAGTTTAACCGGGAGGTTTTTCTGGTGATGTTTGTCATTGTAACCAGTGAAAGCTAAAAATATGAAACATGTTACCCAAGCATTTTCTACATTGCTGTTTTGTTCGTAATAAAAGAGGAAAGGTTCAGCTTTTAATAAGAAATTTGTTGGAGTCAGAGCTTAGCAAATTCAGGTATTTGGGAACTAACTCCAAAGTGGAGCTAATTGTTAGAAGCCAACTGAAGTGTGAAAATGAGTCCAGCGGACAGTAAATTGGACACTAGAGATTACGAACTGTCATACAGTCTTATAAGAGACCTACTGTATCTAATAAGACGTGCTACAGTCATGGACTGATTCTGAGAAAATGGACCCCCAGGGAACTTTCTGTATGGGAGACCAAAACAAAAATGAATTTTGTGTTTTGTGTCTTTATGTGGTGGCTTTGCATCTGTTTGTGGTCATTTTGTGTCTTTTAGCTGAATGCTTTGGCTTTCAAACTGGAAATACTAAAAGTGACTTAATAAAGAGGCTCTCTCTCTTCACTGTCTTGTGCATACCTCCGTTTTCCATTTCTCTTGTCCACTGTCCCTATCATGAATCATAGTACTCCCTCCATAGAAGATAATTATGAGCTTAAAAGACATGAGTGAAATTATTTTTTACATGTGACTCATCCATAGACAGACAAACACACATGCAGACAGTCTACCTCTGGTTAAATAATTATGAGGAAACATTAGAGCATACAGTTGGCCCAGATCAATAAGTAATCACAGTATGACCTTCACATGCATGCACGCACACACACACACACACACACACACCACAAGGCAACGTGAGGGTTCTTATACTTAACACCCTATGCTGTGAACCCCATAGGGATCTGTGGTCTCTCCACCACTCCGACTAAAATGCTCACTATACCTCCTGCCACCCATCCATTGCCTAGCACAAATGTGCTATGTGAGACATTTAGAAATCAATAAATCATTACCACATTCATTTTGAGTAATTAGGATAATAAGTCTAAGTGAACGAGAACATCAGTGAAACAGTCTGGTAGCTTTTCACATTTCACATTTTTGATTTTATAGAGACTATTGCAGGGTTTCTCCACAATACAACACATTACTGCTTTACAGCAGTTCAGTGCTGTTCTTCCTGTTTAAACTAAAGGGTTACTTTTTCGTAGGTTTTTGAAATGAAATGACAAGAAAATGTACTTTCTTTGACACTATGACATACGTGACTTTTTGTGCTAAAATGTGAATAAAACCTTTTTCTGCTTATTCTCGAAAAAGAAATTCGCTAAATCAAAGGTAAAGAGGGACGGTCATATGATTGCTGGCTTGACAGGAAGCATCATTCACATTTTTGGAAACACTGGCTCCAAGCACGACCATGAGAGACTCCTAACGTTCAGTTTCATAATTACCCCTTTGATTGCATCATTCATCTGTGCTTGACTTGTAATTAAAATGTTTCCAACAGCACTTGAAGGCATCATAATAGCCAGAATAGCAAGTGGCAGCATTGTGCTGCTGCGCAGTGATTTCAGCAGAACTGACACTTGTTGCCCTTATGTCACACTGAATGCTCCAAAATAACTGAATCAATTTTTGACATTTGGTCACATCTGCCTCTGGGTGCCTTATTTATTTATTTATTATCTATTTTCACAGCTGATTTCTTCTGCCCCTTTGCTGTGTTCATTTATTAGTTAGACTCAGTTATAATTAAAGCTGAACACAATCATCATCAGTCTGTCATTGTCACCTTGTGTTTATGCAAGACAGATCGTACCAAAGTAAAGTTGAGAAGTTGAGGAACATGGATCAGTGCCAGATTTATTTTCCGTTTCTAATTTTGTGGAGAAACACATCGCACAAAGGCCTTTGCACACACTCTTATTCGACCCCTGATATGCATCAAGGAGATGGAGGAAGAGCAAATTATAATAGCAAAATATATGAAACTTGCCCCTTAGGAGTCACATCAGAATCTAATTTGGCTCTGATATTACATAGCTGCATGAGCTCGTAATAAAAACGGACAAACTGATTTAAAAAATAGCACAGATCCTGTTTTTTACATGGTGAACTGATAATAGTTGAGAAATAATAGAGTGTTAAACAAGTCAACTTCATGCTACCATGAGGCGATTGTGAGAAAAATCTGAATTGCTAGTTGAACACACCTGAACAAAACTGAATAGAAACGATAAATACAAAGGCACATTTAAGAAATTGTGGTAACGTCTGGAAAACTGCTTTATGATTACTAACATCTGAATTAAAAAAAAAAACTCGTGACTACTGTGTCCATGGGATGGGTCATGATGCTCGGGTCCTGTTTCTGTTTCATTCTTTTCTCCTGGTGCTCCACCTCATGCCAGAGATCTCAGGCTATAATCCCATGTGAGTAAGTTTAGCGACAGGCCGGTCACAGCTTATCACACATTACTTGCTCATTGTTTGTTGACACCACTGGCGACACAGTCGGCATCCGGCTCCTGTTTGTGTGTGCATCTGTCTGTCTATATTAAAAGTTTGCCGCAGAAAGGGACTGTTTTTAATTGTGTCTGGAGGGTGTGTTTGTTTCGCGTTTGTTGACCTTCCTGAGTGCATGCAGATGGTGCCTTGAATAACTGGGGCCAGCAGGGCTCACATCAGCCTCTTTGGCTGGAATTCTGTTTATCTTTATAGTGTTTATGCTTAAGCTTATATCTACCAGGGTTATTTAGATAGTTGCAGAGAGCCCTTAAGCCACTGCTTTCGGATGGACTGGAGTGGCTCCTGAAAACCAGGTCTCATCGCCCAACATCAGTATCTGGCCCCTGTGATGCTCTTGTGGCTGGATCCCTCCAGCCAGGTTCTAGCAGCATGTTACAGCTGCATGCTAATGGCCTTGGTTTTGGAATAAGGCATTTAACAATTAAATACTGCTGGAATGTTTGGGCTCCCACGTACTTTTGATCGTGTAGGATAAATAAGGAGAATTAATTGGAAACTGTTTTGATACGTGATTAATCACCAGCCAGTCGTGGTTCAATATGCAACACTTAAACTAGTGTGATGTTGAAATGTGAAGCCTCCAGTGCACATATACTGAGAATAGGCTTTTCAGTGTGAGTCATCCTGTATCCAGTAGTTAAACTTTTGAAATGAACAGTATTTGCATATTCATAGATTATGAGTTTTTCAATGAGGGAAAATGAGTAGATTTAATTTTGACTTTTTTTTTTTTTAAATTGAACTTTTAATAATAAACAGACTCTCTTATCTCTTATGCTATCCCAGGTTACATGTTGGACTGCGTTTCACACACATATGTTATCATTGTTTCTTCATACACACTATCTTACTCCTGTACACACTCCTACATTCTCCTCTTCATAATTTTTACTTGAACCCCTCATCAATATGCCCCTTTCCTAAGTTTTTTTTGGACCAAATAATGTTACTTGCACATAAACTCTCTCATTCCCTCTACCTCTTTCTCACTCTCAGTGTGACTATGAAAGTGTTTTAAACTATGTCTGGGTGTGTGTGTATGTGTGCAGGTGACTGTGTGTGTGGTGGTGGTATGTGCCAGAGTCTGCGGTTAATAATTGAAAAATGTCCTGAGGGCTTGGTAAAGCAATGTGAGTTACTGTGTCCCTGAGAGGACAGTACATTAATGTAAAATAGCATTCAGAGAGAAGGCATAGAGAAAGCAAATGTGAACATATACAAATGTACAAGATGAGGCTGCTTTATTTATACTGAATTGGACAGTGCTCACCTGTATCAGTTCATCTTATTCATATTTATTTTTAATAGAATGTGGATGGAATATACATGATATATTGAAATATGCATATATAGAACATATTTTCTTTCCTTCTATGAGATCTCTTCCTATGTCTCCTAGAGTTTGAAAGTCAACATACTGTAGCGGGTATTGCACAAAATCCCTCCTCAGTGTCAAAGCTGTAAGGATGAAGTCATTTGAGCGACAGGTAACTCACTCACTGATTGGACAGTTGTGACATCTGTCATCCTGCATCATCAGCTCCACATGAACCCACATGGGGAAATCCACTTCCAGTGATGGGCGTTATCTTCTTCAGTGGTCCCAGAGAGCTCAGATAATTAATTATGAGCATTATTAGTCCAGACTGCCACTGGGTCTTTGTATATCATTTGAGATATTTGTTTTTTACTTTACCACTTTATATTTTTACTCCACTACATTTATTTGACAGATAGTTACTTTACACCTGAAGGTTTTACATCCAAAGCATATGAAGAGCTTGTGAAATATGATGCAATGCTATAGATGAAACTACCCAGCGTTATACTGAATTATTATTCTGAATTATCCAGAATACAGTGCTTCTTACACATGAGTGCATCAGTAATAATGATCTAATAATATGATATTTAATGGTAGAACAGTCCCATGGGCCATTTTTCTGCATGTTGCTCTTTTAGATAGAACGGGACATAAAGCGGTGTTTTGTAGCGTAATATTACACAAATAGTTACTGTTATTAGGAAGCTGCTGAAATACACAGTTAAAGCTCAACACATTAAGTCTGTTGTCCTTTTCTCTAAGGAAAATTTCCTGCACTCACAGGCGCACACATACTCGTTGCAATGGTTATCAAATAATCTCGCATAAATACGGGTAATAGATCAGAGCAGATCGGGAGGTTGCAGTCAGCAGATGATTTTAACAGGAAGGGATTTCTCAATTTATCACTCTCCTGTGGTTGGTCCGCTTTTCTTTCACAACAAAACCAAAGAGCAACAGAGTCCACTTGGAAGCGGACTGAGACTTGGACCAAGATTTAGATTAATGGCTTTCAAACCATCCCACACAGACTGAATTATACAGGCAAACTCGCCAGACCAAACAGTTGAGGTGTGAAAACATTCGATTTTACTTTATTACTTATGCCTGTCCCCATTATTGTGAACACAATATCTCAGGAACATCTTGAGGGAATTACTTGGAATTTTGGTGCTCAGAGGTCAAAGGTCAAGATCACTGTGAGTTCACAAAACTTGCTTTTGGCCATAACTCAAATAGAGTTCATACGCTAATAATCACAAAATATTTATATTACCTTTTATTAAATTATTTTAAAGTCTTTAATACAAATATTATTTGAGTCTGCACAGACATGGACGTAAACTGCAACTTGACTGGTTGGCAGAGGCGTAAAACTGCAACTTTTAAACTCCTTTCCAACATTTCCTTGGATCATGTGTGCAGATTAGGTATCACTGGTCTTCACACACCCACGGCTGTGACAAGTATGATGTGTCCTTGATAGCAGCAGTCACATATTGTAACACGGTAACAAAAGTGGGTCTTGTGGATGATATGTCAAATAAATGCTCAGGAGAATTCTCGACGCCACCAAATGTGTTGCCTGAAGCAAACTGTCATGAAAAAAATGAAATGTGTCATGTATAAAAAAAAAAATAAAAAAAATTGCTCAGTAACAAATCAAATTGCTGTCACAAACAAGCAAGTCGAGAAGTAATGAAGTGATTGTATGTGCAACAGTTCAGACTTTTCTTGCAACAAACAAGTTGCCAGATATGTTTCTTATTTTGATTTCTTATGGTCAGTTAAGCAGCAATGATGTGTAACTGGAACAACTACACTAATGTACCATATGCAGTGGTTGATGCATGCGTAGCATCACAAGGGCAATGGGCAATTTTTAACGTTATCAAGTGTTAATTAACAGGTTCTCTTTTCTGTACAAGTTCACAGCACTGAAAGGAAACAAGGTTTGTTTTTATTCAGCAGCTCTGCAGCTTTTTAATTTTAAGCTGTCTTTTATTTTGTGTTGTTTTACTCTGAGTTTGTCACTTAAACACCCACAGCTTCTGTCACCAAGTCTGACAGATAAATTACATTTTCATGCAGGTTTAAAGTCACAGATGATGGCATCAGTGACTTAGCGCGCACACAATCATGATGTTTTGGATTTAATTCAGCTTATAGACTTTGTCACACATCATAGACACTTCTTATTTGTCTAGCTTCTGTGTGCACTGATAAAGCAATGATGCAAAAACGAATAAATAAATGCTGATACAGACAAAAGAATCTTCTTCCTTGCTGCTTGCAAGAGATGAGGAAGACAGAGGTGCAGAAAAAAAAGAAAGAGAAGGAATTAATGTCCCTTGTCTCTTCTTCTAAAAAGCCACCTATGCTGAGGTGATGACCCACTGGGGCTTGAAAGGAAAGGTTTCCTCCTCTGAATTTAAATGAATCATACTTACTGCAAGATCCTGTGAAAAATTCCTTTAATTAACATCCAGTCAAAGTATTGTTAAGGCCATGCACCCCTGCACAGAATATGTCAGAAATCTCCCGCTAATAGGCTGAAACAGTATATGGCAAGTACCTTGTAGTAGTAAATCGTATCACAAGAGAAAGCCGGGGAGACGCTTTTAATGTTGTGTGTCTTTTTGTGCCTCTGACTATTCATTTTGTGATTCTTGTTTTGTGCAGTAAATCACGAAAAGAAGAAGAAATTGCCTGTGTATGCAAATGGACCGTGCAGTTAATATGATTTAAATGTACCTTGGGTTCTGATTTCCATATGCACGTGTGTGAAGGCCCATAGATAATAAACACTTTACTGGACTTTCCTGGATTGTTTTTGCACTTTTACTCTTCACACTGAAGCATGATGCAGTAAAATGAAAAAATACCTTAAGACAGTGAAATGGCTAACACCACAAAATATGAGGCCTGGATTGCTGTTTTGCCAGTAGGCTGTTCCATGCATAATTGCTTTGAAAAATGGCTGAATTATCCCTTTAACTGGAAACCTATTTTATGCCTGGTTGTCGGTTAAGTGTATGTGGATATATGCATGGGCGCGAGTGTGTACGTGTAACTGTAGTGCAGCATGTGAATGCTAATGTGTAAATGTGCTTGTGTGCCTGTTTGTGTGACTGAGTGTATGAATTATTTACCAGTAATATCTCATAAGAAGCATATTATACAGACTGCACAAGACAAAGGCCTCCTGAACCCCATCACTGACTATAATCATTGCCCTCAGCAGCACAGAGGGAGAGGGAGAGAGAGAGTGGAGAAGGAAATCAAAGTATTGAAATAGAGTGGAAAAAGGGAGGAAAGAAATTATTTCTCCTCACTCCGAGTGTCGTTTTTTTTTTTTTCTGTCTCCTCTCCTTACTCTCTTGCTTGTCTGTTTCCCATTATCTTCAATTTCTTTTTGTATCACTATTAGTCTTTATGTGATTCCATATGTTAAATAATTGATTGAATCTTTCTGTCTATTAGTGCCAGACTGGATTGTTGCCAGTTTGGGCGCCACATTAGAAAGTCTGCTTTTTAATGTTGTCATAAAAAAGGGAAATGTCTGTCTGTGTCTTATATTTCTGTCTGCCCAACTATCTGTCTTCAACTTTCATGATATCTGATCGTCTCCCTGATTGCTGAATAATGAGCGTTTCGCAGGTCACGTCATCAGTCATCTTCCATAGATAATGACAAACTAAGATCTGCCTGACTGACCACCTTACTCCAGCAATCAGTCAGTTAGGGTAATTTCCATTGATCTGATGAGCGTTACGGTCCACGTGTCAGATAATGACAAAAGGCCAAGTGTAAACTGCTATTCTTTTCCATCAGAGGAACACTTTAAAGTGGCGTTTTTGTGTTAAATCTTTTAAAATTTGTGTAGCTGAGTGCAGCAGCTCATCCTCTTTAGGCCCATTTTGCCATCTGTCCCTGTCTTCATTGTTATTTTCCTTTACTCTTGTCCTCCAGCGCCTTTTATTCAATGAATAATGTTAGGTGGTACAGGGATCTAGCCATCACTCACTGTCCCTCTGTACCTCTTACAAGACATACTAGCCTCACACCTATGATTGATATCTATGGCCACTCCTTCACTCCATCAGCCAACCATCAGGCCTGTTTTTCATCAGCCTGATCAACAGTGATCGATTGCACTGGGATGGAGGCAACTACACGTGTTGAAGTTTAGCTGATTGTTACTGTGGCTGTCATGCTTTCCATGCTAGCATGGCATTATGCAATTTACAGTGATAATGGTGGCTGAAATATAGATATATCAGTTTTCTCTTTATTTTTAGCAGTGCAAAAAAAAAAAAAAGCTTTGAGGATCAAGACTAACCCCTGGGTCTTTAAAAGGCGATGCTATCGTGTGTAAGATGTTTGGCTAGAGTTGCTGGAATGTAAACCTGCCCAAACCAAATAAAGAGCAGGACAGAGCTGCTAATGTTAACGTATTATTTAATCCACTCCTCTTTTTTTGGTTTTTGAAAGGCCTTAAAGAAAGAGGAAAAACACAGTACCATATGTTTTAATAGCCTGAAATGCAGTGTTCAATCCCCATGTAATTTCTCCCATAAGCCCTTGGCGTAATACATTTTCATATCTCTGTGTGTTAATTAACCCTCTATCTAGCAGTAAATCAACCAGGATTATTTTTTATTATTAAACCAAACTGTCTTAATCTCTTGTATCTAGCAGTTAAAGTGGGGAAGCACACAACACATTCATTCAATCATCAGTACATCCACCCATTTGATTGTTTAACCCTCAATTTATCTATCCTAACAGAAGAGTGTCTCTATGAAACCATCTAAAGTGTCCTACAGTGTCTTTGAAGGAAAAAAAAGAGGAAACAATGCAGATGGGAGGTTATCTTCCTTATGTTCCAAATCTGTTTAAGTCTGGCCAATTGGGTATTATGATAGATGCTGATAGAATTATCCCCAATTAACCCATTTAACTCAAGTTTAGAGTCAAAGAGTGGAAGTCTTTCATTATTTTCCAGGTTTCCGTGGCATGATCTGATTTTAAACTCTGAGTGTTCTCCGGCAAAAATATTAACTTTTCTACTTCAGAGCAACCACTGCAGAGAAACGAGCTCTAATTGTTACACAATAAAAATAAACAAAGAAAAAACTGTGAAAGGGCAAAAATATTAACACTGTGTGGTTACCGGATTTATTTTAATACTGTATTTACAAATGAAATGATTGTTGATGTTTGTAAATCATAAAAGCACAGTCTGTGTGAGCATGGTTCATTCTGGAGCAGATATCAGCAGTCACTCTGCAGCCAACTTAAATTCCACCCCAGCATGAGACACTCTTGTCAATATGTAGCCATCATTCATCACTGGCAACAAGGCAGCAATGCTTTTGTTTCTAGAAACTGCTTCCCTTTTTCCTCTGAGGCATAGCTTTGATAACAAGGAGCAGGTTCTGGAGTAGTGGTCAAATTGATGCTGTCAGCAAGAACCACATAATTTCCTTTGGAAGTGATACTTATGTTTTTACTAAAAACATTTTGTTCAAAAGCAATACTGCAGAGTGTGCACTACACAGTTATCTGCCTGCCAGTCTGTTTGTCTGTCGGCTGTGTCTGTCTGTGTCTCTGTCTGTCTCTCTCTGGGCCTGCCAAGTTTATCTGTGTGTTTGTCATGCTGTGCAGCTCAGGTTTGAGCCGGGGGATTAGAACCTACAACCATTTCTTCTTCACTAATAAGATTTGACAGAGAAGGGCCAGTTTCACTCTCAAGTGTGTGTGTGTGTGTGTGTGTTCGTCAGAGACTCAGTGGTACCATGGTCACGCCCCAGTCACAGAGTCACATATTATGTCAAGTCTGAGGCCGTCAATATCCTAATCCCTGTACAGCCTGTGTGTGTGTGTGTGTGTGTGTGTGTGTGTGTGTGTGTGTGTGTGTGTGTGTGTGTGTTCCTGTGCATGATAGTGCCTGTGTGTCATGTCTAGGGGTTTCCATGTCATCATCCCCATGGGATAAAGCGTGTGTGTGTGTGTAAGTGTGTGTGAGTGCACAGGTGTGGCAAGTGTTGAGAGGGGAATAGAGGGTCTGAGACTGTCTCAAGCTCAATCCACATAGGATATCCTCTAAGAGCATCAAGTGGCAAAGGCTAGACATGGTGCTTGTGTGTGTGTGTGTGTCCTCTCACTTCATGAAAGGTTGTCTCATTTGAGAACCCTTCATTTTGAATCGGAGTTTGTTCTTCATCATTGTTCAGCGCCTCTGTTAACCTCTGTGTCGCTGTCCAGGGTGCTGAATCCACCTGACTGGAGTTAACTGAGGAAACACACATTTACTCAAGTACAGTTTACACATACTCGTACTTTCCTTCAGTATTTCTATGTTCATGCTAC
This sequence comes from Toxotes lorentzi, assembly GCA_037833715.1. Lineage (NCBI taxonomy): Eukaryota > Metazoa > Chordata > Actinopteri > Toxotidae > Toxotes > Toxotes lorentzi. Next base: position 9,122,789 of record JBBMJY010000014.1, read on the forward strand.
TTTGATTTTATTCCACTGCGTTTATCTGTTAGCTGAAGTGCTGTTAGCTTACTTTAAAAATTAAGATTGTACATAAAAAAAAAACATGATAAGCTTATAACATTGTTTAAACGATTTAACCAGTGGTTCCCAGCTTTGGTTTTTCATCTTTTCTTTCCTATCAGCCATCTCACGATCCCTCAAATTTATCTTGTGACCGCTTAGAGAGCCTGACCCATAGGTTGGGAACCAATGACCTAAACTGTATATAAAGTAGTTCAATTAAAGACTTGTATTGGAGTATTTTTACATTGTTGTATTGGTATTGTTACTTAAGCAAGGAATCTGATTACTTCTTCCTCCACTGCTTTCATCTTTGTTATCATGAGTTTTTGTTTTCTGCTCATTTCTGTTTTGCCAGCAAACTATTTTTTAAAATTCGAATCATATTTGAAACTATATTTCAAATTGGTAAAATATGACGTACAAGCTTTGATCTTTGGGTAGAAAAGTGGAGGAGTGAAAGCTTTGATTGCTGGTGACTGTCTGAATGGTAATCTTAGTCCGATGGTATTCTTGCTTTTAGCAGCACTTTCATGTGTGCATTGTGGCTACTCAGTTTCTTCTGCATTCCTACATAGTGTTCGTTGTGCGTGTCCTCAGAAATTACCGCTATATGTGTGGCCTTATATCAGTGAAGTGAGGGAAGTGAGGTGTTGGGTAGAGTTATACTAAAGTCCATGGCTGTTTGAAACACATGTTTTGATAGTGACTGTCCTGCTGAAATGTTATTTGCTTTCTATTATGGAATATATTGTGTCATATGCTGCCCTTCAGAGTGTAATGATGTACGGTGAGCTGTTTAATGCAGCTGAAGACAGAATCAGTCAAAGCAGAAACCAAGTGTTTCTTATCCGACTTCTCAGAGACATCAGAGGTGAGGGTCGGTCACAGTGCAGCACCAGTGGACTTTGTAGAATGAGGACAAATGGCTTAAACACAGGACTTTGCGTTAAAATAAAATCTAACTTGTTACCCCAACCAAGAATAGAGACGGTTGCAACTGAGGTTCCTGCGTGTAAGGAATTTGCGGGGGTTCAACACGATCTGAGTGCAAGGTGAAACCATCCACAGAGAAGCTTACATCCTCCTCTCACTCTGGATAAAATAATTTTCATCCCAAAAAAAAAAAAAAAAAGGAGTAACTGACATCTTTCCACTGCCCGTCTCCGTTGACTGGTGCCCTGTCTGAGCCATGCTATGCCACATCATTATCCAGACCACCTGCTAGTGGGGCGACAGATGGGAGAGGCTTACCTTGTGCACCCCCAACTGACAGCTTGAGTCATGCAAGCAGACGTTTGTCGGTGACAACCACAACAAACTCTGCATGACACTTGTGCGCTCCAACACATCTCATATGTGGCTCTCTAATGTGCAAACCCATATGGGCCTCCGCTAGTTCAGAGTCAGTGAGAGAGAAGTTTTTACTGAGAAATGAATGAAATGCAGAGGAGGATCTAGACAGACACAGGACTGTATGCACAGTACAGCCTTCAGCCAGAACCTCTGCTACTGTGTTGACTAAAGCTAAAGCTAGTAGCCTTTAAAGGTTAAATCTGGGGAGTTTTCCATGCATTGTCAGGTAACTACCTCCTCATACCCACAAAACACACAGCTTAGGGGGACACAGTCATATGGGGTTGTGGAAAGTGTGTTTGCAGGGGTGTGTATGTGTCTCTGTGTGCACTCTCTCCTCTCTGCAGGCCTGATCAAGCTGTATTGTGCTGGCTGGTCTCCGGGTTGTTAAATCTTTTTGCTCTTTCTCACTATGCTGCACGGTTACTTCTCTCCTCCTGATGCTTCCTACCTGCTTTTTATCTGCTTATTACTCCCCAAAGTTTCCAAAGGCATAACATCTAAAAATTCAGACACACACACACACACACTCTCCCTCCTTCAGCTGTGACCATTGTTCACCCTTACACAAACACACAAACTATTTCTCACTGTGTCTCTTTCACTCATGTACACAAACAGTCTCACACCAACTTAGCAGTTTACACCAAGGGGAAAGCATCATTTCTGATTTGCTAAACATCATTCACTGCACTGGGGAGAGCTGTTTTTGCCTCACACTGCGTACTGCTTGATAAATGTGTTGTATATAACACTGCATGCATTCATTTTGAGTGTATGTATGTATCAGCCTCTCACGGGTAATTAGTAATGGATAAGAGTTAGACGTTCGATTTTTAAATATTTGATGATGTTCCATCATTGATGTTTCGTTGTTGATGCTTCCTCATAGCAGGACGAGCAGGACGGAGATGGCATCAAAGACTTATTAGAATTCTTTTGCAGCAAGGACGTTTCTCTGGTTTTCTGTATGTTTGAGTCTGACTTTTTCATTCTCACTCTGTCTCCTTTTTATTACACTGTCAGTAGAGCTGAATTATACTGGCAGACAGCACTTTTTTAACGAACATTGTGAAAACATGTGCACCCAGTGTAATTATATTCATGTAGAATTTATGCAAGCAGCCCATTCAAATCCATCTGACCCCATTCAACACCATGTTTTCTTTTTTTTTTTTTTTTTGGTATTATTCCGTCTTTTCAAACATCTGCACGAAAATCCAGTTGATTTATTAAAATTCCGCTTGGGCTGTAATACTCCTTCAACACCTTCCTAATGGCCTCAGCTGTTGATTTGTTTGTCTGATGTGTTCTCGTTGAAATTCGAAGTCTGATATCTTATCTATGCACTGATTATATGATTACTAAATCTAACGAGCTCATTAATTGCTCTGAGACATTTTAATGAAGGTTCTAATTGAAAAGCATCCAGCGCTGATAGAGAGAGAGGAGACCCTAGAGAAGTTTAGTGCCGGATGGAGACAATTCAGGCGGCCAAAATATTTCATTATTTTCCTCATATTAATTGATTAGTTTTCAATTATGGTGTTTGGTGAATAAAAAGAGAAAAAAAAAAAGAAAAACTTGTCAGAAATGGAAATGACCGGAGATGGAAATAAATATTTTATCACAAGGAGATTTTGAGGATATCACACTGTTTCTCCTGCATGCAGCTGCATGTCTCAAACCAACCTCACAAACTCCAGCCTAATTATCATCTGTGTGTGTGTGTCTGTAAAAACCATTACTGGTTATTTTTTTAAATAAAGTTCCAAACTTAAATGACTCATCTTTTAAGTTTCCAATTCCTCCCTCTCATTTTGATTTTTTATTTTGTTTTTCATTTGTCACACCTTTCCTTCTTTCTCCCACAGTCTTTGCTGAATGTCAGAGGAAAACATTGGCTTGAGAATTTTTTTTTAATTAACTCATGCATTCATTCGTGTTTTTCTTTTCTTCTTATCTACCTCTTCTCTTTGTTTCGTGGCTCCTCGTGTTCATACTTCCCTTTCTTCCTTCTCCTCTTTCTTCCCTCCTTCATAACACTGCTTGAACTATCCATCCATAATCAAGATTATCATCACAGCTACCACGCCGGTAATGACCTCAACAACAGATGAATGGTAAATCAATAAGCGCTGACCTTGCAGCATAATTGGACTGGGCCTCTCTCACTCATAGAACAATAACTTCATTATAGAGGGAGACAACCAAAATAATGGAGGTGTTATTTTACGAAATTATACACATAAAAAAAGATCCACTTGAGCAAGGCAGTGAGTTGCCAGCAGCGGAGACTGGGCCGCTTCCAGTCTGAACGAGAAGCAGAGAACGTACAGAAGGACATGTTAACTAAAGGTTAAGAGCCATGCTCTGTGAGGCTGTGCTTTGTAACATCCGTACTTTGAGCTAAATGCTAATATCACCATGCTAATGTGCTCACACTGGCAGTGCTAACATGCTGATGTTTAATAGGTATGGTTTAAAAAAAAAACAACACATATGAGCCACAGACCATGAGAAAATGGTCTCACCACTGGATTTATGTAGCTGTTCTTGAGCTTTCAGTCATATCACATGATCTTCCTCAGCAAATGTTAAAGTAGATGTTTGTAAATATTCAAATTATCATTTTTTAATATCATTTTAAGGTCTTCTCAATGATGTTGGCTTAAAATCTGAGGTTGAAAGTTAAGTCTTGACTTTGGAAATGCGGTTAACAGAGCAGTTGAACCCAGAGGGTCCATTTAGTAGCTGATTTTCATCATCGTCGTATCACAGATCGTAATTTGTTGATGGAGTTAGCCCAATAGTCATGGAACTGTAGAGGTCTGGGTATTACTTGTAAACTGCATCTGCAGTTAAGGTTTATGTGACATAATTGAAAGCCTAAGAACAGCTTTTTTAATTTATTAAGGCTAAACTCCCATTTTGTGGTCACTAAGAATTTCCATCAGCATAGCCACACAACTGATGAATAACTACTAGATGAGACGTTTGGAAAATGATCCTCAGTTGTTGTGAACCAGGAGAAATTGTCATAATTCTGCTGCCATAAAGTGCAGAAAGGCTCTAAAGCCTGCCAAATGACCTGATCTCGTCTTTTTCTTTTCGTGTCCATTAATCTGTCGGGAGAAAAACAACACACACACACACAAAAAAGATAGAAAAACAAAGAGACTGAAGGAGAGAGAAAATCAGATGAAGCCGGTAGAGTGGCACCGATTTCCAACGATAACATAATGGGAACATTAGAACACCTGAGCCAAGACAATGAAGTGAACTAATAGAGATAATTGAATTTTGTATCACCCTCAGTTACAATTTCACCTTCACTACCTTCATTTACCATCTACCTCAAGGCCAGGGTATGAATTTAATGATTTGTCTGTCTTTCTTAGTTGCTTAATCTCTCTCTCTCTCTCCCTCCCTCTGGTATCCTTCCCTCCTTCCTTTGTCCTTCTCTTTTCTCTCCACCATCTCTCTTCCCTCCCTCTGTCCATTTCACATATTTCTCTCTTTTCTTCTCTTTCTCTTATGCTCTGTTCCCTGATGCCTTTAAAGACTGTAGTCCTGTTCACAAATACATACAAACAGATGAAGATACACAAGTTTGAATGTACATACCCACACTGAGAGATCTTAAAGCATACACACACACACACACATACTGATATAATCAGCTTAGGGAGGCACATGCACACATCACACAGGACTTGTAACAGTAAATGATGGCTGTTAGGGGAATTGCGGCTGTAGCCACTCCATGTCTGACTGGCTGATAGATCTTGTTGTGAATGGGGAGGTTTGCGTGTTAATCAGCTCTAAATACTGAAAGTTAATGTGGAGTGAGTAGTAGACATTTACATTCTGTAGGCCTGATTTGTTTCTAAAGTGACAATTAAGCAGTCAAAGGCAAAAAGCCATTCGGTGTTACAAAAGGAAGTAGTAGTGCACACTGACTCAGTCCAATTTACATATAAACAACATCCAGGGCCTATATCCACCTTGAGAAGTGTTTGAATGGTCCCTGTGGCCTTCAACACAGTGTGACCCCATCTGATGAAACAAAAGCTGCTCCAAATGGACGTCAACTCACATCTGATCCTCGGGGTCCTTTCATATCTTGACAGGGAGACGCCAAGTGGTAAGAATCAACGGTCGGATCAGCTCTACTCGAACTGTCTCCGCTGGAGCCCCACGGGGCTCTGTAATCTCACCTTTGCTCTTCACTCTGTACACTCGCGACTGCAGGAGCACAGACCCACAAATAACCTACATCAAATACGCTGATGTCACGGTTATTGTGGAAATACCTCTAACTCTGAAAGGCAGTTACGAGCTGAGATGGACACGTTCTCAGACCTCAGAGGTGTAGGGGGAATTGCCTTGACCTCAGTGGCTCCAAGACCAAGGAGCTGGACCCTACACCAGTACTCAATGTCCAGGCTATAAAGAGAGCGGAAGCACACAAATACCTCAGCACCACAACTGACTACAAACTCACCTTCAGACCTAACACTGAAAAAAGGATTTTTTTTTATTATTATTAAATTACACAGAAAAATAGTGAAAAGAGTTTGGGCACATTTCACATTGACATCACTACCTGCTAAGCTCTTTTAGCAAAGGTCTGGCACTGGAAGGCTGTAGCCCATAGAAAGATTGATGCCATTTAGAACCTAGCTGCTGTTCCACTAGCTTCTGTAACTCTGTGCAGTCTGTCACTGAGATTATCTTTATCTGTCTTACTGATTAAGTGGACCGTGTTCCTTGGTTTGCCATCCATATTCTAAGATAAATGAGTATCTGCTGTGGCACTTGCTATTAGAAGTTGAAACCTCCTTTTAACTTTTAACAAAGTTAAACAAGGATTAATTTTCTGAATGCAACAGCTCTGATGAAAATCACCCGCTCAGCAGCGTGCATATGTCATTGTAACTGGGTTTCTTCTACATCCCCGATATCTATTTAAAATAAATTTTCCAACCTTTAGCTGTAATCTCTGTACTCTAAAACATTTACACCGCTGTCCTGTCGATTATAGCCATATCTTAACTAGCCCATGTCCATGGACTTACCTCATTCAGCTTGTGACCTTAAACCTGTCGTAGCTGAGGGTTTATGGTATAGTTAATAGTGTTTTTAAAGTCTGCTGAAAAAAAAAAAAGAAGAAATACTAAACAAACACTTGAATTACATTGCTTATTTTAAACAGTGCCATCCTTGTTGAGTAACATTATATTCCAGGGCTGAATTTATAGTAATCTGTGCTATAACAAACATGAACATGATTTTTAATGAGGTTTTTTTTTTTACTTCTGGAGCAGAACCTGGGTTTACGAGTTTCACACTGGCCCACTTTTGCGAGCTCTGATAGCTGTATAAGCGTAGGCACAACTTGCGTGGAGTATGTAATGGACCTCAGTTACATTTTTTACATAGTGGAGCACAGGAGTAGGGAGGCAGAGAGCTGAAACAGGGAGAGACACTTTCACAAAATGAATTAAAACCATGCAGCTTGCTACTAAAATGCTGGATCAGTTTTTGAACTTGGAAAACGCCACTGTGTCTCATCATTTATTGAACTCATCACCTAAACTAAGACACAAAGACAGAGAGGGGCTGGGGAGGGGAGGGGGGGCATATAAAAGGCAGAGGACAAGACAAGAGTGGAGAATAAAGATAAAAGTGCATGAAAGTACAGCATTGATGAGAGTGAGAGGAGACGAACAGAGGATGATGAGTGGACCAGGATGTGAGAACAGAGGTACAGTAGATTGACAAAGACAGTGAGATAGGTGCCTGGGAAGGGAAGAGACAGGTAGAGAGGGAGAAGAGATGGGAAAGGGGAACTGTGGGAGACACTCATAGACGGATGTGTGAATTTAGGTTCTTACAGATCCGTACAAGTCAGACAAAACTCCAAATCAGGGCCTCTTTGACGTTTAATGGATGAAACATCATTAAAAAGATGAGTGAACATTGCCAGAATCACTGCCACAGTGTTGGGGCAAAAACCTCATTATGCTTCCACGCCCGGCAGCAGCCACAGCTGGAGGCATTATGTTTTCAGGTTATCCGTCTGTACCATTCTCATGAACGTGATATCTCAGGAACACCTTGAGGGAATTTGTTAAAATTTGGCACAGGAGTTTTAACATGTCCCCTGGCATGAGGGGACAGCCTGTGTCGACGTAGAGTGTCAGTTGTGAAGCCATCACCAGTGACAGGGAGGGAGGAAGGAGGAGGGGAGGAGGACTGTGTGCCCCCTTGACGTTGGGAAACAGCAAGCCCAAGATTTTACGCTCCCTTGTTTTGCATTTCACAGAGTGATGTCAGTGAGGGTTTTTGGAGAGGGAGACATGGTTGAAGTCCCCATTGATTCTCATGAAGGCGTCTGGGTGTTGTGTCTGTAATCCCTCGACAGTAGAATGGAGGACATCGCATGCACACGCAGCCGTCACCGACGGTGGGATGAAGACATCAATGACAATGGAGTGAGAAAACTCACGAGGCAGATAGTATGGGCTCAGTCCCACAGCCAGCAGCTCAATATCTGGAGTACAGAGGATGATCTTCACCGTCACGTGACCCGGGTTACTCCACTTTCAGTTAACAAGACCTCGTACTACTGTTGTCCTCTATTCACTCGCACTAATGTGGGAACAAAAAAAGGTGCTGGATGTGCCTTTTTTTAAAAAAAAAAGAAGTACAAACAAAAAAAAAGTCTCATTACTTCATTGTGTGACCTTTGTTGTTTGAAATGGCGCCCACATCTGCCTTTTGGCTCTGTGAAGGTCTCTGAGGTTTCTTTCTTAAAAGTTAATTCATTTCTTGCTGGGGAAGCCGCCTCCACAAGGAACAGCTTGAAATGCAAATGTAGCGCTACCATGCACCACTGCACTTTTTTTTTTTATTGTTACAGATATTAAAACACAGTCTTTGAAACTCTTTGAACACAAGGTTAGCACAGGTTAAGAGCTGATGTAATGACTGTCAGTCATGTGGTGTATGATACTCCTTCATGTCCTCAGTCACTCTTCACTGCCAACTATCAAATAAAGGAAAATGCCAACACTTCACCTGATATAGGAAAATTAGGTTGTTCTGTTAATTGGTTTCTATTTGAATTACACATTGGAACCTCAGGGATCTGCCCTGGATAGCTAATTACTCCACTGACCTTACCGCTGCAGCGAACTACAACAATTAGGTATAGAGGTTTTCTTACAGTAGAACATTAATCACATACTCACATTCGCAAAAATACAGCACACATACAGTAACTACTCTTTCTCCCACACACATTCACATGTTCAGACTGTCCTCTCAAAGTTATCTGCCTGCCGCTCTCCCTTTATCGCCGACCTCAGCTGTCACATTATCACAGGAATGGAGGAAAAATTGCATATGTGTGTGTCAGAGAGCAAAAACGGCTCTTTGTCATTATATGTCTAAGGGGGCTCTTTAACTTTTCAACCCATTTTAGGCTGGGATCCAGCTGAGACTTTTAGGCTGTTATCCCAGCACCAAGGCTGATATTAACCTAGATGATATGGATACTGTCCTTGGGAAAAAAAAAAAAAAAAATTATAAATCGAATGGATTGGTATTTTGTCAAGAGTAGTTTGAGTTTCCTAAACACAACCATATCTTAACCATAGAGGCAGCAGATTAGAAAATACTATTTGCGATTATTTCAATTTCCGAATGAGTTGTTTTTGGATGCTCTAACCAGCTGTTTCTCTTATGTCAGTAAGGACTTGTTGATCTTGTGTGCACCCTTTGTGTGTGTGTGTGTGTTGATCTTGTGTGCACCATTTGTGTGTGAAATGCTTGACGCGGCGCTTATCAGGTGATAAATTGCTCCACTCAGTGGATTTAGCTTTCTTGGCTGTGTGCTTAATTAAAAGGTGCTCACCAAAGTTAATCACAATTTGCTTTTTAGGATTAATTTCAACATTTCTGAACAGAAACGTTTTAATGGCACCACAAAGAACTTTAGAATAATATGCAGGCAGAGATGCATGTTCTGTATTTATTTTTCTTGTCATGCTCAGTCTATTGCTATTCCATTCCCCCTGGATCATGATTGATATATTTTAACCTGTTTTAAGAAACGTTGTTGGACTCACAATGGACAGAAAACTTCACTATTGATGCACCAAATCCAGAGGCAACTTCTTTTTTATTCCGTGTATGCTTCCATGTTAAAACCTGCAATCCAACTCGCAACTAGCCTCAAGCACAGATGAGCAGCAGGGCTACTGAGGTCTGGTAGAGTCACTTGTCTTTTACCTGGCTAATGCTACTGCTTGGCTTTTCCGCTTATTGTGGGCAGTGCCATTTGGTTGCATGCAGACTTATCTTGGAACGGGTCCTTCCGAGTAAAGAAAAAAAAAAAAGCAACTCTGGGAAAAGGATCTCATTTGGCATTTCCCAATCCAATCTGTTCCCAGATTCCTTTCTCCTGACGGACACTGTTGTGGCAATGTGGAGGTAGACGAGTCTGTACTCCAACTGGATTGGCAGCTGCTTACAGTCAGGATTTTCAGTGTGGAGCAACATAATCTGCACAGATGCACAGTCCAGACTGTTTGCACTCAGTCTAGTCACTGTGTAAGCAGTCAGTGCTGTGATGCTTTTGAGGAAAACCTGCCAGTTTGGGATAGGGTAGTGTCAAACTTCATTATAGCAGCTCAGTTGCTAGAATTGTGCACACAATGTGATAGTTGTTTACACATTTCAAATTAAACATTTTGTTCAGTCAGAGTCTATATGATCCTGGTTTTTCTTTATTTTAGTGACTCTCATATATTTTGTTATGAGGAAACTTATATGGTATTAATAAAACCGAACTTTAATCCCTTAAAGTAATGAGAGTTTTAAAAAAATGTAAATGTGTAGCTTCCCTTCTTGTATATTCACAAGGTTTGACAACAATAAGCAGAAGTGAGAAATGTAACCTGTGCACTACGAGAAAGAGTGTAGTATTTAACTGACAATGAATGGAGGCATCTGTGACAGGAAGGAGAAGGCAGAATGAAAGAAAGGAGGGGAAAACTTGCTGCATGTGTGTGAGAGTGTGTTTGTGTGTTTGCTTTTTGACCATAGCCTGAGACTGAAAACAGAGAGAAAGAGCTGAGGATTTGGGGGATAACTTATTCAAGAAAACCCTGTGTTTTTGCAGCCATGCTAGCAGCATAGCTTGAGGGATGGTGGTGTCTGTCAGTCAGTCAGTCCGTCACTTTGGTCCTGACTGAAATGTCAACAACTATTGGATGGATTCTTAGGAAATTTGATATAGATACACACACACGCAAACACACACACACAAGCTTGGAAAGACATCCGTAAAGTGAAAGCCACTGCCTCAGATATACACCCGCACACATCATCAATCATCCCAAACCCACAAACTCTGCGTTACACACACTCTTTCTCTCATTCCTTCACTCGTGAATTGTTTCATTGTGTAATCCCTCTCTCTTTCACACACACACGCATTCTCTGTCTGTGTCTGTTTTCCTGCCTCTCCCAACCCATCAAAAAAAAAAAACATACGCATATACACACGCAGAGACCTACACACACATCTTAGCTGCCACGGTGACTAATGAGAATAAGTGACAGTGCTGGCAGTAAGTGAGACAGAGAGGAAGTGGAATCGAAGGACACCCAAATTTGTCATTGAGGAAATGAAGGGTTACAGGGTTCAGCACTTACCACTTCCTTTTGCCTGACCAAATGCTGATGAGCATTTAGAACAGACTTCCAGACAGAGGAGACCAAACTGGAGAGACCCTGTTGTGAATGTGACCTCTGTCTCTTTTATATCCATTAATCTTTATCCAGCTTGCTTTCCCAGCCATTTCTCTCTCTCTTAATTCAGGTCCTCCTCTCTTTCTACCTATTTCAATAGCTCTCTCTCCATCATCTCAATCACTCCCCATCCTCAACTTCAGCATTCATTTGCGGTCTCTTCACCATCACTCACGCTTTGTCTCTCTACCATCTCTGTCTCTCGATTAACATCCTCTCTCCCGTCCGTCTGTCTGTTTCCTCTACTCATCTACCCCTTTCTTTTTTATCCATGCTCTGAAAATTTCTCCGTCTATCCATCTCTCTGTCTCTTTTTCTCAGGTGGCAGAGCAGATTAGTGGTTACTGAGGCTATCCCATTACTGTAAGGTTACAGATTCAATCTCAGAAGGCAGACAGCGTGCACATCAACAGCCAGGGGTTCTGTCAAAATGTCCTTGAGCAAGATGCTGAATGTACGGCTGCTCAGTCATTTTAAGAGCTGACTGCCAAAAATGTAAAAATGTAGTTTCTACTATGTAATCTTCTATTACTGCCCTTGAGGTTATCCTCAACACATTCACGGGTCTCTGACCTTCACTTATGCTAAGTGCTGTTATTACACTAAGTCAGTGTTTCTTAAAGTTATATACATGGGTCTAGAGTCTGTGTCTGCAGTGTCTCAACATTTGATCAGAAGAAACTACCTTTCATGGCTTTAACTTAAGAAGATGCCATTGATCTTCTCAATTAAGCCATTAATCGTTTGGTCTGTAAAATGTCAGGAAATGGAGTCAAAAATGTCCATCCCAGTTTCTCAGAGTCCAAGGTGACATCTTCACATGTCTTGCTTTCTCCATTCCACAGCCCAAAACCCAAAGATAATAAGTTTACAATGATATGAAACAGTGGAAAGCAGCAAATCCTTACACTGGAGAAGCTGCAGTCAGAGAATACTGGGTGTTTCTGATTAATTGACAGGTTTCTGCAGCTCTGCTACCTTTAAGCTTCTAAGCTGCTCCCTGATCAAACATGTTGGATTTGGATGTTTGTAATCTGCACCAAAATATAAATGGTGATGGACATTCAGGCCGATTAGCTGATGGTCATACTTTTTTAAGGAATGGCTAAATCCTGTCTGGGAAAGGTCAGGCTTTTTATGAGGATGACTTACTTTCAAGTCTATGAAATCAAATTTTGTAGGATGTGCAGGATTTTGCATGTTATGTAATGAATTTGGTGGAGTTTGGATTTGTATGTAGGTGTGATGTTTCGATGGTGGAATATCTCACTGGAAATGGGTAGGCGTATTTTACTCATTTGACTTCTGCGTAAAAACAAGCGGATGATTTAGGGTGCATTAACATCCATTTGTTTCAAACTGTGAGAGTGGAAATCAGGCTTGTGCTTGTGCAGACAGTTTCAAAATGATTGATATACATAAAACTGAGTGCGTTCGCATGGTTTAATAACTCTGGCAAAAAAAAATACATATACATTTTCATGTGTTGGTGCGTACACAGTTTTAGTCGTGATTCTACACACACTATTTTATTGATCTAGCAATGTTTGTGTTTCAGGTGATCGTCAGGCCAGGTTATCAGCAGCTCTCCATTTGTAAGCAGAAACACTTTTATTTGGAAGAAAAATAACCCTTTGATCCTCTGATCATATCAAATAAATGAACAAATGATCCTGTAAACCCAGAACAAAATGAGGTTTTGTTTTCTGCCTGCCAAGCGTCCTGGAAGACCATTTGTCACATTCTCCTTATCTGGCTTTCAAAAATTTATCTCTTGGAGTGGAAATATCTTTTTCTTTTTCTTTTTCTTTTTTTTTTTTTTTGAGGTGAGATGAAAAGCGGTGTAAAAAAAGGCTTTGATTGTGTGAAGGATTCTTAGCAGTGACTGTCAAGTACTTATGGTCTGAAGAGGCAGCTTTGAAGAAATGTTACTTGTTATCTTGATAATTATAAGTGGACGTTTGTGAGTGGTCTGCAACTTCGCTTCAGGGAGCATTTCATCATATCATAGGTGTGTGTGTGTACATGTACATCATTAAAAAGGTCTTCAGTTGGCTTCTATAGGGGTTAATCATTATGTAACACGCGAAACAATGCAGCGGAAACACACAAACCAGCTCCACCAGAGAGAGCTGTGTAATTGCTCTGATCATGGATAATTTCATGAATTACTAATGTAAACGAATGTGAACAGTCTCTGTCGAACAGTTTCTCACCCTGGAAACCAGCTCTGTCGTTCAGCGACAAAGTCTTCGTTTTCTCGCTTCAGGCTTTAAGAAGAGATCTGTTCTTGTCACAAATTAAAGCTGTGCTGCACGAGATTACAACAGCGTTTTTTCTTTGAAGTGCGTCACGTATGCAAGATTTCTCCCTTACTCACCATATGCTCCAAACAAAAAAGTCCTGGAGAACAAAATCCCTCGAGCCGAATGACGAATTTTGTGACAGAATATTGTGTTTTTATAGACAAATTAAACAGCTGTTCAACCTTCTTGATTCATGTTAAACATTCCATTGGGGGGAATATTATAAATGTCCAATATAACTAATGTTGTAGGATTTGGCAAAACAGATATTTGTGGAGCATGTATTTGATTTGTGCCTGTGTGACTCCACATGTGAGTGTGAATTAATGTGCGTGTGTCAGTGTGTGTCAGTTTGCCGGTGTGTGTGTGTGTGTGTGTGTGTGTGTGTGTGTGTGTGTGTGTGTCTGTGTGCTGCCCTCCTGAGTCGATGTCTGGGGCCCTATCTTGGCTTAACCTCTAATGCTCACCAGTCAATATAATAACAATTACCACTAAAGCATAAAATGTCCAAATGTAACATTTTCAGAGGTCAGACTAGAATTTCGTTACCCTGAGTTCCCACGCCGAGCCAGCTGACGAGGTTCGATCCTGAGTAAACTGTTAAGTCAGACATTAACAATCCTTGATTTTAGGGAATAATTTTAAGTTAAAAGCCTCGTGTTTTCTCATTTAGCTTTGTTACAATGGCTGTTTGATAGGCTCCTACATGAGCCGCAGTTTTCTTCTCACTGATTTGAAACAGGCAGGTCTTGCTTGAAAAAAAATCTGATGCCACATGTTTCTGTGCACCAATAAAAATTCGGCAGCAGTTGAATCAGAATGTGATCTCAGTCGGTGGGTTGTTTGGGTGCTGTCAATCAAATCTGATCAAACCACGACCAGACAACCCTGATGTTTATGTGAGTTTTTCACAGTTAAGCTCTTATTAAATAATACTTAAAGATGTTTTCTTGACTTTAATTGTTGATTATTTAGTATGAATATTTAACATTAGAGAGATAGCACCTGCACCTTTAAGATTCAAAGCCAAGTTTTTGGGGGCTTTAAAAATACATAACTCCTCTAGTATAATTATTTTTCATGTCAGAAACAATGTACCGTCAGGGTTCAGTTATTGCACTTGTTTCAGTACTAACAGGATTATGTGAAACTCACAAGAAACAACTGCAATAAAGTAGAATTTAGTCAAATTTTCTTATCCTACCTAATAAAAGTGTTAAAATGGCCCACCAATAATAAGAGTAGTAATAAGAAGAGTTTTATGCTTTTCAAGTCCTACATGTGTTCAACTTCCACCTCAAAATCTTTATCGACCATAAACACATTAACCATAACCAATAAACCATAGCAACAGAAGAATTTATTCAGTAACCCTGAATAACTGTGAATCAATTCCACAAACATACGCATCGCTCTGTTTTTCCAATTTCTGTGAAGGATAGCTTTGTAGTGTCTCTGTGGTTGAAAATTGTCTTTGTCCCTGTCTATTTCACTCACTAAAACCAGATCAAATGCTGCACATCAGGAGGTCCACCATCATTTCAGTCGTTCACAGAGAGGCTGAGAGTGAGAGACAGTTTATATCTCAGTCTGTTTATACAGAGGTGCATAAACATACAAGCATCCTGACTAACCAACACAATGGGAAAGGGGATGAATGTTATCACAGGCTGGGCTCTTTGTGTTAGTCTGTCTGTGAGACAGACAAACAAACATGCACAAATGATGTGAAATTACTCCTGTGGAAAGAAGTTCACAGTTTTAGCGTATCTTATTGTGCTTTCTGAAAGAGCCAAGGAATGAATACAGATGTGTGAATAATGCATTCAGAGATGAGGTTACCATGTTTGATGCTGTGGAGCCAAAGTGCAACTTATTATTTTAGGAGGTGATTGACAGATGATAATGACGGGTGGTATCGTGGATTGGTTGTTTGATGTCACGCACTTCTTTGATGTTCGGCTAAAAAAAGACAGATCAAACAAAAACAAACATGGAAGTGCCGAAACCTAACAGGAAAGTGGAAGTTTGTATTTTGTAGTTCTCTTTTTCAAGTTTGCTGAAAGGAACAGTTTGCCATCGCTGATGTGACATTAGCATTTTACAGTAAAATACAACCCAACATTCATTTCATTTTTTTCCTGCTAAAGTTGAGTTCCAACTTGTTTCAGCAGTGTTCCTTTCTCACACACACACACACACACACACACACACACACACACACACACACACACACACACACACACACACACACAC
>JBBMJY010000014.1:9138673-9174188 GCA_037833715.1 Toxotes lorentzi
CACACACACACACACACACACACACACACACACACACACACACACACACACACACACACACACACACACACCATGACATCCTGAGTTACATGCTCTGAGCTAAGCCATCTAAAATAGTGTGTGTTTCTCTTGTCAACATGAAAACAGAGCACAGCACCTGTAACAACTATTTAAGAGTGCTAACAGAGCCAGAGCCGGCACAAATGTCTCTGTTTGCCTGACAAATGTGCAAACACAATTATGAATGTGCCACCACAATACACACCAAGAAAACAGACAATGTCTTAATTTGATTTATATTATATTTGTTATTTAAAATCCTGGTATTAGCTCTGCTAACTAACTATTTGCATCAGAGAACTAAATGTATCTTTAGATCACGATATCTTGTGTCATGTATCTTCAGACCCCTCATACTGCATATGTGGG
Organism: Toxotes lorentzi; assembly: GCA_037833715.1. Classification (NCBI taxonomy): domain Eukaryota; kingdom Metazoa; phylum Chordata; class Actinopteri; family Toxotidae; genus Toxotes; species Toxotes lorentzi. The sequence goes on from JBBMJY010000014.1 coordinate 9,139,103, forward strand.
AGTGCAGACACTGTTTAATAAAGGCAGTAGTTAACGTTATAATCCTTTAAGATTTCTGGAGACTGTCCTCTTAAGTAATTATGACAGGAGCAAAGAAGGAAGGCAGGTGATGCTGTATTCATGAGGTGTGATCAAAAAGTTCAAAGACTGCTTCTATAACCAAAACTGCACCTGATTTAAATTCGACCGCCCAATTGAACACCTTTTTTGGACTGAAAAGTGGTGTTCATCCCTCCAGCAGAGATCCAGAGACTTGTAGAATCAATGCCAAGGCACATTGAAACAGTTCTGGCAGTACCTTAGGTGGCTCAGCACCTTAGAAAGACACTTGATGTTGTTCTTTCCTTTAATTTGTCACCCATCTTCATGTCACAGTGCTTTTTCTGTCTTTGTTCTTTTTGTTATTCATTCTCTTCCAGCGACTCTTTATCAACTCCCCCAAATGCTGCTTGCCTTCGTTCTTGTTTTTCTTTCTCTCCCACCCTCTAAAAGGAGAGATGTATTGTGGGGTTGTCAACATGACTTCTTATTATGGGGCTAAGTAAGTGTAAAATTGACTTTCAGCCAGAATGTAGCTACTCACTGAAACCAATTGTGGTTTGAGTCTGCAGGGTTGCCTCTCATTGTGTGTTCATGTGTGTATGTGTGTGAGAGAGCATATTTTTTTTTGTGTTTCAGCATGTCTGCTTTTGGGCATGGTGGAAAGAGCAAGTGTAATCAGTAACAAATTCATCTTTTCTTGTCAAAGATCTGAAAAGGTAGAGGAGAATATACGCTGATGAGCCAAAACATTATAATCACCACTGCCTAATATGCTGCTGGTCCTTTGTGTGCCAACTAAACCGCTCCAACCTGCATAGGCATGGGCTCTACAGGATCCCAGAAGGTACTTTAAGATTCTTTAAGTCCCCAACAGATCAGACTTCACAGACAGCACATCACCCAATACCCTGTCACTGGTTTGTGGTTTGTCCCTCCCTGGACCTCTGTTCGGTTTTCACCACTGCTGACCGGGAGCCTTGCTGTTTGGGAGATGCTCTGACTCAGTCGTCTGGTCATAATGATTTAGCCTTCATCAGTGGCTCAGGTCTTTAAACCTGCTCATTTCTCCCCAGTCAAACACTTACTGCCTAATATATCCCAGACCTTGAAATGCACTGTTGTTACAAAATAATTGAAACATCTGTCAGGGGTCATAATGTTTTGGCTCATCTGTGTAATTTTACCCTTTGGGTTTTTTAGTAAGAAAGGTATGTACCAGCCCTTATATTACTAAAACAACGTGCTCAGACACTGTGTGTATATATGTTTTCACTCTTTCAGCTCAATGCTACACTAGTCAGTATAGAGACCAATTTACATACCAATATGGCAGTTTACTTTATTCTGACCCTGTTTTCAATCTGTTCCTAATATCAGCCTCACAGGAGTGACTTCAACCACAGCCACCCACACACCACGCAGTTAAATCTCTTTGCATCAGCTGAGCCCTTGTCTTTTTGTGAGGAGAGCGCTATGTGAGCTGTGGTGCCAGTGATGTGCACCACACACAGGCGTGCGGTTGAGGCGCTCCATACACAGTTCAATCAATTTGAACTTTGACTGTGTTTGCTGTTAGCCTTTCAAAGGGCAGCCTAAGAGCTTACATGAGCTGACAGAAATATAATACCTCAGCGGTAGAACCAATTTCCTGTGTGTGTAAGTTCCCACGTGAGTCGTTAAAGAAAAAATGTGACACATGCTGCTGTCTCAGTGTCTCAGTTGAAAAGTATCTACTTTCTTGTTTCCTATCAAAGAAAACATGTGCTATAGATCAACGCGCTTGACACTTCTGAATCTGTTGCATTAGCAACTCTCAGAATATGGCATATAGAGTACAGTATGTTCAATCTTTTTCTGATACTCTCATTCTGTGCTTTCAGTTTAGATGGTAAGAAATTTAAACATTGCATTACTTTACTTAAATTCCCAGGCTTTATTCTGAATGCAAGCTGCATATCTTTCTCCAGGATTTCCCCCAAACCGTGCTCACAGTTCAGCAAACCATTTGCAGTTTATCAGTGCATGGACACATATCAGCAATCCGTGCTCAAAAATCTCCACGCCAATAATACTTCTACCATATTACCACCAGTGATCTCTTGAGTAATAAATTTAGTTGATATATAAATGTTTTGTTCTGCAATAAAATATTACATACTTCAACTCTACAGTGTGCTGGATACACTCAGATGTAGTTATTTCTGTTTTTGTTTGTTTGTATTTGAACCTGAAACACTGACCATCCTGTTCCTGTTCCTTCAGATGGCTGATGATAGTAATAAGCATTTGTAGCATAGTGTTATATAATCACAAGAAATAAAATAATACAAGATATTTGCAATTAACTCTCTTCTTATTTTCAGAAGAGCAAAACATCTGAATCTGCTGCTTCTAATGTTCCAACAGGTACTTGTACTCTCTATCTCTGTTGTTATTATAGGAAACTGCCATCCGCCATCCTCTTTTCTTTCTTTCTTTCTTTTTTTTTTGTCATGATTGGCCAGCTGATGAAAACAGCAGTTGATGTCATGTGTGCTTTTCTGAAAAAGGTCAGCTGTTTTCAACTTTTGAAAGCGCCCTGCTCAGCCAAAAAAAGCAGCTTGGTACAGAGCTTTTTAAAGGGCAGCCATATTCTGAGCATCTCCTTGTTTTCTATGTAAAAACAACAAACACACGCACACACAGGGGGAAAAATAAATAAATAAAAGAAAAAAGGAGGGCGGGGAAAAAAAAGTCGCACAGCGTCTGCTCTCTCCTGTGACACACGAGCGAAATGGATGTCTGTATTAAACCGGAGAGAATGGAAAAGATATGGAAGGACAGTAACAAAGAGGAAGTGTGAGGGAGATAGAGAAGCGAGAGATTCAAAGTGGTAGATAGAGACCCAGAGGAAAAGTGTGGGAGAGAACTAATGTAAGAGAAAGAGCTTTTGAGTCCTGAATAGTGTGACCAAGTGAATGAGAGCGAAGCACATAGAGATGGACAGAGAGGAGGAGAGATTGCAGATGTCAAGTTGACGGATGGGCTGACATTTCCCCTGCCCCTGCTAATGCTGTCTCACTGCTGACTCTGCTACTGTACATGCACACTCACACACACACACACACTCTTTAGGTTTCTATCTTTATTGGATCTTCCTTTCATTTACTTTGACACAAATTCTCATCCACACGCTTACACATAGTTTTCCTCCCTTGTCTGCATTGTTTCTTTTCTTTGCACTCAGAACACACACACACACACACACAAACACACAAACACACACACACACACACACACACACACACACAGGATAGATGTATTGCTTCTACTTGCAGATATCATTCTTTAAAATCTAAGTTGGAACAAGCAGAGACGTGTTATAAAAGTTCTACAGATGAGGTTCAGATTGTCTCTGGACTTTTGTTTAAAGACAAAGACAAATCTACAGCAATGGCTCACCCTTCTAACAATCTGTCTGCTATATAAACTGGACCTGCAGTGAATGAGTAATGCGTCGAGGAGGCATCATAACTAGGCCTGCCACCCATTTGGGGACAACATTCATGAAACCAGTGAAGGCTGTTTATTTGCCACTGGCTTATTTGGAATTATGGGTCATGATTTGCAGTCAGATCATTCCCTTTTTCTGTCTTTTCTCACCCATTGAACGTATTGTGACTCATTCTTCATTGCAGGTAATATCCAAATGTAAGTAATCCACATTAGTGCAGTATGTCATTAAAAAAAGTCTCTCTTTTATGGAGAATTCTATCCATAAGTACAACTCTGATGGTATAACCCAAATAAAAAGGCAAGGATATTTGCATAGAACCTTTAAAACACCAAGGTATTGCAAGCATTAAAGAATTTTATAAGTATGCCATGAAAAGGAAAATGAAATAAATTAATAGGGAATAAAATGTAAGAAAATACAGTAAAAAGAGAATAACTAAGTAATAAAAAGTTTTGTATGGTCAAAGGGCAATAAAACAAATACACACACATCAAGCATTGGTTCCATGTCATCATCTCAGCTGGAGATGATGACATGGAAAAGTTTCTCCTAATCCTGTGACGCATAAATTGCATAAATGGGGTTATTCTCAAATTAGTTATCTGAGTCCATTCAAAGTCCAAGATTTTTAACTCTAGGTTTTATATTGGATTGTGTATTGTATATTGGATGTGAACAATAACTCTTTCATCTTGTTGCCTAATAGAATAGCATGGCTTTTTTCATCTGCCCAGTTTATGCATTTTGTCATTACTAAATGGCTTTAAGCACTGACTTAATAAATCTAAAGCACCACAGTAATTGTTGGAGGATTTGTACTAAATGAAGCATAGAGGGTAAATGATAGAGCCCCCAGAACCGAACCCTGGAGGATTCCACATGTAATTGTGATTCATGTTTCCCCCTGCCTTTTTCATGGCTCATCTCATACAGGGTTTTGTAACTGAGGGATTTAGCATACAGACCGTAGTTGTTTTTCTAACCTCTTTCTGTATCAGTCGCACAAAAAAGCAGCGTTACAGCCGCTGCAATAAGTTTACTCTTCATGCGTTCAGCAACACTTCTGTCTTTTGCCATAAGCACTGCAGCGGTGAGTAGTTACACACATAAGTCGGACACAAGTGGACTTCAGGTTGCAGTTACTTGTGTGAAGTGTGAGTGATCTGTTCGGTAAGACACACCACCAGTATAGACAGGGTGTGAACCTGGACACAGTCTGGACAGTTCAGACTAGAGCTAAATGTGGGAGTTTTCAGTGTAACCGTGGTACACAATCTTTTTGTCTTGGTAATTTGACTGATGTATCTAATACATCAACAACATGAAACATTTGTCATGTAGCACGAAGCTGATTTAAGAGTTGTTATTGCTGTATGTTGATTCACAAACTGTACGGCCCTTTCACTGTCATTACTTCTCATGGATGTATTTATTTTTCTGGCTGAGGAAAATGATGTCGCCGTTCTTAATCGCACGTACAAAGCTCTGACTGACCTGGTTGTTTTTTCATCCTCAGAGCACAACGCCTTTCTGAATTGCAGTGATTCAGACGTCTGGATCCAGGCTAATAGAGGTTTAATAATAGGGTCCCAAGAGTTCCCCAGTGATTAGCAAATAATTTGCCTAAAACATGTTTTTCCATCTTGGTGTTCAAAGAAATGTAATGTGAGGTGAATTCAGGTAGGACTTGAATACTCCTCTTAAAAATGTTCCATTAAATGTTAAATTAAATTCTCTTTTTGTGCCTTTGAAGTTGTGTAGGCTATGATCAAAGGCAGGGCTGTGAGCCTTATTCCTGCAATCATGATGAATCCTCTTGACTCCAAACATTTACGAGTGTATGTGTTCCACTTGAGGAAAAAAAGTTTATGGTCTTCTATATTTAAGTTTCATGACCCAAGGGCCTCCAAAATGTATTCGTCAGCTTTTGTATAATTTAGAAAAACACATAGCTGTCAATCTGGAAATGTTATGTTCACTTCCTGAGGAAAGTTTTTTGAGGTTTTCACCTGATCACGCAGCTGTAATTCACCGTGTCCCATAAAAATACACCACAAATTGGCACATGATGTTTAATGTCCCACTTTGCTGAAAATTTAATCAGTAGGAGATGCCCATTTTATTTTAATCCCAAAACTGAACAGTCTTGGACTGTTTTATTTTCTTTGAGAGTTACAGGAGCAAATGAGGTAGAATTAGTCCCCAGGGTGATGTCACTGGAGGACGCTAAATCCTTGTTGTCTTAATTAAAGCTCAGTGAAAAGACGCAAATTAGCATGGCTCAAAGCCTCTGTGCACAACACCATCGGGACAATAAAGTTTTCAAGCTAATAATTATGTTGATTGTGCTTGGTTGTGTGAACAAGGCTTTCTGAGAATACAAAGCAAAACAAACCATTACATCCATTGTCAAGGGAAAATGCAAACTCTTTACAGGGCCATCAGCCACGCATAAGTTAGGGATAAATCCCATCGCAGAAAATCATAAAGAATCATAAATGAAGGTAACCAGCTCCTGACTTGTACTCCGTACTCATCCCTGTACCATGTATACACCTCAACTACCTGATTACGACCGTGAAATGAATAGTGAAATGAACAAGTAGTTTATAACGAGAGGTTATTGTTTTGTTGTTGAAATACAACTAGAATGTAAAAGGCAATTAATTGCTTTTGTATCTATTTACATGATCTGCACAGTTAGATTTTATTGATAATCCCAATGGTAGAATTAAGATGTTATATGTGTAAATGTTAATCTTGACATCTTATTTGGGGGCTTAGAAAACAAGACATCAGAACCACAGTATTAGTGCTAACAGTAGTAAATCCTCTATACCTGTCACGCAGGGCAAAACACAGTGAGTCCAAAACACTGCAGTCGGAACCAACAGGACGCAGCATATAACTCTCATTTTAGCTCAACTTTAGTGGCTCCCACTTGCAGTTTAGGATTGATTTTAAAATTTTATTGATCACATTTAAGGAACACTTTGGACTAGAGCCCAGCCAAAGATCCCCAGGCAGAACTCTTTCGGTCATTTCACATTCGAAGCTTGAAGACTAATGCTGACCTTACAATGGATGGCATTTGAGGCAGTTTTGGAGTTTGGGACTATTTAGCAAAGTCAGGGCAGGTATCTGTGGGTTGCTGTCATGAAAGCTGTGAAGTGCGAGTTCTTCTTCTTTATCATTCTCAGCATCTTCTGGCCTTCATCTGTGTCTCTCCTTCAGGAAAATGGTTCACCAGCTGAAATCAAGCAGGAGAACATGACTGTCCTCTGGGCTCTAACTTTAGCTTGCAAGCTAACTGCCCACTGTATTTGACACCTTGCTTGGTAATTCAATGCTTGCTAAAAGGGCCAATGGGCAAATGCTCTCTTTTCTGATTCACTTGTCCTCTAAGACGCTCACCATATAGCAGCAGGCATCTAATTTTATAGACAATCCCTCATACACATGCACACACACTCATACAAGCAGTGGCATATCCACAAGGAAAGAAGCACACATAAAATGCTCTTGTGTATTTTTTGTCTTGTTCAACACATGCATGTAAAGTGTGTGCGCACGCGCACACACACACACACACACACACACACACACACACACACACACACACACACACACAGTATTTATACACTTGCACAGTAAATATTGTTTCCCTCTATTGGCTGTTGTGTGACAGCTAATTAAACCCTTCAGTAACATCTTCTGCTCCTGCACCAAAGACAGACATTAGTCACTCTTATCTTCACGCAAATGTAGATTACACACACACACCACACACACTGAACCAGTGCACACAAACCCTTTTTTTTTTTTTTTCTGTGAAACACCGATTGTCTGTCTTGTCACCTCGTTCTCACTGGGAGCAAAAGAACACAGACATACACACACTCTTTCATAATGTCTTTCTCCATGCATGTCAACACGCACACACATTATTCCTCTAAAGCTAAGAGGTCACTGTCTGTGTGTGGAAGATAATAATGAATTATGGTTTTTCACACACTAATACAGTCTAAGAGGTTAAAGCACATATTTAAATGACTTTGTCCACAACTGCCTTTGTGTGTGTGTGTGTGTGTGTGTGATCTGCTGATGTCAAGTGTTCATTTGACTGGCCATAAAGATAGATATCATCCCACTACCTTCTTAATCACATGACCTTTGCAAAGTCAATCAAAACGGATTTATATTCTCTCAAAGCTTTGAGCTGGTGATAATGTCACAAGATGGGAGGTTGTTTGAATATTGAATATGCATTCGAAATCTTAACTGTGTAAATTTCATCACTTAATTATATCTAATATGTTAACAGTGGAGTTATTCCATTTTAACTTGATTGCCGTCTTTTGAAGTCAGCATAAATTCTGAATCTTCTGTGGCAGCTTGAAATTGGTTCATGCATTTCAAAATGTCAAAATATGACATGTTTAAATGTGAATGTGACACAAGCCTTTGAACTTACTGCATACATTAAGGATACTGGCGCTGAAATAGGGCACAGCTTAGGAGAATGGGCAGTCCACTTCTTAATGGACTTTACTTAATGAGTCATTATACAGATTTATCCACTCAGTTATTGCCTCTTTTTCTTTGTGTCCCTTTTGTTAAATGTGACCCAAACTTCGAAAGCAAGTCAAAGATAAAATTCTTTGAATTCTGTCCGTATTTCCCATCATGACCTCAGAAACGTCATAGTATAGTTGTGTTTTCTTGTCCTTGATCCATCCTTTGACGATTTTAATTGTTTTGGTGTGATGACACTCTTTCTTTCACTTTTTTTCTGTCCTAGATCCTTGAATCTTTTATTTCTTACTCCAGAGCGTGCACATGAATTTTTTTTTTCTTTTTTGCAGATGTTCTTCTCTTAATGAAGACATATTTTTAAGTTGTACACATTAAAAAAAGTTTTACTTTTACTCCTGGGAATAAAACATTTCAGCCTTTTTAGGCTGCATTTTTGTAATTAAGCTTTCATTTTTCAAATTTCAGGTCTGGCTCTTTTAACTTTGAAATCTTACAGCCACAGAAACTTAGTTTTGCTCTTGGGGATCATCTCTTAAAGTTCATGATCAACTTTTATTTGTAATTTTTTTCATCCATTTCATTTATAGGAGTCAGTCTGTACACTCTTGTGATTTGCCACTAATCCTCTCCTTAATAATGATTTTAAATGTCAGCATATTTACCTACATGTTTTACTTGTAGCTTAGAGAAATTAGAGTAAAAGCTGGTAAAGCTTCAAGTTTTATTGGATTCCTACTGGGAAGTCTTAGTACAGCGTCTGGTACGACTCAAATGTATTCAGGGCAACCTCATATTCTCATTTCACTTCTATGTATGATGAAACGTGAAAGGCTTTCAGACAATTCAATCTCAAATGGAGACTCCAGAGCAAATATTTGACCATACTGTTAACTCAAGTTACATATATAATCACGATTATTATGATTCATATTGAAATCACCATTATTTTTTTTTTCTTTTTAACACAATGACTAATGTTTAATTACAGCTTAACTGGCAAAAATTAATTAAAACAAAGGGAAAAAATATATATATATGCAAATAATAAATAAAAGTAAATACAGTATAATTGACATTTTATGTCAATTATACTGGGAATTATACGTGGGGAAGCCAAAATCGAAATCGTAATCGAATTTTAATTAATCACCCAGCCCTACTGCATATGGTAGAAAGACATTGACAGCACAATCTGATTTCTGTATCCTAAAATAACCTCCTTTTAAATAATGGATTTCAGTGTTTTAATCTCTAAGTCTCTTCTGAAATATAAATATTAGATCTTTGTCTAATATCAAAACAATCTGACAAGTTAAATAAAAAGCAAATTCAAGGATGATGTTATTTAAGAGTTAGCAAAGTCTTGTCAACTGTAATACACAACTTATAGTCCAAAGTCATGTGGACAGAAAGAAGGGGATTCCAAAGTTATCAGGATTCATCATCTGAATCTAGGGACCATGAATGTGGCATTTGCCTACTCAGCACCATTTACAATTCAAATACCTATACAGGTATTCTGTAGCCATCTGTTCTATCTGTCACTATGAAAATACACACACACACACAAAAACACTGAGAGTGGATATAACAATCCTTATATTTGACACTGTGTTTTGGACCCTGTCAAATACATGAAGGTTAAAAAAAAAAAAGGAAGATTCCCTTAATAACTGTTTTAGTACTTGAGTAGAAAGTAATGTTGCTGCCTTGAGGAAGATGATGAGCAGCTTGGCTAATTTTCTGGTTCTCGGGGATTCATGTTGCAAATTAAAAAGGACATTTCATTTCAAATATAGCGCACTCTGATATCGCTTGGCAACATGTGAATTTATTAACTGAACTTTTACTGATTTATCAGCCAAGGTTACTTAAAAACATCAAAAGAAGCACCAAACAGGATCAGTGTAATATGACTTCCTTCTTTGCACCTGCACCAGGATTTTCTAGATATGTATTTTAATCCTGAAAATTAGTTTTGAAACAAATCTTGAAATTTCTTTTGGCTCTGAAGTTTCAGTGATCTAAGTGTGAACACGCTGGCTTGTGACTGGAAGGCCCCTCCCCAGCTCTGAGCCTGAAGAAGTGAGTAACACTTTCCCTGTTCTCCAGCAAACCTCGCTGGTGGTGCCCTTGACAAAAGCACTTAGCCCCACCTGCTCCAGCTGAGCTGTACTGTGGCTGTATTGAGCAGCTCCCTGGAGTCACTTTGTGTTATTGAATGAAGGTGAAAATGGGTGGTATTGGGCAAAAAAAAAAAAAGTGTACCTAGTGCTCTTTGGCTAAATAAAGGCTTGAAAAAAACACTGGGTGATGAGACTGTTCTTTGTTATGAAAATTGTTGAGCAGCTTTTCAGTTTTTTTTTTTTATCTAGGTTTTCTCTTTTTAGTAAATGAATGACTTGCAACAAGATTTTCTCAGCGTACTTCGTTGTGCTCTTCTCAGTCTTTCAACACTGGGGGTGTAATTCAAAGCTTATATCTGTATCTGTTTATGTCACAAAAATAGCTGTTTGTAGTATATCGTTCTAGTCTGAGAGCACCGACCTCCTCCTTCAACACAAAAATAACTTTATTTGTATCTGTATTCGGATTCAAACCAGGATGGAATGGATTATAATGAAAGCTGTTAAAAATAGTCTTTACTATTTCATTTTCTGTGTCGCCATTTATCCTCCTCATGCACCAGATTTACACCAACATTTATAACTTTCCTATGCACCTGATTTAATCAAACAATAAAAAATGGTTTGTATTACCAAATGATGATGAAACAGGACTAAGAGTGGGGAGCCAACGGGTCTGTGAGGCTATACTTCAGAACAGCGGTGCTTGGAGCTAAATGCTAACATTAGGCATGCTAAAATGCTAACAGTGACAATGCAAACATGCTTATACTAAGCTGATGTATTTTCTACCATCTTAATTTATTGTGATAGCATGCTAACAATTGTTAAATAACACGAAACACAAACACTGAAACTGATGGGAACGACAAGCTCTCTTGGCTATTTTGCATGCACTTTGGAGCCAGTCCCTAACTTCATCTTGTTAGTTTCACATTTATGGTCAACCACAACACAATCAACTCAGCTGTTTGTATTCAAATCATGTATTTGTACTCATTTACATCCCTATTCAATACCTGTGTTATAAGTTAGCTGTTTAAAATGATTTTCACATCACATTAAGTTTTTTTTTTACCTTTTAATGCAGTTCTCATCTCATAAAGTAATTTTTTTAGTTAAGTAAACTTCAGTTACAATGATCTATAAAATAGAATGAGACAGTAGTGAAGGCAACATTTTTTTTTCTCATTTATGCTTTTGTCTCCAACCAGAACTGTACAACTGAGAGAGTAACTAATTAGTAGCATCACTGCATAGCATCAGCTGTCTAACTGCCTCACTAATGGACTGAAACGCTGCCTGACTCACGCTGTCTGTCATACTGACTGACATGACTGATACTTTGCGTGATTGAATGACCATCTGACAGAGAAGCTAACTGACTGATTGACTGGCTGACTGACTAAACAACGGAGGATCTGAGGGAGCGACAGGCTGTGAGGGCAGCTGATCGACTCTCAGTGGACTCTTAGTACAAGGTAAGCAGCCATGCGTGGCCATGCCATGAGCAGGCTGAGTGACCAGCAGGCTAATAGCATGACCTTCTGCGTAATACTAAAAGGAGAGGCGGTGGGGGAACAGAGTGAGATATGATGACAGAAGGAAGTTGAGGATATGCATTCAGAACAGAAGAAATGCATTTTTTTTTATACGGGGAGGAAGAAAATGAGTGAAAAGAAAGAAATGGGGAAGAACTCTGGCAAGAAAAGAGCCTGAATTTCATTGTGTCTTTTTTTTTTTTTTTTCTTTAAAGTACTAGTCAATGAAGCCATTCAGATAGAAGACCTGACAGACAGGGCCACACACCTATATTAGAGGACAAAGAGGAGAGATTGGTGAGAAAGAGATGGAGAGGGAGAGAGAGGAGGTACAATGGTGGAGATCAGTACTTCTCAATACAGAAGAGAGGGAAAGAAGGGAAAGAGGCAAGATAAGGGAGAAGACTGAGAAATGTGGTAGGGAATTTTTTGGTGTTCCTGCAAGTGTAAGAGCTAAAAACATCGCCTCTATGTCCCTTTGGGCTACAAAAAGAAAAAAAAAAAAAAACTTTGGCTGTGGTCTTGTTTTAGTGTGTTTAAGAATACAGTTGTGTGTCGAGGTCTTTCTACTTCGACAGTAAGTGTACACACAAAATTCATTTTTGTGATTGTGCTTCATTTGTGTGAGTGTGTGTTGCCCTCTGGGCAAAGCTGAGTTTCCTAGAGGGCATAAGCAATGATGACAACCACTGAATTCTCTTGTGGTGTTACAGTAAGAAATTGCCTTAAACCAGAAATTCAGATAGATGGAGAAAGTATTGAGGGTTTTGCGCTGTCATCATTGCTGTATCTTTGCTGTGGGAACATATTTACAGTTACATTTATAATAAAACACTGACAAATGTATGTTAAGGCGAGGTGTGTTTGCTCTTGTTTAGCAGCTCCCTTTATTTTATTTTTTTTCAGGCATAATGCGGTCACATCAAGATACTAAGGTAGAATAGCATATGTGTATTTATCCTTCAAATTCCCCATATTTTTCAGATTAGAACCACAACAGAAAAAAAATTATCAACAAGCATATACACATAAACATAAACTGTTAGAATATTTGAACCATTGTTTTCATAAACATGTATGGTAAAATGTTACCCCCATCACTTCCTGCCAGAATTGCCAGAATTGGGGAATTCTGCAAAATCCTGAATTAACTTCATTTACATTTTTTTTTTAATGTCCAGAGTCCAATGTCCAATGTTAATAAAATTTATATTCCTGAGTCACTGTGGAAAAATCTTAGCCTTTCAGTGCAACGACTGGTAATTCCCTGATGTCCTTAAACTTTTTGTGATGGAAATCTTGCGAGCTGGTTAACTGTTGGATGTTTCATGAGACCAGTATTAGGACTGTTCTTTACGACCTGGGTTGCTATAGCAACCGCTGTTGGGTACTGGGCGAGCTTGACCCTATCAGTGTCTTCACAGCTATCCTTGAGACAGAGAATGAACTATAGCTTCTAGGACTTACTGCTGAGTGACCTGTGGAAACACTGCATAATACTACCCAAAGACCTAAAGAAGGAAAAAAATTCCTTCACACTTTTGATTGGCAATACAAAGACAGGGGTATAATGAGTGGGAACTGTGTGAGAGACTCGAAGAATCCACCACAAAACACTTAAAACACAGCCAATTATAATGCACAATGCATCTGTTTTCTGGATTGATGGTGTTTTTGTGCGCATGTTATTCACATAAAAATTTTAGTGCCAAAGCCACAATGGAGTTGTATTTTTCTAAAATTTCACCAGTAAATTACAGGTTTCAGTGTCAGATCACCTGAATGAAAGAGCTTGTGCTTAATTTGACCAACAATTCAACAAACAGAGAGGAAAAAAAGATGAAGAAACAGTTGTCAGGCACTTTCCATTTGGTGGACTTGATATGACAGCAATCTCAGGGTCACATGGTTTGTTTATGCTGAGGGTATCAGCTCCTTCAAGTTCCTGCTGGCTACAGTAAGAATAACATAAGCTGAGAAAGAGAGAGGGAACTCCTCCTTTTCTGTTCTGGCTGCATGAGCTGTAGATCATTTGCATCAAATATGTAGACCAAGAAGAAAACTACTGGAAATTTTTGGTTGTTCTGAAGTCGTTCTGTGTTTTTCTGTACTTTCCCATTCAAGTGGTCTCAGACTTATTATCTTGTAGCTTTAAGTACGTCTTCTGGTGTCACTTTATTGTTCAATACTGTAGAACACAGCATGATTCCTTCAATGGAAGAGTTGTTTTACCCCCGTGTTGCAGTTTAAAAACTGCCTATTCACACTTTAGACCTTCCCAGTAACTTCATACTGTTTGCTGCTGAATAGACTCACTTTAGTAAATAGGGGTTAAGCGCATCACTCAAGGGGAAGTAGATGGCAGTTGCTGAGGGAGCAAAGAGTTCTATCCATTCTGTTAAGTCCAGATCTTTTCCATCTGGTCTGGATATAAGCCTGCATTTTGAGGGAGACTGGGCCTCCTGTGTGATATTTTATTCAACTGAAATGGCCCTGTTTTCTGATCTGTGTCGTTAAGAGTTTCAGCAAAGAGGAAGACTCACACTGATGGCAACACTCTCCAACATGCTGTCCTGAGTTACCCTGTGCCATTACGCAGTTTCTAGTTTTAGTTTTATGAACAGTGGGCTTTTTAAGTTGAATATGCGCTGTGAGAAAGTCCAAGCAAGCAGCTCAAAAGTCCACGCTTTACGAAACCTCCTTACGCCCTAAATATTTGGTCAGAAACACACTCTGTCTCTGTCTGTGTCCTTGACTTTGCCTTATTCTGCATATATCTGACTGTTTTTTCTCTTCATTTTATTGAAGGACTGCCCTTAGTCCTTCACTGAGATGCTGTTGTGCTATTAGTGAGGCTACACTAACACACACACACAGACATCTTGATTGCGTGGCAAGGTGAGGAAAAACTCAGGCTGATGGATGTAATTTCCCATTATTACCTCTTCCCTATTTCAGCTTTTCTTTTTAAACTCGTCCTCCGTTTGCCCTTGATAACTCATATTCTGTTGCATTTCTGGCGCTCTTTTATTTGTTTTCAATCTGCCCGTCCAATTCAGGGGTGCTGGAGCCTGTACACAAAAGTCAGAGGGTGATGTTCGTACCCTCTGGACAGGGCAGCAGTTTTTCATGGGGGCATCATGTATAGACAAACCTATTCAAACCATGCCTTTGGACGGCATTAGGAAACAGAAGGACCCGTCGAATAAGGATAAATACAGATTTTTAGGTTGTAAATCTGTTAGGAAAACTTAAGTCTGTAAGGTAATTTTTTGTTAATGGAAACATTATTAGCATAAACCTTATAGATGACTAGAATTTAAAGCAATAGTTTGAAAGTGTCAGAGAAAGAGAGGCTATTTTGCGACCGAGTATTTTTCTGCTTGATACTTTTATTATTTATAATTAAATTTATTCCAATTTTATTTATTTATTTTATTCCAAGATTTCAGAAGTTCCTTTTTTTTTTCTTTTGGAACCCATGTGTTTATGTTTAAATGTAAAATTGTTTTTCTGAAGTGCAGTGGTCAGTTTCTGTAGGATAAGTTTTTTTTGTTTCAACCCTGTTTCCGTAGTGTGAAGCCTTTAACATATGGGCCTCCAGTGGATCTATCATTTAAAGATACCAGCCGTGTTTCAGGTAGGATAACATTTTGCTTTTTGCACCTTTGCTTTAATAACTATTAGGTATTCTAACATTTATCAAAGGATTATCATACAATGGAAGGGTATTATTTTTAGCCCATTTGCATTTCTAGTTAATGAACACCTTTACTGGTGTGTTCTTCCTTAACACTTCAAGTCAGTACCAAGATCTCTCATGTCAAGCACTGTGATCAAAGTCATGACAAATGCTGCATTGTTGCAGCATTTGATAAAGACTAATACTAAATTGGTAAAACATTTGATTGTAAATATGATCTGAAGACTCCTTGTCTCTATGCTAAGTCTCATGAAAATGTACTGACTGCACTATTTCACCCAAATAAACTGATTGATTTCTTTTAGCAGCAGAAACATGAGTGCAAATATTCAAGAAAAGCTTGTCAGTACTAGATATTTAATGTAATGGCTTTTTTTATTTTGTGGTTCAGGAGCACTTTCAGAGGTGCCCCAAAGTGGTGTGCGGCCTTTAACACGAACTCGGGCAGGAAGTACCTGAGCCGCTCTTTTCGCCTCAGTAACAACAACATCACAGACCTCATTGGCCTCCAGTACATGCTCAGCCACTTTCTGGCTCAGCCATCGAAGCTCGTCTGGCTGGACCTGTCCTTCAACAAGCTCACATGCACAGACCCGGTGAAATTTCTCTCTTTCTTCTCTCATGACTTATGTATATTTGTATGTTCCTCAGTTCCTTTCTTCTTTCTTTATTTCTTTGATCACACAAAAAGTGTGCTCTACATTTTTGCTTTAAAACACTCCAGAGTTGTTCTGTTGAGTCAAGTCAGGCACACACTTGTCCAGGTCATAATTTTCACTTTTTTTTTTCTTTTTCTTCACAAACTCTTTTGTGTTTTTTTTTGATCTTCTGCCAAATGTCTTGAGACTGGGCACCATCTTTTCATTCAGCATTTGAGTAGACAAACTTTATTGTGTTTTGTGTTTTATGTTAATGGTTTTATTCAAGTACACCATTCGCAGAGGTTGTCTTCAAGTGGTCTGAACAGTCACTGAAACACCAGTTTAAACAGATAATCCCTGTGCCAAGACAACAGCATCTGGAACCTGGCAGAGGCAACTATCACGCTACATGGAGATACCATCGAAACCTACAAGGGCTACAGGTGGAGACTTTCTTTCGGTTTACACAACTTTACCCTGAAAGTCACTTACACACACATTCTGCTTGGGTGTTAGACGTGTGCAGCCATTTTCTGTGGTCAATAAAAAGAGCCGAATGTGATCAAGCAGAACAAATCTCACAGACAAGAAAACAAAGCCTTGTTCACAAAGATGGTGTTTCACTTGGCAGTCGTATTCTTGAAAACCCTTGAAGGTTACAGCAAGAGGTTACCGGTGGTAGAATTCTGCAGTTACATATGTATCAGTGAAGTTTGTGAAAGCAAGCGCATTGATAACATTTTAATGGGTGCTTAACTGGAGATCAGTATTACTCATATTACAATGCATATCCGGTTCTCATCTGCATAACAACAATAGATACACACTCAGAGAAAGAAGGTCACCCTTCATTTAGCCTTTTGATTTAATTCAGTGTGGATTCTAGTGCAGAAAATGTCCATGGAGTCCCTGGATTTAAAGCTAATTTTGTGTGTTTAGGAATCACGTGATTTCTGCCTTGCCTCAGTTGAAGACAATGGACTTTAGTGCTGTGACACCCGAGGAGCAAGTCTTGGCAAATGTTTGGCGTCAATGCAAAAACTGTGGCAGAAACACCAAGAAGAGTCTGCAGTGACTATTTCCAGTGCATTAAGTCATTCATTCGCATAAACGATCCATAACCTACTGTAAAAAACACTTTGCAATTAATGGTTTTCTTTCCCTAAAATCTAATACAGGCACTAATACTAATGATGCCAGGAAAGCTCTCTGAAATGAAGTTACTGTAAATCCGTTGTGATGTTGATGTTGGAGTCCAGAGGCTTCCTCAAGTGCCAGCTGCCAGCTAAATCTACTCTCACCTCTGGCTGCCTGGCTACTTCTTTTGGAGTTAGGGTGAATAAATTACAAAGGCCATTGACTGAACAACATAATGATACAACAGCTATGATGCCCAATTACTAATATTTGACCACAGAAAGTGTACGTTTATCCACATTAGTATTGTGTTCAGCAGTAAAATATGAGAATACTGGACTGTTTATCATCACTAACGTAAACAAGTCTATAACAGGACCAGATGGATCATGGATTGTGGCTTTCATGTGAGCCAACTATTCTGGTCTTTTGATTTAATCTAATTTACTTTCACCTCAGCCGCTTTTTCAGTGCACGCAACCTCAGTGTTTTGCTGATGTGTGTGAACTGTTGGATTTCTAATTATGTGGCAAAGAGAGTAAAATTACGGGTCACCTTAACTGAATCTGAAACATAAAAACTTTGTGCGATACCTACTGTATATGTAATGTGAGGATAGGTTTGGCTTCAGCATAAGGCAATCAGAGTCCAATTTACAGACATATGCATGCATGCAGGGACGTACACAGACACACACCCGTACGCACACAAACAAGCAATATGAATGTGATACATTCAGTTTACTTTGTAAAGAGCTTTGGGTCTCTGCTATTGCTGTTTGGTCTTGTTAGGGAAGAAATTTGAACCATAAATCAGCCCTGAGGCTGATTTAACTGGCTGTCCTCCAGGCTCTCTTTGGTGCAGAATCGTGTATCAGTGTTTTCCACCGCAAAAATCTTTAATTGGTGGGATGGAAATGCCCCTGAATCAGCATTTAGACCACGTGACACAAAAGCTGTGTCACATATAGCGAAAGCAGTACTAATGAAACTGCACGACAGTGTTTCGTCTTCGGTTTCCTTTGAAATTTGTACTAACATGGCTCTTTTGAAATTGTATTTAGATGGTGTGTTTCAGTGTGTGCAGTGCAGTCATCTCTCAGTCAGGATGGCAGCTGCTCTCAGCAGGATGGCCCGCTTTGAATTTACGGTGCATGCGGAAACACTTACATGCACCACAGATTTTGACTGCTAATTAGCTACTGTAAATGGTTATTTTTATTGTTGTTATTTCAGATGTGCTTTTCTGTTTCATATGTGAAGTGAAATATATTATACTGTATATACTGTGGTGCAGCGGGCAACATGAACCAGTTTTCTAGGTTCTTGATGAACAGACATATACAGCTGTAATTCTGCTGTTTAAAGCTGAAATAATATTCCAAATGCTCCACATGTATTTCTTTTCATCTCACATTGTATACAGTATTTTTAGTCCTGCAACATACAGGCTGGAAATGGCGTCTCAACAGAAACAGTTAGCCTGAGGGTTTATGTCTGCGGTAGTGTTGTTGGGATTTTCCTTTCTTTAGAAGAGAAGTTATCTTACTTAAGAACATATTGTTTTATCACAGATAAAGACCCAACTGTACACAGTTTTCATAGCCCTGCAATATAGAGACTGAAAATTGTCCCAAAGGTCGATTCATCCTTTGCTCATGTTTTTCACAGTTATTAACACTTGTTAAACTTGGTTTCCTCCAGAAGTGAAGAGAACCAGCTCAAGTTAGCAGTAGCTTTCGTAAGACTGTTACCTTATTGTTTTATTACAGACCTATGTCATGTAAATTTAGTCTATTTCAGTGGAAAACACTTAAAACCCTAACCGTTCTTGCGTATAAACAGGATTTACTCTAGTCAGTGGGTAAACACCTCTATGCATCACACCAGTGGCAGTGATTAAATCCTCACGCGATATCACACATCATATACACACATATATGGTATAACATTTCTGTGGTTGGGACCAACATTCCTTCTAAGGTCAAATTTTTTTTTTATTTCAATCGCGTGTGTTATTGTAAAAAGTTCACATGTGAAATCAGCACAGTTTAATCTTTTAATTCTTTCTTTTTTTAACTTGGATTTACAGGCCACAGGGAGGCAAGAAGGTCTGATAAAGTAAAGAAAGATATAATTTTGTGCTTTCCATTCCTTTAATTTAAAACACTCATTTATTTCCAATGGTATGGAAAACTATTTGGTAATAGTAATTAATCACAGGGCTGTTTGCAAAGTGGTTAAAATTATATCTGGTTAAATATTTTGATAATTTTATAGATATTTTGTAAACACACCATTGGTCTCATTACACTGATTATACTTAGTTGTTTAACTAAAATCCACATTTTCTTCTCCAGTAACTGATACAAAGCAGCTTTTCTGTTGCTACAGAGGGACCATCTCTTTGCAGCCAGTGGGTTTTTCTTTTATCAACTATTCATAAAGAAAAACGGCAAATAAAGCTGTGAAGCAGTTGAGCCTAAAAACAGAATTCAGCCTGAAATACCTGAAAACTGAAATCAGAATTCTCAGATATGATTTAAAGTAATTAATCGTTATCTTCTCAGTTGCGTTCCTCCTCCATAACTTTTAATAAACAGTTGTGCCAAGTCAAGCATGATGAAAATAACAGTACATTACGGACAAGTTCAGAGAAATAATATTGTTTTCTTAAAGGTGCAGTGTGGTGAGATGCAAATATACTGCACCACAAATATGCAACCAAAGGCAGATAATGTGCGTTTATTTGATTGTGAACAGTCGAACTGTGATGTTGTGCATGATTAATAAAAATCCCCTTAAAAAAAAAGTCAAGAGTAAAATAAATAAATTAAATTTGTAACAGTAAAAATGATTTATAACCAGCCAGTGTAATGTGTAATAGGAGGGTCGAATGCTTTCAGATGACTGGATTTAATTAACTGAGGAACAAGGCTTTTATTTACTATAGACAGGACAGGTAGAAGTTAGATTCAGTCTTTACTCTTTATTACACTGCCAGGGTAAATACCCATTTCTTACTCAATGTCACATAATTCAATTCACATGTTTTGTGTGTTTTGGTGACTGATAGATGAAAATTTTTTTGGCCAAATCTCAAGGTGCGAGTGTGCCACTGAGGTTAGAACCATATTATCCGTAGGTGTGTAGCAGCTGGCATAAGGTACGGATAATCAAGTTACCTGCTTTCCTTTCCTTTCAAAACAGCACAGTGCGTGCCATGGCATTATGACAATTTTATGGTGAAAAGAAGAGCCCAGAACAGATCTGCCAAAGAAAAACAAAAAAAAACAAAAAACGGATGTCCTTGTGCTGGAGGCATAAAAGTAACTGCAAACAAATTCATGGCACTTTAAATTAATTTAACAAACAGTTTCCTCTTGGAAAGTGGGCAATGCTTCAGTGTGGGAAGCAGTTCAGTTACACCCACCAGTCAATCGCGCAGACGTGTGAAGCAAGTGGCCACGGTCACAATCCACACTCCTGCAGTATTAACCTGGCTAGGGGACATTCACTGTGCAGTCACTCTCACCACAGCCACATATACATATTGTTAGAGGAAAATATGTCCTCTTTGCTTCCACATGAGGGAAATATCAAAGTCAAGGCTGTCATCCACAAAAGGAGAGAGCAGCACTGCACCTTGCACCATGTGGCTTTGATGTGGTCTGAGCAGGCAGGCGACACGCACAAATCCCAGTAATCCTCAATACTTAAACTGTACGGCTCTGCTTGATAGTCACTGACACAGTCCCCCCCCCCATACCGTTCCTCTCCTCCCACTAGGTGCAGTTCTTCTCTGCTCCCTTCAGGAGATGTGACATCACTGCAGGGTGCAGACGTTTGTGTTTATGACGGATCCTGCTCGTCGACACTGAAAGCTCAAGCTACACCAGGTAGTAACTGTGTGTTTGCAGGTTTGGGAGAGAATCCAGCTTGGAAGTCATAAAGGACAGAGTCCTGAGAGTGTTATTTTATGGGCCCAGAGGTGTTGAATAAATCATTTTCCCCAGACCTAATTAAACACTTACTGCCTAGCCCTGTTAAGCTATTAACATCTGCTCCACCAAATGAACTAGGAAGGGCTCCAGCACTAGATGGATTTAACGACGGCAGGCAGAATAAATATAGTGTTCTCGTTCATGTTGCTGTTCCTTTTCCCATTTTCTCTGCTCGCCTTGCCTTTTTCCTGTTTATCTCTCCCTTTCTGTCTTTGTAATTGTCTAAGAGGCTGCTGCTCTCCCTCTTAACATTTTTTTTTGTTTGATTTAGTTTAATAACTGTGTCCTTTCCTGCGTCTGTTATCAAACAGGATACACATTATAGAAGCTGTGGTAGATTTCATTACATCACTGTTTGTTATAGTTTCTTTCTATTTTTTTTTTTAAGAAATGGCTGACATTAAGACAGTGCCTACTGCATGGTTCTTCAAAGGCTTTTAGGATGTAATTACATGAGAAACTTTAAAAGGAATAGTCCTGTATTTTTCATCTTGGGTTCTTAATTCTCAGGATTGTGGCTGTTCTGACTGTGAGTCATGCTAATTTTGCATTTGCCACTCGCTGTAGAGATTTGGGACAAGTGACAGTTATGTAAATCAAACACTTGTCTCCGAGTCCAACTAAAAGTAAATACAGAAATTATTAGCCTGGATTATCTAGTTTTCCTAATAACTGTGGGGCCCAATTACAGGGCAACCAGCCAGCATTTGGAAGGATTTATGTAAAACTGAAGTTTATTTGGAAAGCTTTGTGAGACTCTTGCTTCTTGCCCCTGATATACATCATTTGACCATGGTCATATTTCCTGAAGTTCAGTAAGAATTGTAAGAATATGAGCCAGGTTGAAATATATCAAGATTTCCTTTTAAGAGTATGGCTCTACCCTCAAAAACTTAAAGGTGCCCTGTGGAGTTTGCATTGTGTCACCCACATGCTTGCACACGTGTCCTCAAATGAATACATGAAACGGGAAGAACACTGCTTGCGGCCAAAAACTCCACAGGGTACCTTTAAATCCAGTGTATTGCATTGGTGGAAATGTTGATTGAAAGCTACTTGCCTGTGTTACCTGTGTTCACTATTTTTCTTTAACTTTGCCTTGCTTAGGTATTGGTGCAGGGGTAAGCACATCCACAAATTAAAATACCGTCATGTGACATTTATTTGAGAAATAATGTCGGATCCCATTAAAATCAGCTGTGCTCCCCCTGTTATGTGATGATAGACTCTCAGGCTTTGTGCCTCAAGCTGCACTACTTTTTTACTTCCATAATAGCATTATCAGAAATTCAGTGTGCCATCTACTAATTGTACCGACTCAGATGAGCATTAATAATCAGTGAATGATAATTCCTTTTTATCCATCTTGCGCTTTGTTCGAAAAGACAAACCTCTCTTGCACTGGTGGTTTGTCATGATTAGTTCAGGCCTACTGATCTTGGCTGCCATTCCCTGTGCTCAATAGGATTTGGTGTAATCCCACAGAGCAGAGCAGAGCAGATGGACACACAGGTAAGATCACAGTGGTATAGGGGCTATAATTGGCCTGGCCCTCTGCCTGCAAACCCCTTATACTGGTAGTATTTTCAATCCTTTAATTATGTAATCAGATTTCAAATTACTGTAATTCTGTGACTGTTATGATAACCCAGATCAGTTTATATCCAACGGGGACATTTCATTTAAAAAGCCTCTTACTCAGTGTACAGTAGACGTAGCTATTGGAGTTATAGCTGGATTGTGTATCAGAGACTGTGTGTCATTGTGTGTGCTGTGATCCCTCTGTCCCACAGAGCAGATGGACCAATGGGTAGCTCCACAGTCACAGGGGCATGAACTTGTCCGGCTCTCTGCCTTCCTCCGTCACACTCAAACTTTTTCATCAAGTTAAAAAATAAAGAAAGTAATTACTACATGAACTGTAATATCACAGAGCAGATGGTATCTTACGGCTATTACTCTTCCAATCACATTTTCTTAGCCAGAGATAAAGCCCAGAGTGAGAAGAATAGTGGTGAGCTGTATTATTATAGCTACGGCAGTCAGCTCCATGACTGCTGCAATGGGACTGTGCGTCATTTTGAATGTTAAATGGTACGAATTTCTCATGGTGATAGAATGGAATAGAGTTTTATTTGCCATTTGCACAGATACATTGCAGTACATGTGCATTGGAATTCTTGTGCATCCCCCCCGAGTCAAGGTTACTAAAAAAAAGTTAAGAGAATAAAATAAGAAATAAAAAAAAAAAACAAATAGAATAACCAAGAAATAAATAATACAAAAGAAGAGCAAGATAGTATACTTTAAATACTGAGAAGTTTTTTTTTTTTTTAAATTAGGTGCCTAATATAGGCACACAATCACTTTCAGTATGTGATGTTTCACATGGTGACTGTAAAGACCTATTGCACATGGTGATAACAGATGTATATTCCACAGTGGTATTGCACATTGACTGGGTTATGATATGTAGTAGCTTCTTCCCTCCTTAATGTCCTGTGCCACTGTTCTGACAGTGACTGGGAAGAAGCTGTTGTGGAGGCGGGCTCTGTGGGTGCTGATGCTCACCGGCCTGCGATGCCTCAGGTTGGAGCCTGAGTCCACCCACTGAAACAAAGCACAAGCCGGATGGCGTTTGTCTTTCAGGATGCTCTGTGTTTTGCGCCTGCAGCGCTCGGTGTAGATCGAGTCCATGGGGGGAAGGCTGCATCCAGTGACCCTCTCTGCAGCTTTTATGACTCGTTGAAGCGACTTCCTCTCAGCTAGGGTTGTGTTGCCGTACCACACTGTGATGGAACTGGTGAGAATGCTTTCAACTAGTCCTCTGTCGGCCTGGATGAGCGGCTGGCGTCCAAGTCCGGCCTTCCTCAGCACTCTGATGAAGTGCAGTCTCTACTGGGCTTTTTTCACTACCAATGTAGTGTTTTTGGCCCAGCTGAGATTCTCAGAGATGAGCAGGCCGAGGAACTTGTGACTGTCAGTTCGCTCCACCATAATCCCTTTGATGGTGAGTGGCTGCAGAGGGGGGGGCCCATCTCCTAAAGTCCAAAATGAGTTCTTTTGTCATTATCCTCCCCGTAGACAGTGATCTTGTGCACCAGGTCCCTGTATGCTGACTCATCTCCCCCTGTGATGAGGCCGAGGACGGTTGTGTCGTCAGCATATTTTCTAATCATATAGTAATGAGAAGGACATTTTCATTTTTAGCCTGTTTTGCAGATAACACATCTTAGTTGAAGAAGAGGAACGGCAGCAAATTTGTGTTTTTAGTAGAGTCTGGCCATTATACCTCTAAAGCAGCAATTAGCACCACTTGTTGCCAATTTAAAATAAGCCCTGGGATCCAAAATGTAGTCTCCTTTCACCAAAACAGTTTGGTGCCAGTGTTATTGACGACTGATGACAAACTTTTCTGATAGTGGTTATTTATGTTTTGTGCGCAGATAACAAAAGTGAACTTTTTTAGTTAGCAGGAGACACAACATCAAACTTAGCCTTCCAGATTGCTGAGTGAATTAGGATCTAAGACCCGAGGAGGTTGCATTAAAGCTGCGTGTTTACAGGATTAATCCGTTTTTATCGATTTAACTTCCTTTTTGCGGTTGTAAATTTAGCTGATGGAAAATTAGGCAGCTAGATTTGTCTTGAAAAATGTCTCATACCTGTCAAAATGTAGTTTACTTTTTACTCTATATTCCAACAAAGAAAGATACGGTTTTCTAAATACTTCAGCTTTTTGATTCTATTACTCAAATAGATAGTAAAGCTGGATGACTCAAAGCAAATTGGTCAAAGGATTACTGAGTTTTAGATCCTCTTTCTTCAGAGTGGTGCCTTAAAGCGCCACTATGTAGTTTGGGGAAGTACAGTGGCTTATAATAAATAACCCTTTGTTACTGCCTTGAAAAGAATCTCTTTTCAAAACAAACAGTGATCAGATCAGCAGGCTGAGAAAAATCTTTTACAATATAAAGACGCTGAAAGCTCCAGAGCAGGATTACACAAAAGTTTTCTATTGAGACTTTAGAGATTCCACACTGAAGATGCATCAACTTTTCACAGAGTCTTTGCAAGAGTTCAGGTTTTGCTCCACAACTCGACATATTAAAAGTGATTATTTTAAAAGGCACTGGCTTTGATGCTTTTTTAGCCAGCGTGTATTCTGCATCTCCCCCTGTGAGGACACACTTATTACAACCTTAGAATTATTTGTAGGAACAATATATTTAACAATGTGGTCCATTATTTAGAGAGTGGTGAGAGACTTTTATCCAGAATGATTAATCAAAAAGTTTAGCAGCTGAAGTTGGTGGTGTGTAGTACAGTTGTATTGTCTCTTCACAGCACAAAATGTGGACTTTTTTCTGTGTACAGAGACATTTCAGTTATGTGAGATTGGCTTTCATATAACTGGCATCCACTCCACTACATTTAAAAGTAAAATACTATATTTTTTAACTCCACTTCGTTAAAAAAACATATGATATTAGATGATATATCATCTTCTAAAATACGTTAGATTTTTACGTTCGATTCTTGATGTACATTTAGCTGATTATATATTTATACTCAAGTAACGTTTTAAATTCAGTACTTTTATGTATAGTGGAGTGTTCTATACCTTCGACTTCAGTAAAGGATTTCTTTGTTGTAGAAAGCTATGAGTATTGTAGGTTTATGACTTATTCATGAGAGGATTGCAGCTTTATTGTGTTGCTATTAAGATACCTGAAGTGTCACATTCCAAAATGCATGTTCACTTTTGAGGGAATGTAAAGTAACCAGGACTTTTACCACTGCAGAGAGTGACCAAGACGTTTCAGGTGTTGCTGAAAAAGAGGCCGACTTCTCTCGGAAGTGCACCTTGCAAGAACTTGAGCGGTGGAATAAGCATGCAGGAACAGTTAATCCCAAATAAATGGGGCTGCTTTACAGCTCCAAAGAAGCATGAAATCCAAGTGTTAATTGCGCTGTGTCTAAATCTTCTTCAGAAATGCCCCTTGGGGATCAGCACACTGCAAGGTGCACCTGTAGCAATATCATGGCAACAATGCAAAGGAAAATATACTGTAAGAAAATCGGGTCAATATTTTTTTTTCCCTTTTTAGTGCTGCTTATTGTGAATCCCAGGTTTCTCAGCAAAGAAGATAAAATGTGTTTCATTTTAATAATTTTAGGGAAGAAATGTGAAGGTCTTTGGTTTTAATGGTGCTAAGTTCAGTCTACTTTTTTTTTTTTTAAGCTGTCGTCAGTGTGAGAAGATATTGACGAGTTAAAATTATGAGATAGCCCAGCAGTGCTCCTGTACTTCCCTCTCCGCCATGGGGCGCAAAGACCAGAGCAGCGCAGCCACCCTGTAGCCTAATCCGTGCGCCTTTTGCCGTGGACATAATTAGATTACCGTGTTGCACCGATCACCGTCTCCGCTGCTGCTGCTGCTGCTGCTTGCTGCTCCTGCGGTAAATGCGCGGCTACCTAAAGACAAAAACCTCCCTTTCTGACTCCGCACCGTCTCTCTCTCTTTCTTCCTTCTGCTAAATGTCGCTAGGTCTCTCTATCTCCCCCCTCCCTCTCTGTCTCTCTCTCTCTGGTTGAGAGAGCAGAGGGGCTAACACTGGAGGAGATACACTGTTACTCTGTCTCTCTCCTACAGAGCTCGTAGTTACCCTGCAAGTCCCACACTGGAGACCTAAACTAAAAGACGACTGGAGGAAGAGGAAGACTGTTTTTCACTGAATGAAGGCCACGGCAGTCTCGTCTCTTTTTGTGACTTGAAGATAAACTACTCATTTCTTTTTTCTTTTCTTTCTTTTCTTTTTTTTTTTTTTTT
Organism: Toxotes lorentzi; assembly: GCA_037833715.1. Taxonomy (NCBI): domain Eukaryota; kingdom Metazoa; phylum Chordata; class Actinopteri; family Toxotidae; genus Toxotes; species Toxotes lorentzi. Next base: position 9,166,161 of record JBBMJY010000014.1, read on the forward strand.
TTTAGTCCTGAAGGTGCAGACAGCGTAATTTCCTCCCCCTCCTCCTTCTCCTCCTCCTGCTCCCCTAAAAAAAAGTGGGGTCGGTCTATAGACAGGCGGGTGGATGAGTTGTGTGGATGTTATTTCCTGGATTTCCTCTTCGGGATGTGTCTTACCGCGGTCCGGAGACGGCAACAGTGTGTGGAAAAGTAGATTTGTATGTTAAACATATGGCTTCAACGAGGATAACACGGTGAGTCGTACTGTTGATCTCTTTTTGAGCCCGTATCCCTTAATGAAACATCTCTATTCTGACTTAGAGCGTGCCTGTGTTAACTCGGCGGTGAGTTCAGTGACCTAAAGGCTCCCTTCTTTACTGCATGTCTTTTATCTTCCTCTGGCTGCCTTCACTATTTCTAGAATATGATACCCTTCATAGTTCCTCCTCCTCCGCGGGGGTCTAAATTTATTTTTGGTGGCAAGTGAAGCAGTTTGCGTTTGTGTGAAAAGAAAACGCTGCTGCTGTGAATAAAAACGGGGAGGGGGGTAAAAGACAGTAGATGATAGACCACAGCTGCTGGCACATGCTTTGAAAAACTCTCGTCGCTTTCTGCGTGATTGGCCACAGTAGTTTGAGTAGTTGGAGCTTTTTCTTGTGTGTCTGTGGGATCAATGGGGGGAGAATTCGCTGTCCGTGGTGCTGAGGCGGGATGAGCAGATTATTGGTGCTGGGCTAGTGAATTGACGTCGACTTGAATTAATTCAAGACAACTCAGCACGTCTATATGCAACACGCAGCTTAAATTTAAATTTATTTCACAGCTTCTCGAGCCATTGGTTGTCACTGAGGTTCTAATGTTAAAGGCCGATTAAACCTGGACTTCACTCCTTTTTATGTAACCTGCACCACCCTGGCTGTTCTACAGTGGATCCCCTACAGTTAATATTGGATTTTTAATGTTTTTATAAGCTGGATAAACTGAGTTCAGTTGCATTGCTGGTGGTCTTACCCCAAAGGGTTAAGCCCATTACAGTAAATATATGTGAAATAGGTCATTTCTGTAATTGAGCAGCACTTTACCCCCACACTCCCCTGTCATGGATCACCTGTCTCATCTGAAATACGGTGAGGGTAGTTCATTTTCAACAAGTAGACAGTGAAAGCGCTTACCAGCTGCTACACTACAGTATATGGTCTGTCTCAGAGTCATGCAGTGGTCCCGTCAAAAGCAGGTTACCTCACAGCAGCCTGCGTGTCTCGGATTATAAAGGGGGAGAGAGAGTCATCCGATTACCTTAAATTACGGCAAGCTGTCGCCTCCTCAATACGGAGCAGGTAGTGAGGGGAGAAAGTCAGAGGTGCCATGAGGTGGGGGTGGTGTAAAGTAGGTGTAACACCTCAAAGATGTTGCTGTTTTTGTTTGTTTATTCTGATGCTTTTACAATAGCCTACCTTTATTATGAGCCTTATCCTGCTCTGGGTGTCAACATATAAACCCTTATATAATGTGAAGCTTGGCTAAGTCATGTGTGAAAGTGGCTTGCACACACCAATAATGACAAATGCATGAATAGATACTGCTTCTGTGTCTGTGCGTCATGGTGAAGCAGAGCGAGTTGGATCTGCGTGTCCAAGTGACTTTACCTGTTGTATTATGTGTCATTGCTTTCTACCTGTGTGTATAGGTGGGTGGGATTGTGTGTGTGTGTGTGTGTGTGTGTGTGTGTGTGTGTGTGATTTTGTGTGGAGAGTGGGGTCAGACAGACAGAATGTGTTTTGTGAACCTGGGACCTGTCCACAAGTCACCATATCAAATCCTGTTAGGCACAGGATGATAGAAGCAGCAGGAGTTGGATCTGAATAACTGCTGTTAAGGCCCTGCCTTTTGAATGGGAGATACTGGGACGCTACTATGGTAGAGCTTTTATTTAGATAGTTAATTAGTTTTTTTAATTAGTGCAGTAGAAATGTGCACTTACCATCTCTCCATTAAAAAAAGCCAGTTTTCTTACTAACCACTTCTTTACCTTATCTTTGCTTTTATGTCTGCACTCATCAATGTTAGTTTACTGTTATCATATTTGACCCTTGCAGTGATTGTACACTGCAAATACCTGGATTTAATCACCTAAAAAGCACAAGCACATTAAGCAAAACATTAAAGTTTTACTTTTGGCACCAGGTCCTTTAGTAAGTCTTCCACAGACTTAAGGTTTCCTTTTTTATCCGGGTGTTTTCATGACTCTACAATCAGCTAATTCATTCAAAGCTATATTTTTTCAAAACGTATATTTATTGCTAATGACAGTAATCTAACAACACGTTGGCCTGCTTCGTTCGTAATCTAGTTTTTTACAAATGTCTCTGCACAGAATCTCTGGGGAGAAGTCTGTAGCTTTGAAGTAATGTGGAGTACAAATTATGAGTATTATGTGATTTAACTCACATAAGCTCTTCTCTTACACATACACGGTCAATTTGAGAACTTAAGAGTAAGAACTAGTTGTGTTTCTAATAATAGCAAGGCATTTTCATCTTAATTTTAGCAGGAATTGTTTGATACTTATTTTTTGTTTCATTCCAGTGGTTCTCAGTCTGAGTCCTTGAGACTCAGATATCTGCTCGTTTTTATTTTAGCCATCAGCTCAATGAATGATATATGCACAGGATGCTAAATTAACTACCTGGCAGGCTAAACCCTGCTAATCTGGGTCCCAAAGGTTACAATTAGGAACCCCTGCTTTAGTCACACTTTTCTTATTTTGCTGTCGTCTGTTTTTTTTTTTTGTGACTGTGAAAATGACTAACCCAAGCTATTAAAAATACATTAAAATGTCAAATGCTTGAGTGTAGCTCTTAGAAAATCAATACAAAATATTTCCAAGATGTATTTCACAGATGATGCTGTGGAACATGTTTGGGAAACAAATAGATCTCAAGATTATGAAGGTATGAGCTTTCACAGTTTAAGCACAGCATGTTTGGGCCACTAAGGCTAGTTACCACCATTCAGCCTGGGTAGTCACCTACAAGCAAACAGGAACGTTGCTAGCTGTCGTCATTGTTAAATTCAGATGTCGTCATTGTATTGTTGGAATGAGATGACCTGATAGTGCTTGGGTCTTTGGTGTTAAGGTAATGCTATACCATGTGTGACAAAGGGCCAGAATGACAGCAGAGAAATAGGCCATTAAGGTGAACTCTGATCCTCGCAGTATTGATTAGCTATAGACTGAAACAACCCATACAACAAAAATATATATATATATTAGTTTGCAAATATTGTTTGTACAGCAACCTGGATTTTCTTATTACAACATTTGTGAGAATGGAGTGGTGTTGTTTCCTCACTGGGACCAAACAGGGCCATAGGCATGGTTCAGTGATTAGCCTGGTTTCCACAGAGCTTGGCATGGCTGTTAGAGCCTTACTCAGATTTCATTACAATCACCTGGAGCTGCTCCACTGACTAGTGGAATTACTGTAACAATGACCACATACACACGCACAAACACATTTTTTTCTTACCAGTTGTTTGAAATTCACAATTCAACCACAGCTGCAGCCAAAAGTTTAAGGAAAGCTTCTCAAAGTTCCCAATCACGGCTTCAGTATATTTTAGACATACATCATGCTATTATTTTAGCATGATCATGACCTTTTTTTAAGATCGAAGTGTTTGGCTGCATTATCGCTCCCCATTATCTCAACATATAAAACGTTGTATGATTAGAATGCAAGTAGACAAGTGATGAGATAATTTTGAGATTTTAAAATGAATGCTTACCAACCTGAATTAATAACAAATGAAGTAAGATTAAACAATGACGGTAATTCAGTTTTTCTATCTGATTCACAACCACAGAATCAAAATCATATAGGACTGTTGTGTAAGGCAATCGCTGTCACTGCGTCACTACGTGATTCCTATCTTTCTTTGATCATAACTGACTTGAAAACCACCATGATTTTATAATATTGTGTTGCTGTAATAGCCTATTTACAAACTGATGTTCTTGTTTTAATCTAATTAGTAATGTTAGCAAATTGCTGAAGGTCAAGTCCAGAGTGCCTCTGCTTTTACTCCCTCTTTTAATTTTACCAACAGATCCCTCTACACTTGCTAAAAAAATTTAAAGCACTCTTTAGAGCCTTATTTACATTTATTTACTCCCCACCTGTGATATCTGTACTCTCTGTATTTGGTCCTGTCCTCCCAGTGCCCAGACTACCTATTAGAAAGATGTCATATTGAATTAGCTACACTCATGTGAGCAAGGCTAACCATTCTTATTCCTGACAGACAGCAACCCATGACTGAGTTCTTCCATTTCTAACTAAGGGTACAAGTGGACAGTGTAATCTTCACAGGTATTGTTGAATTCTCAGTGTATGTCAAAAGCATATGTTCTCCTCCTGGTTTTAGTCTTCATATTAGTGCTTTTTCAACTGTACTGTCCAATGTCTGTGCATTTACAATAAGGTGGAATCTATGTGTAAACACTACTGTTTTTCCTGTGTGCATTTCTGAATACAGCCCCCCCTTTACAAGGGGGGGCAACTTACGATTTTGTTGTTTTTGTTCAGCAAAAACCTATAATGTTGAATAATTCCTTTCCAGACAGCGTTGTGGTACCTGTGAAAGGAGGTGTATATATATTTGGCTTAATGCTCACAACAAGCTGTCATAGACATGTCTCATCGAGTTAGTCAAGCCTCTGTGAACAACACTAGCTGCTTTGTAACTAAAGACACAAGCTGTGGGTTTATGAACTTAGTTTAACTGTTCCCTGTCAGGCAAGAGAACGTGTGGTGAAAATCAAACAGGATTTTTTTCAGCCCACTTTCAACTAAAACCCATCAGGAACAACTAATTTTAAAGGTGACTTACCATATTTGACACCCGAACAACAGGCCTATCATTCTTTCCGGTAAGCTGTCAGCACAGTTGTTTATGGTTTCAGCTCTTTTGGGGTTCTGCTCTTCTAACAAAGCATCAGGGGCGTGTGTCATTATTATTAGCACCGTGCAACCTGTGTAGAAAATAAAAGCGAGACGAGGATGAAGATGTATTTTATGCCAGTGGTATTGTTATTGCTACGGATCCTTAAAATTAAGACTACATTTATCATAGACATTGTTCCAAAGAAAATGTTGCTCTTTGCTATTATCTTTTTTTTTTTTTTTCTGGACATTATTAAAGATAATTAAACACAAGAAGCACAACATTTATGGTCCCCAGAGTAAGAATCCCACTGAATTTGGTGATACCCTAACTTTCCCTGCTTCCCTTATTCTTTACAATTTGTGGTTTTGAGTGAAATGTGTTAACTATTGTATAGATTGCCAAATTTGGTTCCTGTTCATGTCCACCTCAGGATGAATTTTGGTGATCCCATAACTTTTCATCTACTGCCAACATCAGGGCACATTATTTGTCAAGTACTTTGGTTTCTGACTAAATGGGCCGTTTATACATGCGGACTCAAAAGCTGGGACATCTGTAGGCTGCTATTTGTTGTGAATTTATTCAACTTTATGCAAATGTACTCTGAAGCAATGTGAGTAACAACAAGAGGAGAGCCGGTTGCACTTGTTTTAAGGCCCTTCAGAAATGGAACAGAGAGTTGTTTACTACTCAACTCCACTCGTGGAGAGGGAATAGCTTCCAGTACAGAGACAGGGCCGCAATGCCCATCAGTCTTGTCAGCTTGGGCATCATAGGTTTATGAAAATAATTTGAGTACTGCATTTTAAAAACTGCTGAAAACAGCATTTTTCAACAGCAAAATGAACAGATGGAAAATACCCACAAAACTACAAATTCTCTAAAAACTTATAGCAAAAACATGAGATGCTTGTTCTTAATTGTAGCTACAGCCACAGGTAAAAACAACATTTGTCACATTGTGCCGGAAGAACAGCAGCCTCTTCCTGTTTGACGCTGTAAATCTTTCCAGCAGGTTTTCAGAAATCCAAGTGGGTGGCCAACATTATGAAATGTATATTGGATGTCAGGTTTTCTCTAAGATTGTTTTATTTCATCACAACGATAATGACAGAGATAACTTACACCATCTGTGGTGCTGAAGTGTAAGGACTCACCGTAGTTGATTTGCTTTGTTCTTAGGTACTGAGTTTGCACTGGGTGACGTTTTCAATGACTTTGACTGTTCTGCTCCAGCTTCATCGCAAGGGTGTTGATCCATATTGACATTTTGTTGGAATATGTTGGTTGTGATGCCAGGTGTTGTTTTGAATGTTTCTTTGTGAGGAATTGAGTTTACATTCAACAATACAACCAAGTTAATTGTTCCTAACAAGATTATCTGCCTGCTGGCCGAAGCGCTGCCTGGGATCTGCATATCTGGCAACCCAGGCAGGGGAGACAAAGAAGCAAATTAGCAAAAGCTGCCTAACTTATTTTCTCTGTGATCAAATTTTTACTCTCTTCATTACTTATGGAGGGCATTACAAATTTTATTTCGTTGTGCAGAGCGAATAACCTCTTTATATAACAGGCATAGTTAGAACAAATGGTGAAGAAAGAGAATGTATGAAAAAAAATTTTTTAATGTAAACAAAGCAGTTTAAGTTGTGTTATTCTGCTTACACATGGAAGTAAACACTCAGCAACACTCTAACGTTCCAATTTATATCATTCCACCCTAGATTTCCTTTTCCCCTAGACCTGCAATTTGTAAAACTGGGTCAAAAATTTGTTTTTGGTTGTTTGTGGTGGGCCCCTGTAGGAGAAGTTTACTAGTGTGCTTGAGTCCCAGGGTGAGATTAAATGAACTCACTTTTAATCCTGTGTGGTAAAAGTTCTGAGAACCCCCTTGCCCCACTTTAATACCCTAAGTAGCTTTATATCTGATCAGGGGCTCCTAAACCGCTTCAGTCCTGGACCCAAATAAGAAAGAATAAGTCAATGAGCCTTAGACATATTATAACACAGTACTTACTATGTTTGCCATGTAAATGTAAATAATGACTCAAAAATTGTGAGATGCTTACTTTTTTGGGGGGGTCATTTCTTTTCTCTTGGCCTCTGTCAAGTCAGCGAAAACAAAAGAAAATGACAGACATTCTGCAGTGCAATATTTTATTATGGTTTCGGAATTAAAACAGATTTTGATAACATTTCATTCCTAATATGCATTTGATTTTCATAATCTTTGTTCAGTTAATTTATATGATCTTTCTTATTGGTTATTACAAAGATTTTTTGGGGTCTCGCCATAAAATTTTAGGAATACAATGCTGTCTGTCGCTGCTATGGTGCTTTCAGTGGTGCTTGTTATGGTGCTTGCTATGGACATTGCTATTGCCTGAAACCACGTAGTTGCAACATTGCTATTACACATTTTGAAGTGAGACTGGGTTGTGATACATGGCCAGCAACAGTTGATTTCTCTCAGCAATCTCTTTACTGTGGCAGGGAAGGTAAAAGTGGGGCATAACTAATGGGCAATGAGGTAATTAAGTAGCAGGCTTTCACTCATGTTGCAGTCACTTTTATGCACCATTCTGGAAACAGTCAACACACCTGCAAAGATCATTTGGGGTCAGAAACATGTAGTTATTTCACAATAGACCAAGTAATAATAGTATTTTACAGGGTGCATAAATAATAGCTTTCGTTTCTCTGTATGAACTGCAGGTCAGGAACAAAAGGCAATTTAACTGTAATTGGAAGCATCCTGTTAACATAAATGCACATCAGATTAACAGCACTGTGGGCTGACAGGAATAAAAGAATTAATTTATTGATTTGTTGCAGTGAATAGTGACACAAAACAAATGTCCCACACACATGCAGTCCACATACAGTACAAGACCAAACATGACCAAGAAGAATTAAGAGAATTAAACACACACAAAGTGTGGTGGGGATGAGTCAAACCTCATTGCAGTGGGTTGGGTCTGGATATGGATATGGATCCAATTGTCTGTGACAATGGAAGCATATTTGTGTGTGTGTGTGTGTGTATGTGTGTGTGTGTGTGTGTGTGTGTGTGTGTGTGTGTGTGTGTGTGTGTGTGTGT
>JBBMJY010000014.1:9184507-9215036 GCA_037833715.1 Toxotes lorentzi
GTGTGTGTGTGTGTGTGTGTGTGTGTGTGTGTGTGTGTGTGTGTGTGTGTGTGTGTGTGTGTGTGTGTGCGCGCATGTGTTTGTGCTCTCTGTCACTGCCAAGTGGGGTAGATTTTGTCCCAAATCAACATGTTGCAAACCTGGGTTAACAGCCTTTCATACATAACTGAATGATTCCACATGCAGGTGTGCACTGGTATTTGTATTTGCAAATGCTATTTGCTGTAACCTACATGCGTCGTCTACTTCATTTTTGACAGCGTTAGGCGAGCTGTTTATCACATTAGGGCGCACAAAACTGATACAATGTCCAACTTGACATTTACCTGCTTGGACTTGACAAATTCCTGGCACTCACTGCCTTATCCTGTGTTTCAAAGCCTACTCTTCTTGTATTATCATTTACAGAAAAACGTGAGACAGTACTGGAATTGGGAAATAAGGGAACTGTGCTGTGAATCTTCAAGTTTTACCCTCCTGTTCATGCTGTACAGCCGTGTGGCTCCATTACACGCTGTCCTGTAACCTGAGAGTCACAGTTCACTTGCTCTGTGTCCTGGCTAAACACCCTCGAGCAAGACAATAAACCTCACATAGTAAGTCACCCGGTATAAGGCTGTCAACCATCTGCCTGAAATAAAAAAAAAAAAAAAAAATTCTAGTCTTGTTTTTGCAGCAGAGGAGCTGTGAAAGATGCCGTCCTACAAAGGAGACAGACACTGACAAACAGGCAGACAGACACACTGACAGAAAAAGAAATAGACAGATGTCGGCTGTGACAGTACAAGGGAAATATTTTTATTTGTTGTCTTTTTCTGCGCACATGCATTCACAAGCTGTTAGAGTTACAGTAACAAGGTCTTATCAGTCACATGCAATGACAGGGAGCTGATCACAAACACCAAGGAAGTGAACAACTTAAAACAGCACGTCAACATCTCTCACTCTCACATATTGTTTTGGGTTAAGGCTCCATTTTGTTATTTAGCTTCTTTATTTTACTATTTTTAACACACACACAGACACACATTCTCTGTCAGTATCTCATTGGTTATAAGGTCAAAGTTCTTTCCTCTCCAAAGTAGTTTTTCCTTTTCCTCTTTCTTTTCAATCTTTCTCAGATTGCCATTGTTTCTCTTTCTTATCCTCCTTTCTAGCCTCGCTATGCCCTCTTCTTGTTTTCTTCCCCACCCTGTGATCACTATACATCAATGAGAGGTAGTGGCCTTTAAAGTACAGGTTACAATCTGTGTCTCATTCTTTGTTCTTTCTTTGTCTGTCTATCTGTCTGCTATTTTCTGGGACAAAGTCTTTGACTTTGGTTTTTCTTCCTCTTTTCTAAGATAAGCTGTTTTTCTTGCTATTTTTTTTACCCCCTCTTCTCCTTTCCTCCGTTCTCTCTCTTCCTTTCTGCTTCCACTGCGTCTCCACGTTTATGTTATTCTTTCCTCCTCATTTCCTTTGTGTGAGCCCTTCTCTCTCTCTGTCTCTGTCGGGTGTATTTCCTCTCCTCTCTAGAGGAATAAAATGTTTTGAAGTTCTACCAGAGGAGAAGCTCCTTCAGCCCTTACACATTTCATCCTGGTTACTGACGCTTACAGCATAGCCTACTATCGTCTGCCACAGCATTCTGTCAACTTTACCGGGGAATTCAACATAAGCCAGGAACTCACCCCAACATAAACACAGTTGCATGTGTGTGGTCTACAAGAACCATCTTTATTAATATACCAGCACTACAACACACTACATTCTGCTCCTTAAATTCCTAATTCTACTAAATTGTTTGATTTTCATTAGGCTTTTAATAATCAATAATATGGTGAATAGTTGTCTAGTTATCTGGTGATATCTGTAGTTATATTGAAATCATGAAAAACAAATGTTGTTGCTAGGAGCTGCGTAGATTCATCTGCTCAGTGTTAGATGTTCACACTGCCATTAAAACAAGAGTTTACTGTTTCTTTTACTCATTTTTATTTTATGGTCTGTCAAAGCACGTGTAGTACTTACAATATGGTGGACTGTAGCTCTAGCATTAGCACCTACAAGTGTGGCTAAGCTCTATAAAATTTTAAAGTAATGATGATACAAAAAAGGCTTTCAGTAACTGTATCTAATGTGTCATGCAGGATGGTGCAAAAATGTTGTGTTTGTGTAGTTTGCTGGAGGCAGCTGTACATCTACTGCCAGTAAACATAAATCTTACAACCCTCAAAGTAGGAGCCTGAAAATACACAGTATAATTAATAATAATCAGCATTATCAGGACATTGCCTTATAATGAGTTGCAGCCGTGTTTTCAAGCCTTCAATTTTCTCCAGCTTAATAATTCCTATTGCACAATAATCTAACTCGTCTGCATCTCTCTGTCTTGACCTTCTCCTCTGTGATTGGTGCAGAATTAATAAGGGAAATCAGTTGGTCAAATTGCTTAGGTAGTTTGTGACAGTATAATAGAGAAACCAGCAGCAAAGTCCAGTCTGTGCAATATAAATTGACTGAAGCAAGCTTTCCTTCAGGGACTCTCTTCATGGATCCTCTCAGGTTTGCAGTCGTATCAGGTTTAAAGTCCAAACTGGTCTACTTTAGAAGGAACTAAAGTTCTGATCTTTTGGCCAGACCTAGACATTTTTTAGATATGGTATAATGTGGGGAAAATGTCTGTTGTTTACCCATCTACAATAAGCCTTTCATGTAAGTAGGTCATACGGGGAGCTGTAGTAGCGTAAAATAAATAAGAACAAAAGTATGTGTATCTTTTTGTATAAAAGTTAAATAAGTAAATGATGATTTCTGGTATTATCTCAATAAGCTGGACAGCAGTCATTGTTTTGTTCAGGGTATTGAAAAAAACAGTTCAGCTCTTAAGAGTGTTCCACAATTTGGGTCACTGGGCATCAATGGAAGGTGTAACAGGGTGTTGTCTGTGAAGCAGTTAAAAGCATCTCACCAACTGAGCACATGCTTAAAGTTCTTTAACCTAGTTAAATAAGAAACATCTACATTTGAGTTACATACTTTATGGGATATACAGCAGCGTGCATCACTTTGATCACAACTGCAAAATATGTTTAATATGTCTGTATGCTTTAGGATATCTGTAAGCTTCAGGCTGCTTAGCATTTAGGGCTCAGAGTAGTTTTGATTCATATACATCTAATATCCCTAGCAGTTCATAAAAATCAGTGTCACAGAAGAAAAAAAAACCCACCATCTTCTTCTCTTTTGGGACAAAATATCTCTGCAATGTCAGAGCTGTTATCAGTTTCCCCTGCAGGCTTTTTCTGACACTCTGTTACACCATGATCACAGTCCACCACACCTGCACACCATTATGGATAGACCGAAGCGCCTGAGTTTAATATGTTAAACTAAATTAAGGGAGGTTAAGAGCAGCACGGTGGCACTGTGAGTCTAAAGTGTGTCCTTACAGATGAAGCTGCTCCTGGTTCGAGCTGCCGTGACTGTTGGATTTCACCTCCGGGGTTTGGTAGAATATCACAATTACATTTTCGTTGTCAGCCAACTCCATCTCCATTCAGAGGAGAGACTCTGTCAGGGTAATCTCTGCCATGGGAACTTCATAAATCAGTCCTAATTAAACAGGCAGCAGATTTTGCATGAAGGGAAGCAGTTAATGTTGTTCTTACTGAATGAGCCCAGCTGAGTGTAGTCTCAGTTAAGGTCCTCTTCAGGATAATCACTTTTTGTAAAATAAAACATATTCTCCGTATTACCATGGAAGAGAGCTAATGAACACTGGAACAAACAATGCTAGAGGGGTTAAAGTGTTTGTGTACCAGGGTGCTGTCTCTTGATTAATTAGGATATATTGAATTAATCATACAATGATTGAAAAAACAGTTTATATGAGTCTGTTAAGGACCAGGGTTTTAGTGAACAGCTAATTGCTCATAGTAATACTGCTGGATCAATACACTGTTATACTTCCTCCTAATGTTTTTAAGTATACAAAGTGTACATAGTGGACCATTTATGTCCTCCAACTTTCAACTGTGAAGCCATGTATGGCCCTCTCACATGGGTGGAACAGAACAAGTGTGATGCAAGGCAGCTATTCTCAGTTTCCTTTACCACAAAGCAGTAAGACAGTAAACAAATGTCTCTTTGACTGAGAACTTTGTGGAAACCTTTTATTTTCCCTTCCGCCATACATCTTCTCCAAATAAAAATGTGATTAATCATACCCTAAGCAATGCACATACACACCTATCGGCTTAATTTATTTCTCTCACTCTCCTCTCCATGTAGCACCTTTCAGAATGTCTTATGTATTATCAGCTGTGGCAAATTTTCCACTGCTAGATCTGAGATGTTGTTGGGCACCGCTGGCATTTTGCACTGCACAAAATATTTCCTTCCCTATCGTCATCCACAGGTTTCTTTATTTTCCATTGTGGTGGCAATCTCTGTGAAACTGTCATTTACTTTGATGCACAGGCACGAAGATTGATCAAAGATTTTAGATTGCGACGTAGCAGCCGTGAAGAGCAACCATAAAATGAATATTAAATGCCATCTGAGCGTTAGATTGTGAGGGCATCTTACCTTAGGGATGTATTGGAGTGCACTGTCAATGTGGAAAGCATATTTTCATTCAAAGGTTACTTCTGTAGGGACGGCGCGGTAACAGAGTGCACATAGTTCAGCTTCATCAAACTCTATATGACTGCGGCTGTTTTTTTCAGTGGCAGATGTACTTAGACATCAATGTTCACTGAACATCAGAGCACAAGTGGCATAGCCCAAAAAGGAAATACCTGAAAAACACTATAATTGATTTTTTTTCCCCCTATTTGGGAGAAGGGGCAGACAAGGGCCACCAGATGTTTCTGTGCTGCTGCTTTCAATGTTGCATACCGCACAGCTAAAAATGAGGTGAGTGATTGTGACTGTGACCTGTGTTTATGTGTTCCTGTCTCCTCCTCTCTCTATGCAGCTGGATGCTTGGTGAAGCGCGGTGGTGAAGATGGTTAGAACGCACTTAATGGGGCCACTGTCATGGGGCCGGGTCAAACGGCCGACTATAATGGGAACAGGAGTCCTTTATCTGCTGCTGCTATCAACCTGTCTCGGCCAAGACGCAGAAGGTAAAGGCAGTCCCCTTGTCCCTCTTCTTATCCGTCTCTTTTTCAATCATTCTTCTTGTCTCTGTCTTGTCTCGTCTCTTTGGCTTCATCTTTTTTTTCTCTGTCTTATAATTCAGAGGTGAATCAAGTCTGCTCATCAGGGATTTAATACCAGAATTGCACACATTACTTCTTTTTTTTTTTACTTGAGGCTTATCATAGATAGTAAGCACATCTCAGATTCTCCTGATTCAGTATTGATCATGTTTCATGTGTGGTAACTACGACACAGTTTTACCTCTTATCTTACAATTTACTGTAGTCTTTTCCTTTCCGTCTTCTTTACCATTAATACTTTATGCTTGAGTCACACTTAGTTAATAATAGATTCTAATTAATACCATAGAAATATAAAATCAAAGTGAAATAGTTGTAGCCTTCAACTGTTCACCTGGTAGCAAGTATATTTGCTCTGAGTGAACTCTGTAGGTTGACAAACAGTGTTAGCCTACATAATAAAAGGCTTGGGATGTAAATGGTGAATGGTTATGGTTTTGTCTGCTGTGTTTTAATCCTCATAGTTATAGTTTTTCTTCTCTTGCTTCAAAATGTAAGAAGAGTCTGACAGTGGTAATAGTTAATAGGGAAAAAATTTGGCACTCATGTTGTAATGTAAAAAAAATAAATAAATAAAGAGAAAAGAAAATCATCCACATTTATATTTCCCTGAACTTTGAGCGAAGTGAGGCAAGGTAAGACAGAAATGAAGTCATCACCGACAGGAGAGCTCAGCATAATACTCTCTTGACTTTCTGCTCAATTTGTCAGAATATTAATATTCCATTTAACTCTTAGTCCTTGAGATTTATCTGGTTGGCATTTAGCTGACGGGGGCTGTAGCCAAAGGTGAATGTCTGTACGTGTGTGAGCTTCTGTGCAGAGATAGAAGGGAAGCATATGCAAGCATCAGGTCTGTAAGTGCGTACACATGAATTAAGTGTGACTGAAGGTACAATTCTTAACATACCCTCAGTTCACACATCACCCTGAATCCATGCGTCTCTGGTCTGCTGAACACACCTGTCCACCTGTTTTCAATTACACCTGTAAAGCTGTGTTTCCTAAACTGTTGGCAGGGTCTCAAAAACAGGATTGCAGGTATTATTCTGGTGGATCTTCACATAACAAGAATAGTATGTTTTAATGAGCTTGGGTTTCCGGTTGACAGACAATATTTTTTGGGTTTGGGTCCCCTCATGACGTGAGTGCAAGTGTGTTTTTAATGAGCACGAGTCTCAAGATGAGCAGTTGATTATAGCTGTTTGGACCCCCCCGCCTGACAAGAGCAGCAGTATGTTTTAATTAGCCTGGGTCCCAAGGTAAGGGGACTATATTTACTCACTTATGGTTTCCCAAGTGACAAGAGTTCCGGTATAGTTTTAATGAGCCTCGATCCAAGGGTGAGAGACCACACAATGTGTCAAAGCAGGCTTTTGGCTGAAAGTTTAACAGCTCCAAACCCGTTTACTCCTGTTTGTTTTCTTCTTTAGAAACTTGTCATAACTTTTATGACATCTGATTAAGATCATAATGTTTTAATGCTCATTAGTGAAATAACTGCACACAAATAGTTTATTCTAGCTATTGTCGCTGGATTCTGGCTTAACAGTAGTGATTGTTACTAGCAGTGAAAAGACCTAGACTGAAATGCAAACCCTCTCTTCTGGTGAATTCCTGTCCTGTACTTCACTTGACTGTGGTGTGTAGGCGTGGTTGTTTTAATTGAACATTATGTGCGAACGTGAAAAAGACACAACAGAAGGCATGAGAAGAGTTATGCTTGAGTTGTCATACAGTGATGTGTGTCTATCTCTGCGTTCATACATTTTAAAACCACAAATAGATTTAGTCTGGAGTTAAATTCATATGTTTCCTCCATTATCATCACTCACTCCTCTTGTTAGGACAGTACTTGTCATAAGTCTATTCCACTTTCACTCCACAATAGCTGGCCCTTAATTTGGGAAACCCTCCATGAGAATGCGAAAACTGAGGTGGATAGCCCAAAGGTGTTGGGGCCACATTGGCATTGAGCCTATACTGCTTGCATTGATTGACCAAATGATATTTCCATCCAAAACCCCTCGCTCTGCATTGTTAGAGACCTCTGGATCATTGCCTCTGGCAATGCTCTGCCTCTGGATCTCTTTTTCTGCAATTCAGATAGTGAAAAACAAAAGCTTGTTTTATACACCACTTATTATATCATTTTACATGCCACTCACCGTGCAGTTAATTGAACTTTGAAGTGATTTCATAGTTTTGGCATTGGTACCAACAACCTTTTCAATTTCTTCAGTTTCCATCTTTTTCAGCCCTCTATATTAAAACATTACACATGTACAATCAATCTAATGCAGTCCAACACAGTACACTTCAAGAGATGATTTGTTGGATTTATAATGTTCAGCACCTGTCTGACTGTGCCAGGGAGGTACCGGTTCCCATCTCTGTTAGATTCTGCAGATGGTCATGATTTTGTTTCCATTAATTGTATGTCTGTGTGATGGGGAGGACAATTTTCTTTATGAGCCATGGCGAATACTCTTCATTGCAAATGTCTATTGTGCTGGTGTGGTGAACTGGTGCTGCTGTATTTATTTATTTTTTTAAATTATTATTTATTTAATTATTTTTGTGTGCGTGTTTGACAGCGTGTGTGATGGTGTCAGCGTGTGGATGTGGGTGGAGTCGGAGTTTTCAAGGTGATTTTAATATTTATTACTACTTTGTTGTTTGATGTTTCATCTGAAGGGAATGTCTGTCTCATCTATCCGTACTTCAGCATCACCTTCTTTTCTTTCTCTGTCTTTGTCCCCATCACTGCCTTTTTTTTTTTTTTACATCTACCATTTCTTCTCATCATCTCTTGTCATCTGCCTCTTACACCCCCGTCTCTTTAGTAGACTGGTATTTCTCGAGATTGGTATTTCTCCACCTCTCTCTCTGCTTCAGGAACTTTACCCCTCTCCTAGTTATTGCTATTTCTTTTCTATGTGCTGTTGCCACTTCCTCTGTTGCTCACTCAACACCTCTCTTTTTTTCCCCTCTGTATATTCCTTCCAAGAGATTATTTGTTGTGTTGATTCAATAAATTTAACCAGAGATTCTGTCCTTGACTCACACACACACATACAGTACATGTGTACCTGCTCCGATGACTTCCAGAGAACCTTCTTCTGTATTTGAAGAGTGTACAGATCAACTATGTATCACACTGCCACTGAATAAGAGGAGGTGAAAGTTGAGGTTAAAAGGATAACAAGAAGTATAACAACACTGGCAGCAGAATAGATGAAGAACTGCAAAGTGAGAGAAACTGGAATAATGCCACATTTTGAGAAATGTGCATATTTGCTTTCCTTTTGAGGGTGAGGTGAGAAGATCGACATTAATCTATTGTAAGGACATGTATAGACTAGCTTAGCATAAAGACTGGAGTCAGACGGAAAATGGAAAAAATAAGTCTTACAATTGGCAAGAAGATATAGCTCCACGTAACACCCACCTAAAACCACATAATTTTTATACTTTTTTTATGTTTGGATTGAACAAATGAGACATGAGTGAGCTTTAGAGGTGTTGGTAGGTTTCATTTTTCAGACAGGCTAGCGCTGGGGGTGTGGGGGGGCTTGGCAAATACAGCTTGACGTGGAGCTATAGAGTGGGAGATGAAGACAGCTGTTCACCTTCACCCACAACTCCCTCCAGCGTTGTCAGATCAGGAGGAGGAAGATGAGGATTAAATTAGACCTCAGCCACGTTCTTTGGAAATCCAAACACACACCTCCTACTGTTATATGGCTCTGCTAGCTACCCACTAGCTAACTGTCAAGTGTGGTTTCATATGATGGACAGGGTTGGCTAGTTATCCCAAATAACATTTTATATCTTTCTCTATTACCTAAAATGTTGATGTGTTCCTTTAAATCAAAAGTCGAAATCCAGACTACACCTATGGACAACAATGTGCTACTGTTGCTGGCCACCTTAAGTTCACTCGGGGTTACTGCAGCTGCGTTTATGTATTTCCACCATGTGTCTTCAAAACAACTACCGTCTGATTACCACCACTACGACTGTCAGCCGTGTTCAACCCAACACCGGCTGAGAACAGAGCTGACACACTGAGGCAGAGACAAAGAGAGAGGTGGGGGGGGGCATAGTGACAAAGTGGTGATTCCTACAGCACTGGGCCTGGGTGTGTGTGTGTGTGTGTGTGTATGTGTGTCTTTGTGTGCAGGCGTTTTTCTTGCGTGCGAGCAGGTCGACAATCCGTTTTCTCCTGGGATACATCAATCTAACACAAGGTCACACTGTCTCTCCTCTACAGTCCTCTCCTTTCACTCCTCTGCTCTCTTCTTTCAATCCGTCCTCCACTACCAACCCTCCTCTTCTTTTCTCCTCTCGTTCGCCTCAAATCGTCTCCTCTCTCCTCTCTAATTTTGTCCCCTCTGCTCCCCCTCCGTCCTCCATGGATGAATGGATAGGAGAGGGGAAAAGGATGGAAGGGTAGATGAATGGGTGATGGATGAATGGCTGGGTGGTTGGATAGAGAAGACGGAGAGGAATTGGACCTGAGGGAGAGGTGTAGATTGGTGTACCTGCTGATGGAAGCTTAAAAAGGACATGACATACAAGAACTTTTAGAGTAAAAACCACAAGTTGACCCATACGAACACTTATACATATATTGTGTATAATATTATGTCACTGTGAGGTATGTCACTGTGAGGCTGTCAATCCTCATTAGTTTTATTGTTTGCTTGTGAAAGAGAAACACTTTTATGCAGTTTTAGCAGCATTTTTTAAGGGTGTTCCAAAAGATGTTTTTTTTGTGTAGGGGGAATTACATCTCAAGAAACCTCACTTGATGCAGCTGCATATTTCATGACAGACTCCTCCAACTGCTCTCTTGTTATATTATCCATTTCACTTCAGTCTGCCTCACGAGAATGGACAGTTTCATCATAAATATAATAATATTTACTTGGCCATTTTTTTTGAGAGTGCCAGATCCAGATTCTGTGGCCATCAATCAAGCAATAGAAACAGCTTTTTCAAAGTCGTCTCTCCTTTAAGAGAGAAGTCTTCTCAGGAATCTAATCAACGCAGACGCCTCTCAAAACAACGCACATTTGCCTTTATCGCTACAGTATGTTCCCATATTGCTAAAGCATATTTTGTTCACCATCATTGGGTTTTCCTATTCACAATCTAGACTCCAGGCAAGGTAGCCAAGCGAGTATTTAACAGATGGTAACAAGCAGAATGCAGTGGAGTACAACTTCAACCCAAATGAGCACACATTTTTCACAATATGGCTTGGTAAAAATTTTGGTTAAAAAGCTTCAGAAACTATTTGAACTCATATTCCAAAGAAAATGCTTAGTCTTAAATTAGAAAGTTAGCAGTCACTGCACAACACTACAGACTCTGTCTCTAATTGGTTTTTGCTCCTAATTTGACATGTTTTAAACACTATTGTGTTAATATATATTCAATGTCAGGATGGAGATAACCACTATTGGTCTAATATAAAATTACTATGTTAATATTAATATGTGAGCTTTAGGAGGAATTTATTTCCCCTGCACAGAGCCAAGCTAGCTGTTTCCCTGAAATGATGAACAATTGTTTTAAGGTTGTTTGTTTTACAAAATTCAACTTCAACCCATTCACTATTGCATAGAAAACAAGAGCACAGAACATAATTATCTTCAGAAGACTGCCTGCTGCTGTCTGTGTCCTGTGAAATGGGCTCACAGTGCATCACTCACAGGCCCAATCTGAAACATCATCAGATGAAATGAGTCAGTTATTTCGATGGAGGCAGGCCAGTGCGATGGCTCAGATGGATCAGGGATGCCTGTGATATTCTCCTCTGTCATCTGGGAAGAAAGCATCCTTGGTGGGCCAATACTTAATGCTAGTCCGTGTCATCTGATACCGACTCACATGCTAATTTCTCATTGGTTTATATGTACTGCAGCTATGATTAGTATATAGTTGTGGTTTTAGAGAGGCTCAAGGAATGTTGAACTATTCCTTTAATCTTGTGACAATAACACTATTAAAGGTCAATATAATTCCTTTGTTATAGGCAATGTGACAGCTTTTCTCTGTGGAGAGACTCGGTCTACATCAGTCCTGGCTCAATACAGACACACACACACACAAACACACAATCAGCGTTGCCCAGGTGCCCTCATTGAGCCACAGTCTCAGCATGTATATTTTATGGTAACTCTAGCAGGTGTGAATGTGAGTCAGCGTGTGAGTATAGACAGGCATATGGGCTCGACTGTGTAAACTGTGTGAAGCCTGGCGTGAATATGCATATGGAGTTGTGTTGAGAAGAAACGGATCCTAAGCAGCATGCGTGCGTGTGTGTGCGTGTTGTGGAGACAGTTGCTAAGCTGTGTGTCTGTGTGTACTAAACTACAATTGTTGTTTTCAACAAGCTGAAGCCTGTTTGGGCTCTTGGGTGATTGCTGTGGTCTTCAGCTGCAGTCACAGTCACAGTCTCTTCCCTCTGTCGCTTCTTCCTCAGTCGACTTTGTTCTTAAAGGGGACTTTTTTTCTGCCACCCTTGGCAGCCTGTACCTGATTATTTTGCCTGCCAAAGTTAGATGGAAAGAATCTGAATAGTAAATAAAGAGGATATTGATTGAAACACACCAGGTTCAAATAAAGAGGCTTTGGATGGATGATAAATCTGAAACGGAGCAAGCCTTTCTCACTGACTGTGTGATATTGTCTGAACACAGACAACACAGGTCTATTTCAGAGTTGTGCGTCTTTTTATGTGGTCCACACCTTGAACACTTCAGCCCCATTCCCCTCACACAGCTCTCCATGGAGCTTTTCATCAGCTTGACAGGAACCTGGCATTAGATGGATTTATTCATTTGTTAATGAACAAAGTCATTTCAGTGATTTTTTTTCCCCCAGAAACTTTCACAGAGGAATGCACACTTATCTGAGAATAAGTGAATTCTTGCAGGAAGACAAGTACATATCAATGAGGGAAGAAAGGCACAGGTAAACCTTTGAGGGTGAGCATGAATAGACATTTAAGGGGGATAAGTACTTGCAAACAAGAGAACACTAAGTATAGGAGCTCACTGAGTGGATATCTCATACAAACAAGTGTACTCTTGTAAAGAAATATCCCCATGACCCGTTTGAGAGAAGAGCAGTGATTTCATTGCAGTGCAATTCACTCTTCATCCTTAATTTCCACCCTTGGTGGGGTTTTCTGCAATAAGAGTTAACTGTTATGGCAAGAGAAAGTGCATGATTTAATAGAGGACCTGCTAACAGTTTGTGGCAACTTAATTGATTGATTTCATCTTTTTGGTTAAACTTTTACACTATTACATGGACACATTTGGTTTAATCAGGATTACACTTGAGGGAAGTGCCTGCAATTTCTTCAGATTGACTGCAGACACAGAGAGATTAGACTTTAAATTAGCATTACCTGTATTCAGGGTATTCAATTTCAGTTCGTTTTATTTCCAGATCTTATCATGCTCATCTCTCACTTCGTATTACAACACAGACTTTTTATTTCATCCCATTTAATTTTTATTATTTGAGGGGGAGAGCATACTGACAGGTGGAGAGAAGGAGGCAGATGAGAGGAGACAGAGGAGGGAAGAAACCAAGGGGAGAGAAAGAGGGGAGACACAGAGATGCCCCATAGAGAACAAATGGCTGGTTAGTAATAGATGAGGGGCATCAGTTTACACTGAAGGATAAAAAGGCAGTCAAGCAGGGGATACACATCTGTCATCTGCCGCTCACACACACTCACACATGCCAGCTGGTAGAGTGTGATGTAACTAGTGACTATTGCTCCATGGCTCATGCATCTTTCTGGATTGCTAACCTGAAATGCACCCTCAGAAAAAGCTTCAGAGGGATAAAGATGGTAAAATTCTCGCCCACCACAACAGAGACCTGAGATTGTGGATGAACATGTAGGTAATCAGGCCATGTTTGTGGCTGGAAAACTAATGAGGGTCCATTTTGTGGTCACTTCATTTATGACTCCTGTTGTTTGGTTGGGGAACCATCTCAGAGAGATTGAACTAGCATTAATCTTCTTCACATGAAGGCCTAAAGGAAGTGGCTGGCTATTTTCATATGCAACTAATTTGTGTGGAGCCCCCAAAGGGTCAAGGTGGGATTTTTTTTCAGAACCACTTTTGTGTTCCCTTGCAATACTTTTGCATGTTCCATAGGAACAGTTAGCGTGTTGGCCCAGTCCAGTCAAAACAAACTGTCAGTTTAGGGAAATGCTCTGCAGGTGCTACGGAGAGCAGACACTTTACATGATGCATTTGCTGCTCTTTACTCTTTTCAAAAGGCTGAGCTCCAACAGGATATAGCCACAGACTGTGAGCACAGCTGCTGCTCTGTCTGGCTGTGGTGCTTGAAGCCATCTCACTACACAGCTAAGTTAACCAGCTCTGCTAATTATCTATCGAGCTGCAATGACACAGACCCCCACCTGAGCCAGCCACCACTGAGGCTGCACCCACTCCTGCTGTGGTGACAACCAGCAGTGATCTACTACATAATCCATAATACTATATCATAATACAGGTCAGCCTTTTCTCTACAGATCAGAGGGAATGCAAAATGTGCTGCAAGGTAACGCAAATATTGCCAGGGTACGCAAAACTTAATGTGAGGGACAACAAAATTTATTGCACGGGAACCCAAAAATATGGTGACGGGACATAAAACTTAATGCGAGAGGACGCAAAATTTACTGCCAGGGAATGCAAAGGAATTTCAGACAAACAAACCAGCTTTAGTGAATAAGTTTTGTAGAGAAAATAATGCTGACTGGAATTTTTCAACATAACCGGGAAACGTGCATTGAATACAGGATATGGATCTGTAGGATGTTCACTGTCAATATAACTTGTTTTCCCTAAAATATCAGATCCTGGCCCATAAAGCATGATTAGCATTTTTTCAGTTATGTTCTAACAAATCAAATAATTTGTTTGGAGGGAGAGATTATTGTGTTGGGACTCATCCTTGTTAAATATTTCAACCCTGGCTATAAAGCAATATTTTGACAGTTTGGGAAATGTGCTTTTTTTGTATTCTTTCTGAGAGTTAGATGAGCAGATCAACAGCCCTCCGATGACTGTGCATTAAGTATGGAGCTTAGCTGGAAGCCCCCCATCTACACTAGCCAGCATCTATTCATCTAACAAGATAACAAGATGTGGGATGCAGAAGACAAACTCTAGTCTTTAGTGTCAAAGTCCTGTGCTGCGTATATTCAGCCATCAACCCTCAACACTGCGGGGGGGCAGTCACTGCCAATAAATCCAACATTTGGTCTGAGGGGTCACTTTTAAATCAGCACACCAATTCTTTGCCTCCTTGCTACTATGACAGATTGAAAAAACAGTCATTTTCAGCACAGAGATAAGCTAATTCTGAGCCCTAGGACAGTTTCATCTATATTTGGGAACATTCAATAGCGTCTCCGCTTGCAAGGAAACAAGAAACAGTACCAATGAATCCTGAGATAATCTATGATGTCACACAGCTGTAAAGCTTAATCACGAAGGGGAAGAGAGAGAGAGAGTGTAGGAGAGGGAGAGTGAGTGTGATCATTGTTCCATGAAGTCTATTTTCTAGGTGAGCAGATATCTGTCTTCTAGACTTCCTCTGGGATTTTTCCCAGCCCTCCTCCAGAGCTGTACAATGATGTTGCCCCGTCTGGTGAATGTGGGTGTTCTTGTATTTCCGTATCCTGGCAAGGACAGAGGGATGAAGGAGACTCCTTAAATGTGGCTGCTGTTTTCCCCTCTGAATGGGACCATTTTAAGCCTCCAGCTTGGGAAAAAAGCTTACAGAGATAAACACATCAACAGCACATTTCTTATTTGCTTGGACTCTATTTGTCTGACTCCCCTCTTTTTTTCTATGAAGGTTGATTCTTGTCTTTCATTAATGTTTCCTCTGCCTTTTCATTCCTCCTATCTCCTATTCTCCCTTGGCTGCCACCTTCCCTCTCCTCTTCCCTCCTTCCTGGTGGGATGTGGCTGTTGCTTTCGGCAGACTGGCAATATGAGGGTAAGAACCACCTCCTTTCTCTTCCTCTGTTCAGTGTGTTCAGTCACTGTGTTAGTTTATTAAGCCCTGCTAACCCCAGAGATGGATGGTTGTAAGAGGTTATGTATGTCGTTACTGATTAAAATATAGATCTAACCAGCTTATCCTTTATTCATCTCTATATGTTTAGCATGTCT
This sequence comes from Toxotes lorentzi, assembly GCA_037833715.1. NCBI lineage: Eukaryota > Metazoa > Chordata > Actinopteri > Toxotidae > Toxotes > Toxotes lorentzi. The sequence continues at coordinate 9,199,950 of JBBMJY010000014.1, forward strand.
TGGTTTTCACTTTTCTAGGCTTTTTTTCTTTTATTTTGTCAGTTTGTCTTTGTCTCTGTCTATAAGAACAGTCTCTTTCCTGTCCATCATCCTTTTCTTTTGTCTGGACGCTATTTTATTTTTAGCTTCCTTTTGCTAACCCCTTACACCTCAGTTTCGACTCATCCTTTTCAGGTTCACTCCTTCCAGTTCTTTGTTGGTGCTTCCTTTAACCACTCTATCTCTGATACACACACACCCACACACACACACACACATATATATATAGCACCATGCTGTGCAGAGTTCAATTCCATTTCAAAAAGTGAAACTCTTACAGAGTGATTGCAGCAGCCACTTATTTTGAAAGGAGAAAAGAACTAAAAGCCGTCTAAAAACGATTTCACTCTGAATACGAACATTCCTCAAGTGAAATCATCCATATGTGTCACAATTAAGTTTTACATTTCAAGCTTTTCTAAAAATGGACATAAAGAAGTGGAACCTCACAGTGCATCAGTGCTCAGTGCTAACTGTATGTTTTTCTTCTTCGCCCTCCCAGAATGTAAACTGTCTCGGACGGGTCCTCCTGCTACCATCGTTGCCATAGATGAAGAGAGCCCCAACGGTAAAGTATTCATCTGTTTTACTTCTTAATTTCAGTGTAAATGGGGTTAGGGATTTCTGTGACCTAATCATCAATGATTGGCATGACAGGTACCCTACACACACTCATACTCAGTGGGACCGTGCCAGCTGTGTCATAGTTGTAATCTTAAACTCTCTGTTAGAGGGGATAAGATATTAGATCATTCAGTTTGTCACTGTGTATGAGCATAAACAACAAAAAGATCTCTGCAGTCTCTTCATCTTTAAATGAATGCAGGCTTGTGTTACAGAACTTTGCTGCTCATAAGACAGCTTGTTTAAAGGCATAATAAATGACATTTTGGAAAATATGCTTATTCGCTGCCTTGCTGAGAGCTGGATCTTAAGATTGATACCATTCTTCATGTAAATGTGAAGCTACAGCCAGTTAGCTTAGCTTAGCATAAAGACCGGAAACCGGAAACAACCATCGCCTCTAAAGCTCACTACATGCTATATCTCATTTCTTCTCTTCTCATCTTTTCTCTTCTCTTCCACCTTAAACCACCTGATTATAAACAAAAATAAGGCTGCCACAGTTTTCAGACACCTTTTATCTGAACTCCAAAGGAAATATCCTCAGTGTGTTTAGTTAGCTCAAACTATATAATCTAATTAGTGACTCCTGGTTTGATGGCTGTGCCACTTAGACTGTTCAGAGGAACATAACCGAGCACACAGTCTGCTCAGAGGTGTGTTTTGTAGTGCAGGCTTGTGTGTATATATGAACATCATTTTTGTGAAGTTCAAAAAATGTAGGCCTGTGCCATGTTTTATTAATTTGTTGTATTTACTGCTGACTGTTGTCTGTAAGCCAAATTAACCCTCATAGAGGTTTTACCCTACCCAACTCGCAAAATTCACACAGGCAAGTTGGTCTGTGTGTTTAAATTACACTCTTATCTTCAGCCTATAGATTACTGTACAGAAACGGCGACCTGTCATAATGTTTGCCATGTCTGCTTTTCAACAAGGTTTTAAATTGTGAGACGAGATCACAGTAATCCTGACTGACATAAAAAGAGATTAGCATAGCGGCCCCAGACAGAGAGGAGAGCAGCGCCTTCCATCTACTCAGCTAACATGTCTGGATCAGTTGGTGATGGCTTAATCCATTCTATTAAGCTATCCCCCCTCTTATTTCTCCTGTTTTCCATTTTTAATGTGTTCTTCTGGGTATGCACATGAGACTGATACTGGTAATTATATGTAGGACTTTGTTTTGCATGTCCCACTTCCCACCCATGTTAGCCGTCCATGACAATAACAGCAAGCACTTGTACCAATATGATCTGACTGGATCACGGAAAACTCAGGGGTGATTATGTACTTTCTTCACCCTTATTTTTTTCTTTTAATCTTTCAGCTTGTTTGTTTCAATTAAATCACTTATCTGAATCCAACATGCATTTTATGACATGCAATAATGTGACTCTGTCACTCTCTGAGGCAGGTTAAGATTTTTAGTTCATTTGACACTGACATCTATAAAATAAAAACACATTATTATGAAAATTTGCATATCATACTTTCCACATTAATGGTATTATAATAAATAGCTGCAGAATCAATACATTTTTTCATTCTAAAAATATGCAGAAGAGTTTGCAGTACTTGTTCAGCCCTGAATAGTGTCTGCAGGCCATGCTATGTTATACAACCTGTGCTTCTCAGAGGTTCGAGCAGTAGCCTGTACGTAGCTTGAGAGTTGAAACCCAGGGCAATATAAATCGCCATTAAGCCTACTGCTGTGAGCACAGACAATTTAAGGCTACTCAGATGAGCATATCAACATTTTTATCACCTCCTCTTTTCACTCATCTGGAGTTCAACAGCTGGACAGTAAGAAGATATTTTTTTTTATAGAGATTGAAGTGAATTATCCAACTCAAGCTGTAGAAGTGAATGTACAAAAATGGGATTTTGAAAAGTAAGGGAGGCATGCTCCTCCCTCTCACCATCCGTTGTTCTGCAACTGTTGTTCTGCTGCAAAATAGTTAAGTTCAAGATATCACAATAGGAGTTTAGCCTTGCAGATTGGCTAAAAGAGCTATAATTTATTCTTTTGTCTGATTTTGTATTTGTCGCAATAATTTTTGTTCATAAGGAAATAAATTTGGTCGTAATATTATATTATCTATTTAATGGAGGGTTGTGTAATAGAATGATATTACAGTAAAACCTGGGGCAGCTACAATGTGTGTGCACGTGGCCTCAACATGACAACCGGTAACTGCTTTTAATGTGGTGGCTGAACAGTATATACATGCATATACATGAGTGTGCTTATTTCTTCATCTTATTGTTTAACAACAATGTGTGTGCCTCATGATTCGTCCAATTGTGTGTGCATACTATATGTACAAATGTGTGCGTTTGTGCCTGTTTGAGCTCTAATCTTCCTAACAGGGTTTCTGAAGAATAATTTAATATTGGAATGGTTTGTATGCATAATGCCATGTATTGCTCTGTGGCTGTGAAATAGTGTTAGGGATTTAATGGAGAATCTAGCTTTAGGGTGATTATCTTGGGTCGGTGTTAGCAAACGGGAGAGAGACTCAAGGAATGAAAGGAGGGGGAGGGAGAGAGAGGGGGAGGAAGAGCGAGTTACAAGATACAAGCTAGCGATTTTTTAGCCCAGGGAAATGTCATAAAAGAAGATAATGTTGAAATTAGGAGTGTGATTTTAATAATATCTAGTAAAAGGGTGATTAGAATGAGTGGATATGTGTGGGAATGGGTGTGGGACAGACAGACAGACATAGAGGCACACACACACATATGCACCGAACAATACACACATTTAGCCAAGAGATACCAGTATCTCCAACAATATATTTGCACACAATAACATAATATACATAAGAATATTCCCCTGATGCATTAAATATATAATTTGGCAGATAAAGCAAACTATATCAGCATACCAAAATGCATGTAGTACATTATTATTCTACTACTGTAAGTATACTCCCATATTTCATACAATACATGTGAAGTGGAAGAAAAGTATAGTAGGTAAAGATTTAACCAAGGGTCTATTACAGTTGCTTAACTAAATGCAGTCCCTATCAGATTTAAGGTCATCACTGAAATAGACTGTTAAAAAGGTGCATCACTGTCATCATCATATCCTGCAAAAACACACGAATAAACAGAACACTTTTCAGATTATGTGAAAAGCATGACAGCAATGGAAAAAAAGGCAATGGAAACCCTTGACCCGAAGTAGCCTAACTTCATTCATACTAAATAAAATGCAGTGACTAAATTTATTTTGCTACTGTGTTGTAAGAAGACTATTGCCACCCTGATGGGTTGCCAATCGCAAGAGCTAAGACAGAACAAGGCATCCAAGAAAAATGACAAAAAAAGTGCCTGTGAGCTTTTCCAAACTAGTTGTGAGAAGTGACACAGTTATCACAAAGGGTAAAGGCACCATGACAGAAGGGTGGTATCAAAACCCAGTGATGTAGTCGTAAATTGAACACTGTTAAACCTGTAAAACCTATTACATGTTGAAAATCCATCCATCAAAAGTCAGTGTCAGTGTTCAAAAATATTGGTTATTTTCTAAAAGGTTTTCAGTGAAACTTGAATAGACTGCTTGAAGTCTTCACCTTCAAATCACCCAAACTGTACTTACTGTTATCAACTGTTCTGGCAATAAGCATTACTTTGAAAAAAATACAAACAAAAATTGTAAAGTAAAATCCACAAGCCTCTGGTTCATGAAATTAATTTAACTTCAATTTGTTTCCATGAAATTCTTATGATGGCATCCTGAGCGGAATGCCGACAACGGACCGACTCAGGGCCATTAAAGGCTGGTGTCCGCATACAGGGTGCAGCTGATTTTTCCTAGCTGAGAGAAATTACACTTTTACAAATTCAAGGATTTAGTTCACAATGCATTAAATTAATGGACTGAAAGTTTGTTAATAATCATAACTTTTCTCAGACTTTTCATCCAGATAGTGGAAGTCGAGCAAAATCAGCAAAAGTTTGTTTTCTTTTCTTCTTCTAAAGCCTGTGTTTCAAACTAATGTTTTAAGACTGAATCACTTCCACAGTCAGATACCTTAATTTGTGGGAGGAGGAAACTGCCAACCATAATTAACCCAAACATCTCTACCCTCGCTGTCAGTGTACATGTGTTCAGTTATGGTGGCGTCACTAAAGTGCGCAACACACATCAGCAAGCAAATTTATCAGAAAAGGAAACAAACACCATGAACATAAATGAGTAAAAACAACTTTGATTTATTTATTTATTTATTTATTATCTTTGATATATCCTGATCAGATAACATTCATCTGTTTGAAATTGTCCTCTAGGCAAAATACGCTGTCATTGAATTATCTCATGATAAGTGATAGATAAGCAGAGTTTATCTGGGCCCACATTCACTACTTCTGTTGTCGTGTCTATCTATGGGTATTCGCCTTGAATCCCTCTTTTCTGAAGTAGCAGGTAAGGTGTGATGATTACTTTTCAGTCCACGGCTCATACCTGGCTGACACCCCATTCAGTTAAGCTAATGTCCTGTAAAAAATTCTATTCATGCATCGCTACAATGCACATTTTCTCTCCATTTTCTCCTAATATTCTCTTTATTCTTTATTTCTATAACCCTCTCATTCAACCCAGTCTTTCTCACTTTACTTTCCTTGGCTATCTTTCTCATTTTTCTTGCGGTCTAATTGCCCTTTGTGCCTCTTTTTCTCAGGCAATCTCTTGGTGTTGCTGCACACACACACTCACGGCTTCATGCGGTTCTGCCTGTATGCTTTAACACATGGGTCAATTTAATCAGGTGCTGCTGAGTGCAGTATTCAGTCACACATCCTATAAAGTGAGGTCACTGTGAAAAGAGCCCATTTATATTAGATGGTCTATGGAATTAAATTAGATACAGATCAGTTACAAAAGGTTTAGGCACTATCTGCCTCTCTTTTGCCTGTACTTGTGTTTCTTTACTCATTTTGAAAGACACAAAAACCAGAGGAGAAAGATAGCCAGAGGATGGCAAGGAATGAATTTCCCCTAATGAATTCCATTTTCTATCCCATTTTTCATATAAAGAAACCAATTTCATTAAAATTCCCCGTTTATTTAACATTGGCGAATCACAGCAAGGCATTTGACATGGTTTCCATGGTAGCACAGAAGGCCATGACCCAATTTTATGTCTGGCAGATCAGATATGAGATAGTTCAGTGTGTGTACGTGTGCGGATGTTTACGTTGTTGTATGTGTGCAGATGTGCGTGTGCACATGGAGGGAAAATATGCTTTTTCTAACAGACACATACTAGATCCATACCCACACATAGAAGAAAACACAATCTCACTTGCTTCCTAAACTTTTCTCTCTCTTTAAATCAGTCTTTATCAGCCATTTCTAATTTTCACTCTTTCTGTCTATTCTCACTCTGCCACACACACACACACACACACACACACACACACACACACACAGAGGCTTGTAGGTTCATCAGTGACAGTAGCACAGGACAAGCCAGAAAAACTCTTTCTCCACTTATAATGTAATGTTGTACACAAATAAAAACACATGTGCACACAAAAAAATTATGTCCTAGGCTGAAATTCTGCCGTGCTTAATAATATGCTGAAGGATACTTTTGTGCTCTCTCACACACACATACAATAGTTTTTTTTGTTTGTTTTTTTTTATTAATAATGTAGTGTCTAGGGCCTGGTAATGGGTCTCTCATGGTTTGGAGCTGCACAGAGTCAAGCACTTAAACTTTTTGCTTCTCTACTGTTTTTTTGTTTGTTTGTTTTTATTCCTTGCATATTTTTTTGCACCTCTTCTGCTATTATATTGTCCAGTACACTTAAAAACAACCCCTGACAGGTAATGGCTGTGTATTTTCATCTTGACTACAGTTTCACAAACCGTTGTGTATACAACGGTTTGTGAAACTGATCCCACATATGAAGGAGCATGTGAAGTTTGAATAAAAATACTTGAAACTAACACCAAAAGTTGCACTTGAAATCTGTAAAATCCATCAGTAGATTTAATCACATCTTTGACTCCTGTGGGGTTTTAACATTGAGATACAAATGCAAATGGTTTAAAAACTCAATGAAGTTTGGCAGCAGCGCCAAGTTCTCATTGACACTGTCAATCAACAGTAAAGTCAGGATGTTTTTTTGAAACGCACGTTTATCTGATTCTCCAGCTGCCTTTCTTTTCTTCTTGTGAAACTTCTTTGACCCCTTGCCCTTCTCTGATTCAACTCCTCTTGGCTTTGTATTGATTCAGAGATAATATGCATCGCTTGAGAACATACAGCTGACAGTTTCCATTCAAATCATGTTTTATCTCCTTGTTTGTATTTCTGATGCTCTCTCTCTCTCTTTCTCTGTCTTTCAATATTCCTCCCGTTCCCTCACTTCACCGGCCACAGTTGACTGTGTTAAATGAATCAGGTTTATTCCATCTGTACCGTCTGTCTTATTACAATGTTTACTTTTATTTATTGAGTTTCTTTTTTTTTTTTTTTGGTAAAACTCATGCAAGATGAAAACATTAAAGTCATTATAACATTTATTTTCATTTATTGTATACCTGCACACCAGCTTTCTCTCTCTCTCTCTCTCTGAAACATTGATTTTATTTTGTATTCCAGTTGGTCTTAATCCAGGCATATCTGGTCTGCCCTGTGTAATATAATTTGACTGAAATCCACATGCTTTTTCCTCTGTCTCTATCTCTTAGTCTTAGTGTTCTTCTCCATCTAAATGTTCTTGACCCTTGGCTACAACCTACATGTAATTTCCAAGTATATTCTTAATGAACACAAAGAACTCTTTGAACTGTCCCTTTTTCTTTTACTAATAAAGTTAGATCTAGGACCAAACCATTTATCTTTTATTTAAATCAAACTCTATTTCCAGGAACTCTGGACTTTGTGCTCTTCTCTCTAACTGCTGGGTCAATACAGGTGTTTTTATTGTGTTCGCAGGAACGTTGTTGGTGGAGAACATGCAGATAAACGGCGTGGCAGAGGGTCCGGATCGTACCATCTCTCTTTCTCTAAGGGATAACCACGACTACTGGGTGATTCTCGACCCTTCCAAACAAGCCCTTTACCTCAACAGCACCGGAAGGGTTCTGGATAGAGATGTAAGGAAACTGAACTACTTGATTTCAGTCTATGCTCATGTTTTGTTAATTTTTTTTGTCCTATTTAGTTTTTATCTTACAGGATCTTATTGTTAAAACTTTATATCGTACTCCTTGGTTTGGCTCCTTAGTCTCAGATAGACACTGAAATCTTAATGAGTCTGGTGTGTCTCCTGATCAGACGCGAGTGGGACAGGTACTGCTGCTGAATCGAAAATTGAAAGCACGTTTTAATGTAATGTTGCTTCAACAGATGAAGACGAGGCTTCTGTGTGTTTCTTTGGTTCCAGTTTCTCTTTTTCGCTTGACTACAGAAGATAAATCTGGTGGAAGCAAATTTCCATGGCTCTTCCACTTTTTCCAGCATTTGCTGTTGTGACAGCAACGAATGTTTTCGCTCCATCTTCTCTGCATCAGCCTTCTGCTGCTTTGCTCTGTAAAACAATCCAGCAGATGTTTTTTAAAGTCTCATTTGGCACAAAGAGTATAGCACAAGAAGCCAGCAGTCATCTGTGTGATAGTTTAATTTATTTTCTTTTTCTTTCTGGTTAATTATTTATTGCTGCTGTACAATTCTGCCTTCAACACTCTAACAATCTCTATCTGTCCCTCTGTTTATCTTGTTCCCAGCCCCCCTCATATATTCATTCCATTGTGGTTCAGGTTCAGTGCACCAACTTGCTGATAGGCACGGTGATTTTGCACGAGGTCCGCATCGTTGTCCGAGACCGCAATGACAACGCGCCACATTTCCAGCAGCCAAGATACTATGTCGCCATCAGTGAGGTAAAACACTCGCACATAAACTGAGTGTCACAAATATAAACACACACAATCTTTGTTTCTTACAGAGATGTAGTGAAGCCCAGAAGCAGTCCAGGCCAGCATGAGGACAGCAAATCAGCTGTACTGTACCTAGCTTTTCCCATTCTTCTCCGGGGGCCATGTGTTAGATGCTGCGTCGATGCAGCCATGACCTGCATTCTGAAAATGTAGCATGGCAGAAGTGGAAACTGGAATGTGTTTTAAATAAAAACCTCCACCAAATAGCATTGTACATGGCATTTTACTGTCAGACTAAAATTAAAGGGCAGCACAGGGAAGAAGCAGAGTTTTTGGGCAGCTGTGGAAAGGATCTAAATCTGTTATTCTGATGCTTCCAGAATAGTCTTTACAATGCCAATCCAGTGTCCTCCACAGTTTGGGGAAGCAGAATTTAAACAGAAGAGGTTCAAACTTACATGTACAAGGGTACATGTACCCCACTGCCAACACAGGCCTAGGCAGACCCAGTAGAATATCTCATTATACAGTCTTCCACAGTCTGCCCAACTCAATCTGTCTTCCCGACCTCTCTCTTTCCCTTTCTTGGCCTCTCTTCTGTGTTTGCAGCTTTCCTCCCCCCCCTCTCCCCCACTTTCATGCCCCTTCACCACTCCCCGCTCTTCATTATGTCACCTTTCTTCAACCTCCCCACCTTTCCTCTGCCATACTTTATATATTTCTGGTTTTCTCTCCTCCTTCTGTACCCGGCGTGTACCTCTCACAGCGCACCAGTTTCTCATTACCCCTGCTAAAATAATTCCCTCAGTTCACTTCAACAACCACCAATACAATTTAGGAGATCCATTGTAAAAAAGAAATAAAAAAAAAAATCTTTAAAATATGATTCCTGTGCCGTGCTGGGGCAAATGTGGTCAGTTTGGTGGTAGTAATTTAAAAAAAAAAAAAAAAGGTGAATAAATCTATTCCAGTGTGGGTAATAATTTAAAAGCAGGAGCAGATTTATTCAGATATGAGTGCAGGTCTGCTCATTAGGCAGACAGCTATTGTCTAATTCACTTCTGTTGCCCCCAGAACTCCCACCACCTAATGCAGTAAATTTAATATTGAGAGAGTGACTCAGAAGTTCATCCAATTTTATCCACACTAAACCTGCTTTTCCTTGTCTATAACTAACAATTATTAAGTGCAAGAAAGTGAGGCATGTATTAAGACGCACAGAGAGGCAATATGGTTATTTATAAGAACATCTAGGACACAATTTATGAGCTCACTGTGAAAGTTTTCGGGTACAAGGTGATCCCTGTGGCTGATTTCATGAGCTGGCACCAGTGCCTGAGTGAGGAGTTGTTTCATTAGAGCTGTATCCAAATGTGGCAAAGTGACAGGATAAGACGTTCTGAAGACCATTGTTACATCAGTGGGAGGCAGAGCTAACCCTGTTGAGGGAAATGATGTAACAAATCACTGGTGCGGCAGCTAAATTAAACTTAATCTCAAATGTTTCTTGTGCTGTCTGGAGATTAGACTTCTGGTTTGACACCTAATCACAGATCCCTGGAAACATGGCTGAAAAAAAAGGGGGGAAAAAAAAATACAGCACAGCAATTTCTGCTTGGCAAAGAAAGTGTTCAGCTCTCAGACTGAGAATTTCTCTCAGAAAAACTTGAATCAAACTGAACATCTTTCCGAATATCTTTCTATTAGAAAGTGAGTTACTAGATCTTGTTGGAACATGTTCAAATTATAGTGAAAACAGAAATGAAAGACAAAGTCAAACCTACTTGAAATGGCACACAAATTATAAATTATCATGAACAAACCCATCTACGGCATTAACAGTGCGTACTGCATGTACATTTTAGGTTGCTGATTAAACATCATGTACACTAGATATACTATACACGCTGTACAGACTGCTGACTATCTTACAAAAGGATACTATATTTTGGGGGATTTTTGAAAGTGTTTTTTCTTCCAAAAAGCAACAAACAATTGGCAGACATGAACATTGTGAAAAGGATTATGTGAATTTGACTGCTCCGTGCATTAAAAGATGCTCCCCATCAGCTACTTGCAGCTCAGCTCCACTGTTGTCATAACTGCTCATTAATGTAGTTAATTTTATACTGGGGTTGCTGTAATAAACTATGGCTAATCTATTTTGACAGTAGACTCATTATTTTATAACCATGAGCGTTTAGGTCCAGTCTGTTTCTGTTTTTGTTATTATTTTATTTCACTGAAATCAAAGACCAGAGTAAAGGTGTCAATGCTTTCTTTTGTCTTTTAAGTCACAGGCGCTCTGAACATACCATGCACAATTTGCTGTCACCAAATTTTTCCACTTGTATCTAAAACTTTTATTAGATGGGGCAATGGGGTGTAGCAAATATTCAAAGTGGTGAGACGGAGAAAGACTGAGGCAAATGCTATAGACAGAATGTCGGGCAAGCTACGCATTCTGTGTTTCATTTTATTTCCAGTGCAAATGAAAGTACACAAACAGCTGCATGCTGATCTTCCTTCCCAAGCCCCATTTGAGCACAATAAACATAAAACTGCAAGTCATTTTCTGTTTGTTTTGAAGAGACAGTGGGATACCAAGATCCCTTATGGCCAAACGCTTGTGAAGAGTGTTTTTAATGTGTCCCTCCTTCATCTCTACCACATACCGACATGAGATGCAAAAAACAAGACCCAACAGAGTAGGATAGGAGCTGTTTAATGTCAGTAGTGCAGAGTGTTAAAGTGTTTGACAACATGTAGTGTGAGCTTGTCGACAAAGATACTGAATTCCTCCCTTTCTCTCTCTGTTGTGTTTTCAGCTGACACCAGTGGGAACCACTATCTTCTCTGGTTTCTACGGGAACAATGGGGCAACAGACATCGATGACGGTCCCAACGGACAGATAGAGTATACGATCCAGTACAACCCAAAAGACCCGGTAGGTGATCCATCTGCCTGCCCAACTCGTGATGTAGCCAGGTTATAAACTTAAGCACAAAAATTTGGTTCCCTAAAATTTATCGTTGAGCAAAAATCAACCAAAATTCACAAAAAAGCCTGCATGTTTACATATTTATTTATTTATTTATAGTTAAAAACTGACATCACAGCAGCAGTGGGCCCAATACTCCTTCAGTGCTCTGTGTATGTCTAATACCGTAAACACTAGGTTGATAACCAAACCGTGTCCTGACATCAAAAACGTGGAAGTTTCATTGGCAGATGCTGTGTATAGTGAACCGCTTTTCCCTGTCTCAGGGTTTACTTGACTGACATATTTTGTCATTGTATCTAATCTCAGTGACAGATACACTAGGGATTTATTGTACAAAGATGAGTCAGTTATTGCTGACGATTGTATCGTTTACTTGCTGCATGAGATTAGATACAGAGCACTTTCTTTAATCTCTTATTTTCTATTTTCCCTTTATTGGTATGATAACATCACTGATATATTGTGAAAGAATGGAGATTTTTAAGCCCTGAAGTATCTGTACAAATATTATGAACCAAGTTAGTACCAGTAACTCAGCTCTTTCTCACCACTTTTTTTTTTTTTTTTTTTTTTTTACAGCAGATTACTCTTGACTCCTCTGTTTTTATATCTCTCTTTTTTTTTCCAGTATCACCTTGCTCATGGAAATTCTTGAGTGACTCACTGTGTTTGTGTTTGTAATGTATCTGTGTGTTTCAGACAGCCAACAGAACCTTTGACATCCCCCTGACGCTGTTTGGCTCCGTCGTACTAAGAGAAAGGCTCAACTATGAGGAGATAACACGGTACCTGGTCATCATACAGGCTAACGTAAGTGCTTTTGGTTTTTCAGATTTCCCCCGACTGAGTGGGAGCATAGTCTACAGCCTAGAGTGTTGTTATTTTTATGTAAATTTTTATTATTATGGTGGCGTTACTGTTACACAGACAGACTATTTCTGCTCTGTTCAGTCAGCCTTAAGCGCATCCTTAATTATCACTAATGTCTTTGTTAATTTAATTGTTTTCCTCCTTTTATTTTGCAGCACAGTGTATGTTTTATTTATAAAAATGGTCTACTACATGTAAAATGGAATCATTGAGAATGGTGGTAGAAATTTGAAGAACCTAAATTGAGGCATGACAGAAAATGATTTAAGTTGCTGATTGCACCATTAAGGTTTTTGTTGCGACATGAAAACCTTGCTTACAAAACTTTTGGTTCTCGACAACGTATTCTGGCAAATATTCAAATGTCTCAAGGCCCATTTACCCTGAAAGCATTATTAAAAGTCAATAGTACACTGAAAGATTAATGTGTTTCTGACAGCTTGAAAGCCTGACATATCACAGTTCATCTCAATACAATATTAAGAGCGTTTGAGTGGCTGTGAATTTTGCTGATATAAATTCTCAGTACAGATTTAGAGATATATGCTAGAATGAGGCTTGGAATGAGGCTGACCTGAGACTGATCCACATAAACGTATAACCGTATCAAAGTAATTTATCTAAATAACAGACTGATAGTATCTTTTTATGACTATTTTATATCCTATCATATGTCGTACATTTTGCTGTAAGTGCATTTCAGTAGTGGTGAAAAGAATACACTAGGTGGTCAACAGTAAGGAGAGCTTTATGTAATGTGTGGTAGAGGAATGCTCAGTCCAGGTGTAATTACATAACAGTAAAACAGGAATTCTAAGGAAACTTAATTAAGGTCTCTTGCTCTTTATCTTGTTTGGCCAGTTTTCAAGTTTGTGAGGGAAAAACACGGTTAATGACAGAAAACTGCTTCTTATAAAGAGAGGGAAAGAAGTGCTGATATATCCAGCTATGCTGCCTGATGCTGCAGACAGTGCTGGGATTAATGTGAAGGAGATAAGGATCCAGATGACTTGCACTAACTTGAAATAGCGGATATTATTTTAGAGGGTTTTTAGAGTAAATGAGTGGCTAAATTGATTATTCAGTTCCAGCAAGTTAGAGTTTCCTGCAGATTTCCTGATTTTGCTATTTTGTTGTGAGAGCATTACAAAGTAAAAAAAAAAATAAAAAAATAGATAAATAAATAACACAAAACTTGGTTTTGTGTCTTAATTGTCTTGTACTGAGCACTTGTATTGACCATTCAGATGAATAGGCCTGTTGAGTGTTCCTTGTGAATCTGCTGAGCAGCTAGCTACCTTTGTAATTGGATGGCAGCTCTAGATTTTTAGATGCATACACAGATGTGTGATCGTGTGGTTTTATGATGCATGACAGTGTAGACACCTGTTACTCACATGACACCTGTTACTCACCCCTTAACATGAAGTCTTTGGCACTGAGGGCAAGAAAACTTATTTAGACCTTATTTTAAGTACTTTATCTGCCCTCCATGTTTAATGTCATCTAATTCATGACCTCCAGTGAAGCCTGAAAGTTGTGGGGAATCATTTGCTATATTTATTTATTTGTTTTTTTCTGGCCAGTCATTGAATAGCCAAAGGCAGGACCGGAATTATGAGTGAAGCCATTATCTTGTGTTATTTTATTGATAATTCCAATACATTCCCTCTGTGTGTTTAACCTGTATGTCAGTCTTATCTAATTAACATCCTTTAATGAAGCCTGGAAGATGTTGAACATTATCTTCTGTGTTTAAGTCTTAAATTTTCTTTGGCCACTCACAGAATAGCAACAGATGGGAGTGGGAGCATGTTAATGTTAATTTATAACTCAAACTTTATACTTTCCTAAAGCAACACTTAGTGAGGTAAAACCAGTCACAAATTGTTATCAAGGAATTTGTTTAAAATCCATGTAATCTTCTTACTTTATTAGCCTTCATAAAACATTGATAATGAACTATATTATATACACAGATGGAAAGCACAGAGTTTCTCTTTATCATGCCCGGACAGTCTGTACGCGGTTGTGCTGTGCTGAACCAGTTAGAAATACATTTGAAATCTGTTTAGTTGCTCTTGAGGTATAAACAGACATGAAGGTGGAAAGAGTAGACACCGGCCTTTGAAGTTATTGAGTGTACCTGGCAGCTTTGTTGATTTTCAGAAAATATTCAGCAGGACTATGTTGTGGTCACTTTATATTCAAGACTTGAAGACGGAGATACCCAAGTATCCAAATATGAAAGTGTAAATACAAACGTGCCATATCAACTAAAAATGAATTAAAGCTCTCTGTCTCTCTGTAGGATCGAGCCCCCTACCCTAGTGAGCGCCGTACAGCCACGACCACTCTGACTGTGGATGTATTGGATGGTGATGACCTGGGTCCCATGTTTCTACCATGTACGCTTGTTGGAAACACCCGTGACTGTAGTCCCATCACGTATAAGGCTAATGTACTGGAGCTCACAGAGCCAGTAAGTGTGTGTCCTTTATGTGAATATACATATACAATACAATGTATGTACATTGCAGCATTACTTCTTTCCTTCAGCAGACTTTCAGTAGTGTGTGTGTGTGTGTGTGTGTGTGTGTGTGTGTGTGTGTGTGTGTGTGTGTGTGTGTGTGTGTGTGTGTG
>JBBMJY010000014.1:9221450-9256984 GCA_037833715.1 Toxotes lorentzi
TATATATATATGTGATAGGTGTTATTTCATTTAATAGGTTTTCATGAACACCAAGTGACACAAGAAAAACAAAAGCAGCCTAATTCTGCTCGATTGATCACATAAAAAGAAAACATTATTTAATCACTATTTACCAACAGTGACAGAGATAAAGCTGTAATTCAGAGTGACACCAGCACTTCTGTTCACACATGACTTATGACTTAAGACTTGTAAGGAAGGCATTTCTTCTTTCTGCTCAGCAGAGTAATATGTGAAGTAATTATTGTGTGTTTGTAGCTAGTTTGCAAAGGATAAGATGTTCCCAGAATGACAGAGATGGAATTGACTGCACATTAATGCTTCATAAGTGATTCATAACGGTAATGGTGCTCCATCGCTGCAAGATATCTTGATTACTGTTTGAAACAGTAAAATGTGCAGTCACAAAAAAAAAACAACATACTTTTACTGGTGAGGATGTGCAGAGTCCGTAAAAAATTTACTGACATGTCTTGACACAGACATGATTACATTTCTCAGCCTCCTACAGTGAAACTAATCTCTGCCTGAGTAAGGATTATGACAGTGTCACCAAGTGCAAAATGTCTGTTGTAACTTTGAGCTCCTCTGAGATCTATGATTTATAAAAAGATTAGCACGTGAATGAAAATGAAACAGATATGGTCATTTTAGGAAGCTGACAGCGATAGAGCCGGTGGCCTTCATTAGACTCCATCGAGACTAACTGTTTCTTAATTCAAAAGACCAGCAGGAGTTGATGATCAGTTTGGACAACAAAAGAGTTTTAAAGAACTGACTGTTAGAGTTGCGAGTGGAACACAGAATGTATTGATTCAGGCTTGGACACAAACACCCGTAACCACAAACATAGGGGGAATTGTGCCATCTTGGAATGCACCGTCCTTCAGAAGCCAATAAAATCAGTGCTAGCGATAAAGATGCAACACACACACACACATAGAAATACACACTTGAGAAATGTGAACGTGCACATGTGCCTGAGCTGCTGCTCCTCTCACCAGACCTTGATTTCCCCACTGAGCAATGTAACATTCCAAAGCACGATATATGTATGCAGTGTGTGTGTGTGTGTGTGTGTGTGTGTGTGTGTGTGTGTGTGTGTGTGTGTGTGTGTGTGTGTGTATGTTGTGTGTGTGCATCCCCACATTCAGGGAGCTGAGATGAGAAAACTCGGAGCATTAGCCATGCCTCGCCCTGTCTCTCTCCCCTCTCGCTTTTATACTCCCCGTAGACGCCCACCAAGCAAACATATATTGATTCTTACACCACTTACTAACGTCTCTCTCTCAGTCTCTCTCTCACTCTGGTTTCATTCTTGTGTATTTTGTTTTTGCTCTGTTCTTATTATGGCTTTGTGTTGCTTGCTCTCTCTCAGGCAAACCAGAGTCCTATGCAGAATATTTCAGCTTAAACAGAACAACAGCGGGGCTCCTGCTACTAAAGCCCATCGATAGAGAACTCTACCGCCGATTTGATCTGGTTATCAAGGTGAGGAACACTGCACCTGCAAACGGGGAAGGTTTAACTGGATTTTCTCTCAGCATGTTTTTTTTTTTTTTTTTTTTTTAACTGTCTTTAACCCCCAAATATCCTCACAGATCAGCAAATGTGTCAGCTTAAATAAAGACTAAGTGTTCCTTCTCAGTTTATTTATTTGGTGTTTCATGGTTTCTCTCAAAAGTATTCTACCCTGGCAGTAATGGTAAAGTATTAAAGCCAGGCTATGCTGTGTGAATGTGTTTTTGGCTCAATTAGGCCAGTAATGGAATTACAGCATCAAGCAATACATCAGGTTCTGCTCTACTGAAATTGAAAACTGAATTTTTTCTCTATCAAATCTTTTTTGTTGTAGTTAAAGGTGTGTGTGGATCTGTGTATGAGTGTGTACACTGATGTTAAAACCCATGAAAAATTTATGAGATGACACCGTATTAATATTGCTTTTGGGAAAGTAATCCCACATGAACTAATAAGCGAGAAATGTGGTGTGGGAACAGAAAAGAGGACCCACAAGAGAGTACAGAAAGGCAAATAGAAAAACACACAGGCCATCCGACAGTTGCATAGTCACATGTTTTGGATTTGCAGACTTCAATAAACTTTAAAGGCTGGATTCTGAGTCTTACAACACAAGATTATTTTGTTTATCCAAACACTCTAATTCACGAGCAGTCGAAAAGCAAAGAGAATTGTGTCCTTTAAACACAAATGTCCTAGATTTGCCCCCTAAAATTTATATTCTTGAGGGAAACTGTTTCCATTTCAAAAGTTGACAAATTGAGCAAAAATTTTATTGTTCTAAGATAAAGTCAAACTAAACCCTATCAAAAAACTGCAGTTCAGCAACTATATCCAGTTGCTCTATACTTTGTTATGAAATAGACACAAGCATGTGCAACTGGTCTATTCACCATCAACCAAGCTAAGGGCACTTCTACTGAGGACTGTTTAACATTTACTATGTGAAGTATTGTCATTAAATACCACCTCAGCAGCAGGATTTGTGTGCAGAGTACAGAAAGTGAAGCACCATAGCCCAAAAAAATAAACAATTATTTTATCTGTCCCCTTTAGGCAGAACAAAACAATGGCCACCCCCTGCCAGCTTTTGCCAACCTCCAAATCGAAGTTCTGGATGAAAACAACCAGGCACCCTACTTCCTGGAGACCAGTTACCATGGCTACGTTAGTGAAGCATCACCAGTGGGAACCACCATAGCGACTAATGTCAGCCTGTCTGCACCGCTGGCCATCATAGCTCTGGATAACGATGTGGAGGAGGTGAGGGTAAAAGCATGTAGAGCTGTCACTGATGAAGATATTGGACATTGTTTCATATCAATGTTACTGACAAATCAAATTCAAACAGTCAATAGTCAGAATAATATTAATATTATACTATTATTAAATACAGAGAACAATTCAGAAGGTCCTATTTGAAACTTTGAAACAGAGGTTACCAAAGTACAAATTCAAATAAACAAGATATTTCATGTGTGGCACTATTATTTGTTGCATCTGCTTCCTTTATAGCTATCGGCCAATAAGACGCCTGTAGGTATCAGCTGAGTTCATTCATTTCATCTTTACCTCTCTGAAGCTTCAACTGGTTGTTGACAAGGATTGTGGTGTTCTTGACAGTAAAAATGAGAATTCAGTTGCTGTAAATTTTAACGGTCAAAAGCCAGTGTTTGGTAACAGTAACAAACCGAAATTTGTGCAGACCCAATTTAATGCACAGCCTGCACATCAGTGCTGAGGCGCAGGCAGAATCTGTTTTTGATAATGTGAAGACACTGTCGCCGTTCAAGATTCATAGTAATTTTTTTTAGACAATGGGTTGTTGATTTCAGAAGAAGGGCAGGCAAAAGCTAGCATCTCTATGGCGACTGTTGATTTGCCTGCTGAAATGACAGCTGTAATCGTAGACTAAGTCCAAATTTGCTGTAGCAAGCTACTTGACAATACTGTCTCGGGGTTGCTTTTTAATATTTCCTGCTGACTCAGACAATGAGGACCCTGTAAAAGGGGTCTTTAAAGACACTCTTAGGAACAAGTTAGGCAAATAATAAATGAGACATAACTCTTGAACTCTCTAGATGTCAAGTATCATTACACCACCATGCACACTGCTTCAGTGTGCATGGCCTGCCATGCCTTACTATGCTTACTAAGCTATAATTGCACAATCATTGTTCAGGGGAGGGGTTTAGCCAATTGTCATCTGTCACTTGGACACTGTGCTGGTACTCTTTATCCTTATATTCTGGCTTGATGGAAAACATGCACTAAGCCTAAACCAGTGGAATTTAAAATATAGGTCTAAGATTTGATACAGAAGTAAACATACAAATTTCTGCCTCTAAACACAAAATCACCTTGGAAGCAAAGCTAGCCGCACGGTGGCAGACATACCATACGGAAATGAAGGATTTGCTCCATCATCCGTCTGAAGTGTCCATTTCCATCTTTTCTTTTTTGTTCTACTGAATCTTTAATTTGTGCCTGGCTTGCAGTGTGTGAAGTGCCCTATCTAATTTCCCTGTGAATCTGGACGGTAAAACCACTTCCCTCTTTAATAGCCTCTTAGTGATAATGTAAGAATTTACATTGCAACATTGTTATTGCAGATGCCTTCCCAAGAGCTTTGTTTGTTTAAGATGTACCATAGTCATTTTGACAAAAACAAGCTTTGGTTCATTGCTTTAAAAGACCCTCACAGCAGGGAATGGGCTTAGCGGGGATAATGTGTGTGTTTCTGAGACTGTGTGCGTGTTTTGTGGTGATTGATATATGTTGAGTTATTTTAAATATTGCTAACCCTGGTCTTTCCTCCAGCATTAAGTACCAACAATGATGATTAGTCCTAATTGTGTTTATGTGCCATCCATCACTTTTATTTATGTGTGTGCATACGACTGTGGATGTCTGTGCGTGCGTGCGTGTGTGTGTGTGTCCTTCACTCTGTGTGTTTGTGTTTATTTATGACTCAATATCCACACTGGCTACATCGACAATATTATCAGCCCCCCTCCCCCTTCCTCACCCTGCTGAGCCAGCCTTATCTGGAATGAGAGCTCGCTCACGCACGCGCGCACACACACACACACACACACACGCACACACAGCATAGACATACCGAGGAAGTGACTATGTGGGTAATGTCAGAGGAGGACTTGGATGAGGATTGCCTCTCCATCACTGAGTATCACACACACACACACACACAGCCCTCTTAGGAGAGTCTTTGTCAAGAAAACCTTAGAGATGTTTTTCATTCACCTTCTCCTGGCGAACCACTTCTCTGCTCTCTGTTGTTTTGCAGATACAAGCATCTGTTTCTCCACTTCTCCATGTATTTAGGTTTATATTTTCAATTATTATAAAAAAAATTTGTAACATTTCAAACATATACATGATGGACGGAGACAGCAATGGATGTAGTTTTTGTCTTCTTAAAAAATTACTTTTTGATTAGTCACTACATGTGTATCAATCATCCAGTGTCCTAAAATCTCAGTATATTCCTTTAATTGAACCATTCTCTGTAGTCATCATTACTTTGCTTGGGTCATGCTGAGCAGCTCCCAGGTATAAATATACTAGCAGCAGCACCTTTCCCTGTTTGATTTAAGGTTAAAAAAAGAAATGCTCATTGTTCTAATGCCATCACAGTACCTCTAAACTTCTCTCGTTCTCTTCAACAGACCAGAGATCCTCAGCTCCAGTTCTCATTGGACAGCTATTCTAATGTTTTCTCTGTGTCTGCAACTGGAATCAGAAGATATCTCACCCTGGTGCAGCCACTGGACAGAGAGACACAAGAGTCCTATACATTCACGGTACTTTAGAGCCTTGGCAGTTGTGTGTATTATTTAACATGTGTATGTGTGTGTGAAAGACAGATATGCTTCTGAATGCATTTGAATACTTCACCTCACATTCAAGACCCTCGATAAAACCACAGTGGTGGTCTTGAAATAGGAGTCTTATCTAGAGAAGAGGTGGAAACAGGAAACAAAGTTAGAGGAGAGGTATGAAACAAGACGAAGAGAGGAGGACAGGAGGAGAGGAAAGTGGATATGGATGGATAGAGAAGAAGAAAAAAGAAAATAAGAGACAAAGAGGCGAAGATTTGTGCATTACATGGATGCTCTTTCATAAACAAGGAACATTTAAGTCCAGAATTAGTGTTTAAATATGGATTTCATTTTATTTTGGAACAGCTTTTATGGGCGATGTACCCTAACCCTACTTTTCAGCTTTCAGGCCAACACTTAGCTCTTCCACTGATACAGAGATGTGACTTATTGCCTTGGTTCCTTCCTGTCCCTCTTTGTGTATCTCTCTTCATCAGTTTTTATGTTTCTGTCTGACTTGAGTATGTTCTGTCTCCTTCTTTTCCTCTGGTCCACTATCCCCTTTTTCCATCCATTCTTTTGTGGTTAATCTCCCTCCCAATGTGCCACTCTTCCCCTCTTATTCTTTATTTTATTTCACTGCAATCTAATTCAGCCGTTTCTTTATTGGTAGGGCACAGGGAGGCTGTCTGTTGCCAAATACAGAGTATCTGTATGTGTGTTCCTCACCATATGATGCACAGCATTGTTACTTCATAAAGTAGTCTGTTGTCTGTCAAGTTCAGCCTGGCCACGCTCACTGTGTGTGCATGCGTGCATGTGTATGTACATCTATCTTTGTAAGGACCAAAAAAAGCATAGACCTTACTGAGTAAGGACATTTTGGGAAAGTGAGTACATTTTTTCAGTCCTCACAACTGTTTTAGGGTTAAGAGTTGGTTTTAGGGTTAAGGTTAGAATTGGGTTTTGGTTAGGCTTAGGTATTCAGTTTGGATGGTTAATGTTAGGATAAGGGGCTAGAGGAATACATTATGTCAAAGAGTGTCCTCACAAAGATACAAGTGCAAGTGTGTGTGTGTGAGAGAGAGAGAAAGCGTATGTGTGAGAGTGCAGCACTTTGTATGAGTTGATGCGTATTTGTGTGTGCATGCAGCTGTTTGGAAGTTAAAAATGAAAAAAGCAGAAGGTCTGGTGTATTGATTGAAAGGCAGAGGTATACAGTAATCATCATGAAAGCATTGCAGGAGAAATTAAAGGGAGAGAGAAAGAGAGAGAGTCAGCTATAAGACATAGAAGATGTTATTCATTTAAAGGAGTCTATCAGGTTGTTGGCAGATGAGCTTGCGGAGAAGATTGATATCAGTAAAATAGTTAAGTTAACACGAACTTTGAAATGCTCTGTGTGATTTCTAAAACAGAGGGGGCTTAGCTTAGTTTGGCACAAATACTGGAAACATGGGAAACGTCTGGCTTGACTCTGTCAAAAGCTGTGACTTCCTGGAGGATTGCTATCACTCTGAAATTGGCCTGGCCTAGAGTTCCAGTATACAACTTCCTGTACATGCACAGCTTACAGAGTATAGAGCTTCATCACTCTTTGTATATGTCCCCTCACAAGGGTGCATCACAGCTAGGTAATAACAAGTTACACCTGATTTTGAGTCATACACAACATGGAAGGTGTTTTATATGATGTACACTGACATCATATGACACAAATGGTTGTTTATGCTTGTTTTGTTGTTTATGTACTGTATGTCTTATATAGAATACATTGACTTAAAGGTAGTGCAGTCAACAATCATTGTGAGTAATCTGTGTGTAGGTGAAATTAAATTTAGGGGACACAGCTGGGACAGATTTTCTTCAAAGAATTTCAAGACTTATCCGCTGCACCCACAGGAACGTATGAATAAACCCAGAACAGGGATTTATATTGAAAATGTATAGAGCAATTCCATCTCAAAAGAAACAAGGAAACAAACAAGACACTTTCAAGATGTCAAGGACGTGTTGAGCACACAGTCCACCCACCTCAGGATTCTCTAAAGGTGGCTTTTTGTAGCTCAGCTGAGCATAACATTTTCTACAAGAAGGAACATTTTTTTTTTTTTTTTGCTCCTGTCAAAAAAAAAAAATACAGTTTACATTGTTCTTTTTTTTTTCTCCATGTGTCTGTCTCTCCAAGCTTTTAGCATCAGATGGCGTCCAGCAGAGTGTTCCAGTTACAGTGACAATAACAGTGTTGGATGCTAACGACAACACTCCGACTTTTGCCAACGTCTCTTATAATGTCAACCTGTTTACTGATATGGCGCCTGGAGAAACTGTGTTACAGGTATGCAGTGTCACAGACTACTTATTCATAACACAATTCATAAAATATGTTGTATTAGACACATCCTTTATTAAAGAATTACACATAATGTCAAATGAATTTGAAACTACGTCTTTCATTATGGTGTAAGGATATATGTGTGGGTGTTTGGACACATGGCATTTATATGTGTGTGTGTGTGTGTGTCTGTCTCTCTCTCTCTCTCCCCAGCTGTCAGCAGTAGATTCTGATGCAGGTCCCAACGGTCAAGTCACCTATCGGATCTTAGCTGGTGCACAGGGACACTTTCTTATTGGAAACAGGTAATTAAATCACTTGCACTGTAATATTGTATATGTGAGAGATTTTAATGTGAAAGAAATGGAACCTCTCTTGTGTTTAAATCCAAAAAAAACAAGTGCTTCCAAAACACAGGTATCCCACACTGGTCACCGTGCCTGAACGCATCCTGTCCTAGACACTGCCGGCTGAACCTAATGCCGCTGCTCTGCTAACATGCTACTTTCACTCACATATTGACATGTCGTTTGTTTAATCTGTACAAAAATTGAAGGTTGAAAATTACAAGTTGTGGTTTGATGGGAGTTATGTGTCAGATTATTTCTTGGCTGAGCACAGTCACTTCCTGTTGTCCTGTCACTCTGAGGTTGCCAGGAAACCAGCAGAGACAAGCTCTCGGCAAAAAAGCAAACACACATATTTGCCAAAATGTCAAACTAAGGTAGCTAACTAAAGGTAACTTGTGTAAATGCCAGTATATCATTATTAACACAACTACAACGGTGAGTAATTGCAATACACACATATACTCACCTTTTGTGGATGAGACAACTGATGGTCTGTAGCTTAAAGATTTTTAAACAGCCTTTAGTACCACAATGTAAAATGCAGTGTTGAATATCAGAATTAAAGTACTAATGTTAACATGCTACATTCTCCTCCTTCATTTTAGTCATTTGGATGTGTGTAGTCATGTAATATTGCATGGACTGTTTTCACAGCACTGGGGTCATTACTGTGGCACCAGGTGTTGAGCTCACTGTGGGACGGAGCTACGCTTTGACTGTAGAAGCCATGGACAATGGGCACGTGCCTCATAGAAGGTAAGGGTTTCCCTTCACCAGTCTTTCCCCCCTGTCTGTCTGGAGCTGAGGCATGAAAGGTCATCAGATTCTCTGACCTTTTCACACTCATTGTCAGACACTCCACTGTACTGTTTCTCTTTCCCTGCCATTCTCTCCATATACTCACCATTTGTGGGTGAGGAGTTTTCATTTCTAGAAATATATCACAACTTCTAGTTTTATATGGAAAAATAGCAGGGAAGGAGCCCAAGAGAAGGAAAATGGATAGCATAAGTGTGAGAAGGAAAGGAGAAAAGGGAGAAGGGTTAAGCAGAAATAAAGCCAATAAAATGGTGCCTCACCACTAGTTACCGCCTTCTGGATAAAGAAAATCATACACGTCCACACGTCAAAGAAAGGAAAATTCTGCCAAATGCTGAAGCACATGGCAACTAGATTAAATGCCACAGATGGTAAGAGAAACGAAATTTAATTTGTTCTAGTCCTGTCGCATGCAAGGACACGTACTGACTTATGGTGACTCTTTTTTTATTGTTGGTCTCTCGTGCCTCACATTACCTGTCTCCTGACCTTCATCTCTCCCTCATGGATTGAATCAATAAGGAGCCATAACTTTCACCAGCTCACAAATTCTAGTTTATTCTCCAACTCAGGTCATTCCATGGAAAAAGCAGCAGCTATTGTGTAAACTCTGCATGGACTGATTTGGTAACTAACATCTGATGGAGAGCACCTAAGCATCAGAAGGTGTTGCCTCCTTCTGATGCATGTTTTCCCCGTTTTTGCATTTTCCTCTGTTTCCCGTTTTCTTGCCTTGTTGAATATCATCAAATGCAGAAACACCATAAGGAAAACTAGGGGGAAAAAAAAGAGAGAAAAAAAAAAGAGAAACTGACATCAACAAAAACAAAAGGCATACAAACAGGAGTTACAGCGCAACAACAGTGTGTTGTTTGCTGATACTCAAAGCACACTTGGTTGAAGTTCTTGGTGTTTTGCGCTTGGGGATATCTTAACAAAAGGATAAATTAACACTGCAGTGTCCTTGCAGAGAGGAAGTCCTTGCTGTTCAAACAACAAGCACAGAGCAAAAGCAGCATTTAGGCTTAGACACAGGAACATTAAATAAAGAAACATAAACATTTTTTTTTAAACTAAAACATGGTTTTAGGAAAAGGCAATACTGAGGCAGTGATTGCTCTTTAGGTGGGCTTATGTGAAAGCCAATTTTCTAAATTCATATAGGCTTATATGGCCCTTGCTGATTGGTTCAAAACACACTTGTCACTGTCAGATGTTTAATCTAACCTGTCAGTGGCCAGCAGTAAATTTCTGTTCATCAGTCTCTTGATGAAAATTGAATCAACTCACTTGGCACCTGGTTAAATATTAGAATATAGGAAAGTGATATGAACATTTTGAATGACAGTGTGTCCATAAGATGTTACCGCTCCTGAAGATCCACTCTCCACTCCAAATCCCTCACCTCTCTTAGAAGTGCTACTCACTTCAGATGAGTGCCCGTGCCTGAATGTAAATCTAAATTAAATTTATCTTAGAGACTTGACACACCAAGCCACTGACCATTTGAAGATTCCTTCTTTATGCAGGCTCAGTAGAGGTTATCTGAAGTTAATATAAAGCTCCCATCAATATTCAGCTGTGCTGCAGGGATAACACAAAGAGGGAATTTAACGCCTGTAATTCTGGTCAAATTATCAAATGATATGCTTGGAATACAATTTAAGAATATATATTAAACTGAATGATTAGGAGAAACTGCTTAATAGGGAGACTTCACCAAACCTGTTAAACTGAACAGCCAGTCTGATTGCCTTCACCCTGACCCAACATTGCTCAGTCGAACTAACAGACACAGGTAAAGGCCAACTAGTCGGGGGACAGACCAACTGGTGGTCTGTCCTCAGATTTAACCGACCTGAATCAACCTACTGTGTCTAATATGTCAGTTCAGGTTAACAAAACGGATAATACCTAAAGTGTAGACCAAAAGCTGTTACAATGGCTTACTTATATCTGTATCAAAATGGAAAAAAATATTTATTGTTTTTTTTTTTTTTTTTACTATTGCAGTAAATTGCTCTTTTCAGCAATATTTGTCAGTCATCATAAAGGCGAGGATCCTCTGGCACTTGGTTCCTGCTATGTATCTGCCAAATCAATACACAATGTGAACCACTGCAGATTGAGGTGGTTCCAGTGAATGGCTCACAGATTGTCCCCAAATTTCCCCAGACCCCCTGTTTATCTCAGCTGAAAACATAACCTGCAAAACCAATCCAATATCTATCTCTTCTACCTGATTTGTTAAAACCATGGGTCAGGACCCAGAAATGGTGTTGGACACCAACAAGACATGAGCAACAGCATCATTTCTTTAAATGAGTTTGGATCCCAGCTTGTGCATATTACATATCCATGTTAGGGGGCTGGACCTGTTGAAGAACCCTTGAGATGCGTACGTGTTTCATTCAGATTAGGAGTGCTTTTGCATGGCCTAGATAGATGCACCCCAGAATACTGAAAACAGCTCATGCTCACGGGTCTCATTTATAGTTTCATTAAACTGGAGGGTAAGAGAGAAAAGAGGGCACCACCAGAGAGAAGAGATGAGGCAGGATAAGATGTTGAATAAATAGCTAGATGGAGAGAGATAAAGAGATAATTTTGCACTGTACCTTGCGAGGCATGTAGTACATCATGGAAGTGGTACAAAGTTACTGCGTCTGAACAAGCAGTGTTGGGAAAGTTACTTGAAAATATGTTATTAATTACCCAGAACATACATAATATCAATTAGTCAACAACAAAAATAGTTGCAAGCTTGACACTGAATTCTTGCATTAACTCAGAGTCCTAGAGTTGTAGACCGAAGTCATTACATGTACTTGACCAAATGTAATCCAAGTTTGTCAGCAGACCAGTAACAGTAGTAGTGGTAGTGTTAGAAGTAGTAATACTATTATACTACTGTTACAGTTACCAAGAACATGATAACTGTAATAGCAGAAACATTAGGCTGCTGTTTGTCAGTTAAAGCTACAGAATGGAACTTATTTCTCAATGTTTTTATTTATTTATTTATTTTTCCAAGCATCCTCCAAAGCACATCTTGATGTTGAGAGGTGCTGTCAAAGGTTTCTGACTCATTGAACATCCTGGCCACAGAGCAGAGACATTTCCTGTTAACGTTTTTGAGCAAGCCTTCCCGTTCTAACCAGTCCGAGAATTTTCAAGACTAGTGACTTCAATCCAACTTGTGTCCAAGTCACGTAACTCAAGTCTGCTCCTCTGGTAAAATGGACATGTAAAGGCACATGCATAATCTATTCAAATGAGCTTTGGTCCTAATAAGCCAGAAATTAAATTTCTCATTCAGTAGATGAGGTAAATAAACATCTTGTCTCCACGGCCCCATAGCGAAAGCAGCATGTCAGCAGCAGCTGCAGTCTTCCATCAGTATCTGTAGTGGATCAGATCAGCCACAGTACTGCTGAGTGCTTAGAACATCTTTGACAGCGCTCACTGCTCAATGAACATCAGTGTAGTTAGATGCATTGGTTGAGAGAAAACAGACTTGAGGTGTAGAAGTGTGGTTGGTGTTGCAAACCGCAGCCAGTCTAGAAAACTATAGTGATTACGACACTCATGAGACGAGCAGCTGACAAACGCGACTGAAAAGCGCCGCACGTAGACCGATAGATTCTTTGGCAATGAGAAGGGCAGCAATTTGATGCTGAGAGTTCAGAGACATATAAACAGGACGGTAAAGTGCGCTCAGTGATGTAGTGCGGGGGAGTGGGGAGGAGGAGGGTGTTTGTGTGGGCCGAGTGGTGACTCGACGCTGAGGTTGAACAGAAAATGCTCACAAATACAAGTTTGTTAGGTGCGTTGTGTTTAAGTCTAAGGAACTTAATTTGTTCTAAATTTATCTCGGCAAGTATTTGATGTGAAAGACAATGCATCTGTTCACATTTGTGGGTTTGTGTTTTATGTGTGTATACCGTGCAAGTAGGAACAGTTGTACATAACCATGTCTGTGAATTAAATGAGAAACACAAAAGATTGGTTGACAGTGTTTTCGGATGGAAAAAGAGAGGGAGGAAAAAGGCCCAAGCTACTGCAGAAACCTCGACTGAATAATCTCCATCCCTCAATCGGCTGCCATCAATAATGCCATCTGAACTATTCTAATAAAACACTGGCTTTCCCTCTCTCTGGCGGCTTACATTTTTCCAGCCTTTATCTCTTTATTTATTTATTGTTGTGGACGTAAACAGATTTTGTGGGCTATTGTTTAGGCCCGAGGTTCTTTGGCTTTTTCAGTCGTTGATCCAGTTTGAGTGGAGTTAATCTCTCCCTTCTCTCCCTGCTGGAACTCGGCACTCTCACCAAGTGGGAACACAAACTAATTCCCTGTGGTTTTTTTCATCCAGCTTTGAGCCACTGTTTATCTCAACTTTTTTTGATAAGGCAGGAGGAAAATGATTCAATATATGTAAACTTGTAAACCTCACTGACTCCAGTCAATGCAAAGTCATGCTGTGCAGCCAAACACTGTCCAAACTCAAAGAACTTTTATTTTAAATTTAAGTGGTGATCCCAGCATTTTCTATGGTACAAAATATAGCTAAATTAGTTTTGAGAAATGCTAATACAATAGGATGACTGTTTATTTTTTATTTACTGCCATGAGTGTTTAACTCAGTTGAAATGCTAAAAACTATAATTAAGAGTATGAACAAGCCGATAAAGTATACACAATGCATTGTTTCTAACTTATTTCATTTTTAGACGTGAGATGAATGTTATTAGGTCTGGTGCTACATCTACACTTTTCTACTCCACCTGGAAAGCAGACCAATGATACTACACACTGATTAGCATAATTTTTCTGGAGTGGTGTAACATATATCCCAAAAGCCTGTGCTGCTGTCTCCACAAAGTTGTGTTTCCTGCCAGTGGAGCATTGTACTTTGAGGTCATTATCGAGAGTCCCAGCTCTCTTGCATCTAGTTCTTTTGGGAAGGAGTTGTTTGGTATCGCAATTGTAGACTTACCTCTAAATAATTGATATAGCAGATGTCAGTTCTGTTTTCAGTTGGGTCCTTAATTTGCAGTTAGTACATTACTATCTCCCAATTATATAAGGCAGTCAATTTGCCAGAGGGCTGAAACATGACAACTGTGACCCAGGTAATTAAATATTTTCAGAAAGAAAAACTGACACAAGGACACAAGCTGTTTGTGGCGCCAGAAATAAACAGCTCAGTCAATTGTAGGTCATTAAGTTGACATGCTGTTTTGGAATAAGTGTTATGTTGATTAAAAAATGTCAGTGAATACAGCTTATTGAACAGCCAAAGTTGTTTATCAAAGGAGAAGTAAACACGGTGTAATTAAGGCTTTATTTTACAAAGTGAAACAGTCTGCTATCAGATACTCCAAATGTATTTTGTCTCGCAAGTTAGAAAATAAATGTAATTTCTTCTATGAAACCCTCATTTGTGTAATTTGTCTTGCAACATTTCAATCAAGTTGACTTACCTGTTAAGAAATGTCCACATCAATTTGTCAGCCACAGTTGGTTTGGCTAGTCTTGTTATGTAACTGTATTCAATAGTAATCAGTGTGTAATGGCTCTGTTCATTCCTAAATACAGATCTGCACATGTGCACCAACCTCTGAGCAATATTAATTGTAATATGATATTAAAGGTTTATGTGTTCTGATGCAGGGCTCGATTTTAACTAATGGTTGAGATTCTGAAGGTCTTCAAATATGCCATGCTGCATAATCAGGTTCATAACACTGCATAATAAAGGGCATGGCTAAGGTTGATATAACACTGCAAGATAGTGTCACTGTGTTCAGACCTTTTATTAAAATGAAGAAATGGAAAGTAGACGTTTTGTCTCAGTGAAACAGCACAGTGAGTTTGTCAAAATGTACAATGGAAACCCTAAACCCTGCACAAAGATGTTTGTACGCCCAGCAGCAGAAAAGCGTCCAGTGTCTTTGCCACTCACACTGTTGTTGACTTCATACTCTTATTGATCAGTTAAACACAGCATGAAGTGCAAAGAAACAAACACTGGCTGGTTACTCTTAACTTACCGTAAATAGACCAGTCACCCTCCCCGACTCTGCTTATTTTTTTTTTTATTTTTTTTTTTTACCCACTAGCCTTTTGTGCTGCCCTCCAGCTCTTGTCTTCCTCCTTTTCCCCTCTCATCCCTCTCTAACATTCCTCTGCTGCTGTTCCTCCTTTATCTGCTTCTCTGTTTCTCCAGCTGTCTTTGTACACTCACAGTCTGTCCAATTTGCCTTAGCCCATTTCTCTTCTGTCTTTTCACCTTCTTGCTGTCTCTCCCTCTCCCTCCAGGTCATCCATTACCACCATCTATATTGAAGTTTTGCCCCCAAACAACCAGAGCCCTCCCCGTTTCCCCCTGCAACAATACAACCTGGAGATCAGCGAAGCAATGAGGACTGGAGCTACACTTCTTAATCTACAGGTACACTCATGCAGTCTGTCCCATTTCAATCCATTTCAGTCATCAGTGTCTGCTACAACCATTTATCCATTACTTTTAGCTAACAGTTTACAGCTTCTCTGCTGGCTTGCTAACGAGTTTGTCACACACTATTAGCGTTAATTGCAGCCATAGTGTTTAAGAGTAACAGCTGTCTCAATATGTGGATATATATTTTATGTAAATCAAATTGTAATTTCTTTCTTTTTTATTTTCCAAATTAATTGAGCTACTCCACACTCTTTCCACATACCCCCTGGCAAATGTAGGAGGTATATCCTGGGATACAAGGACCCCTGGTTAGGAATCAGTGTAGTATGTAACATACAAGGGTAGAAGTTGCTGATGGAAAATGCATGTCTCTGTGTGTGTTTGTCTCTGTTTACTTCTTCAGGCAGTAGATCGAGAGAGAGACCCCATCACTTACAAAATCCAGAGCGGAGACGCCCATGGACATTTTGCACTACAGCAGAAGTAAGTATGCACACACACACAATTCTTATTTTGGCCTTTAATATTTTCCTGAAACTGAAGCAGCTCCCATCAGTTTCTTTATGTGTGCTAAAATTGTGCATGTGCACACTGTACAAATATGGCAGTGTACATGTATATAGTCATAGGGTGTCTGTGTGTGTATGTGTGCAGACTCCGCTGAGGGCTTCACATAAACACACCCATGCTCTCTTCCACATTCACACACTCACCACACACAGGGGCGTCTGTTTTATTTATTCATTTATTGCTCACCAAAAGGGGAAAGATCCTATCTGCATTTCTAGAGGGAGAAGGAGAGAGGGTAATAAAGGAAAGTATAGTGATGGACTTTAAGACAAAGGAGAAAAGAAGGAGAAAAAGAGAGTAAAAGGTAGAAAAAGAGATAAGAGAGCTGGGTAGGCCAGAGTGAAAGATGAGGGACAAAATGTTGGAGAGCTGGGAAGGAGACAATGAACAGGAGTAATGAGGATTTAAGAAAGTACTAAGTAAAGGAGTCTGCAGCAGGGAACTCATAATAGCAAAGATTAAAATGAATTGAAGAGCTTTCATTTCAGCACTCTAGGAAAATCTGATGGGTTCTGTCAGACACGGTAAAATATTCCAATATGTGCCTAAATCTGTCAGTCTCTCAGCTGTGTTTTCTGCATTATGGCACTGTAAGTTGTTCTTTTTCCACTGCACAAATGCAACATGCTGTGCCGCTCACATTGGCACAGAACAGAGTGATTTTTTCCGTCCTTTTGTGCAGAATGTGGCTCAGCTGAATACTCTAGATGCGCGTCGGGAGAGCACTCAAACAGGTCTGGTATTGGCCTGTTTTTCAAGGTGGCTGGCACTGATGTAACACACACTAATGGGCAAAAGAGTGATTACTTTAATACAGAAATAAAAGGGCCACCGTCAGTAAGGGATGTGAGCGCTGAGTTCTGAGGTTTATCACCATCCGTTTTTGAAGAAGTTTGAGGTATCTTGGGTTCATTCTGAACAATGGGATTTACTGTAGGCCCTCCCCACATGTTGTAGCAGATGTTTGGTTTGAGAGCGGTAGGTGTGTTTAGAAAATGTGTGTGTGCGCGCATGTGTGTTCACAGACTTTGCTTTTCGTGAATCATCCATAAATATACATGAACCATATTTTAGTTTAAAAAAAAAAAAGAAAAAACAGCTTCTCATCTTTTCCGCTGTAGAGGTACTTAACATATGCACATGCACACATACACGCCCGTCTGCACACACGCGTCTGCGATGTTTGGATAAAGTGGTCATTTCAAATGGTTTCTAATTCATGAAAGGAGCTTAAATTAAAAGCACTTCAATCAGTATGTAAATCTTCACTTGGAAAATAAAAAATGTAATAATTCACAGCCAACATCAAAGATTTCTGCTGGTTTTGATTGGTCAGAAGTCTGAGACTGGCTGCACTGAAGTTCTTGATCTTCTAGTAGATTTTTACCTATGCTGTAGTCATTTGCCCTTAAATCTGAGTTTTATCTCTTTGCTCTCTCTGTTTGGATATTTTTGATTATTGACTTGACTTGTATTTGATGAGTAACTTGAGTATGAGATTATATACCATACTAACAGTTCACACCCTGTGCTATATGAAAAATGGATACACCACAAACCTTTAAGTGCATGTTAGTGTTGCATGTTATCTACCAGTAAACCTGTATATTGATGTTAGAAGACTTTTGTTTTAACCACTATTGACCATTAAAGAACAATATAGTCTGTATATAATTTAGAATCAATCCAGTTCAGATAACATGTTACTGTGGTTTTGAAGCATTTTGGCTGTAAACTTTTATTTTGTGTGTGAAAGGGCTGTTACTTAAGAATAGTTTTTCTTAATGACACATCACTGTCTGAGCCATTTTCGTAAGAGCGCCCAAGAGGGCATTCGTTTATATCATTGTGGGTGAGGTGTTAGGTATGAGGTGCCATCTGTATCACCAAAGTACCCATAAGTGCAGGGAAAAAATACCCTTCTGGGTGTTGAAGCTTTCATGCAGTGGTTATCAGCATTTGCAAATGTCTGAAAAGTTGTCTCCAAAGTGGTGTATATAAAGAGGAGTAAACATTTTGAAAAAAGCAAGACGTTTCCAACTTATTCCCATGTTACGAGAATTAGCATAGAAACTACTGATGACCAATGGCCGGGACTATCAGCATGAGACTGATCTACATGGTTAGCAATGAGCCTCCTATGAACTGAAAGGACTCAGAAAATCGCCAGATTCTTGGGTTTGAAAACAAAAGCATACCGCAGCATTGTATTCTGTTCTGCTGTGTTTGGTTCTCTAGTGTTTTTCAAGTATACTTTTTTTTTTTTTTTCCTGTTCTGATCTATTTTTATGCCCATGCCAAGAAGGTTAACCGAACTCCAAGTGTTTTCTTTCTCCAGCTCAGGGTATTTGGTTCTGAACAAGCCTCTGGACAGAGAGTATCTGGATTCCTATACCCTGGTGGTCACAGCCTCAGACAGACAGCCAGATGGGGTAAGAAACTTACCACACAGACATTGACTGTTTGTCTTTAGTTGAACTGTTTCGCATCCCCAGTGGAATGAAACTGAGTGGCTGCTTGGGGTATTGTGTGACCAACAGCTGTGGTATTGTGTGAGATGAGGTTTGTTAGTGGCATGTTTGGAAATACTCGTCAATCAGTAATTGTAGTAATCATAACAACCATTATCATCAAAATAAACTATTTATAAAAAATAAACTTTGCACCAATATGTATACTTAAATGCAACTAAATGGATATGAAAAATAATAGGACATATGGGCTCCAGGCCCAGAAATTGTGAACTTAGAAAGAGATTTAGAAAATGACAAACAAATTATTACCTGGAAAAAAATGTTTGGTACAAGTGATGTTCACACGGCCTTCAGACTTTGGTTTATAACTCTACAGCCAGATATGATGGAGGAGACCTTGTAGCATGAAATTGCACACCAACAAAACATAGTCATTAACCATACAAAGTACAGACTAAGTGGACTCGGTACTTACACACTGACTTAATTTTTAACTGGCCACTGTTTATATGTGGTAGCATTTTGATTTTGTTGTTTCCACTGAGACAGTGTGAACTAAGTCTGGGTCATATCAACACTAAACTGGCTAAATCTGAAAATCATCTTTCTTTGTCCCTTCCTGCCTTTTGTCCTCGCTTAGGACACGTTTTTTTGTTTTTTTACCCAAAAAAGGAGTTCTTCTGAACACTCTCCCTAGTGGATAAGGCCAAAATGCCAGCTTGCTGCTGTGTTGTGAGTCAGGAGGCTGAGTTTTGTCTCAGTCCTTGCCAGATGTTTAAGACTGTACGATCAGTAGTTTTGTTATTTGCCAGCTGTCAAAGAACAAAAACTTTATCAGGGAAGATTTTTCTTTCACTGAGTTCATTATCCGACTCTCAAGTGCAAAAACGTTACTAGTGAATTATTTGCCAACTGAAAGGAGATGAAGAATGAGAGATATAAATATTTTCCTAATTGTTTTGGCTTTTCAATGCGGATGGAATACTTAAATAATCTGAAAATGCTCCTGTGAATGCAGGTGGTATTCATACACAAACCAGCTTAGAGTGGATGCATTTTGAATTTTATGTGCATAGAAATACAAAATGGCTAAAAAAAACAAAAACATTTGAATTTGGATGTGTTTACTCCGCAGCAAAAGCTATTTTGCAAGAATGAAAGGAGTGTGTGCTCTTCCTCACTTCCTCACCTACTTATAACTGATCACAGGTCACCAGAGTCATTTTGTCTGTCTCTCTCTGTTTGTGTTCTTCTCTTCTTTCCTTTTTTAAAAGTCAAATCTGTAGTCGCTCTCACATGAAAGTCAAATGAAGACACTGGATGGAGTCCCCTTGTACTCCCCCCTCCCCTCTTTTCCTTCCTCTCTGCTCCTCTGGCTTTCATCGGTTTCCCCTTCCTTCTCTTCTGTTGTCCTCCCCTCTCCCTCCCATCATCCATCTGTTAGACTAGCATTAAAAGTTTGTCTCCCCTCCTCCTTCTCCTCCTCCTCTTTACTGACCCCCTCCTCCCCCATGTCAATTAAAACAAAAGGTAAAGTTTAAGGTCCCTCTGAAGGCAGAAAACGCTGATTTGAATACTCTGACCTTCTCTCACACACAGTGTGGAGGGAGAGAACAAGTGGGAGGAAGTTGGAGAGAGAAAGGGAGGCAAAGAGATGTGAGAGGTGTTCAGGGAGCTGTTATTACTTTAACAACTGTACTGCGTGTTCATACATAGTTGCATGAAGGAGTCTTGGCACACACACACACACACTCACACACATGCACACAAATACTTAGTCAACTGCTCTCTGGACCAAGACAATTAGTGTATTATCTTTGTGCCCCAAAGGTCTTTAAGTCAGAAAATGGCTAAAAGTAGTTTGGACATTTTTCTGCTTGACACTCTATTATATTTTGAACAAGAAGAAAAAAAAAAAAGAGTGGAGAAATGTGAATAGAGAGAGGGAGAGAGAGGGAGGAAAGGTTTGAGCTACACAGAGAGACAGAAGGGAAGATGAGGAAAGAAAGAAATAGAATAAGGAGAAGAGAAGATTGGGGTGTAGTTTCCTTATACGGTCCCATTAATCAGCATCACTCAGAAGGCCTTGGGTTGTCTTCATATGCGTTTGCACACACACCCACACACCCGTCTGTGTCCCCTATTATTGAATGTCCCGTTGTGAGAGTGTCAGACTACAAAGTGCCTAATTGGCTATTTGGCCAGTGAATCCATCATACTGCCACAGATTGAGGACCCTACAGACTGGTGCACTAAACCAGTTCCACTGTAAGGACACTGTGCATCATAGGATGCAGGATGCAACTTAAACTTTGGTGCAGGGCAGTATGCTGTTGTCAAATGGACTGTACTGTACCGTATCAAGGTGTGAGAAAATGAATCAGCATCTACCATTTCTGTGTGAATTAGCATCTCTGTAGCTATATTAATGAATGTGCAAATTAATTTATTCAGCAGCTTAAACATTGAGGCCTGCATTTTTCAAAAATGTTTTTATGTCAATGAATCACATTAAAAAAAAAAAAAAAAAAAAGACATTTTCATTTGTTGAACTATTGTCAAAATCAGAGTGATAGTGGGGTGTGTCAGGTTATGTGTTTGTAATCATTTTTGGACAACAGTGGAGGTCTTTGGTCCAGTGGATTAAGTTATCAGGCTATGGCTGCACAGGTGTTATTTTTCAGTAGGATCAATTCTGAATAGTTTTTGTTTTCACGGGATTTGTAGGTTATGGAGCAAATACTGTATATTGCCAGCTATATCTTTTTAATTGCAAAAACACAAAGCAAGGAGCTGAAACATGCATAGAGTCTGTGATACTTTTTACGTTGCAGATGGGTCACAGGTAGTTGCTGAGTAATTGTCTTTACAGATCTCACTGACAGAGGGATTACCTTTCAGGAAAAGACTTAAGTAAAGCCAAAATCACATTTTAATCTAGAAAGGATGAATTCAGAATACTGACTTTTTAACCTTTTACCACCTACCTTTTCCACCATGGTATGCTAGCACTATACATTTGAATTAGTCATGCTCTGCTAGGACTGTGAAAATGAACACATAATATATGCTTTTCAGTCACGTTGTTCATTTTCACGAGCACACTGTTGTGAAAATAATCCAGGTACAATGCATTGGTAGTGTATGCAGCTAAAACCTTAAAAAAAAAAACGTGGTGCTCCAGGAAGGTGGGTGTTAAACTTTGGCAGGTGGCCATTGCTTCAGAAAGATAATAAACTCATAGGTGTGCTGTTATTGGGAAATGATGTGCTCAGAGCCCCCTGATGCAAAATGCAGCTTAGTGCATCTCCTTCTCTGTGGGTCTGTGTGAGTGTGTTTGCCAGCGTTGCTCGGAGCCTGCCTTATCAGAGCTCATTCTGTTTTACAGATATTGGCATTCAGATGAACTGTTTTGTCAACTGTGCGCTCTTAACCTCAAATTACTTGGATCATCGTGTGCCCTGCCAACCTCAATCGCCTGTTGTCACCTCTGTGATTGTATATCTCCCACACACCCACACTGCTTTTTTTTCTCTTTTCTCCCCACTGTTGTGAATCGGTTAGCTCTCCCCCATTTTCCTCCTCCTCCCACTTCCCTTCTTTAAAAGTCAAATCTTTGATCACTCACTCTCTCTTCCACTCTCATGAAAGTCAAATTAAGAAATTGGTGACCTCCTACTGGCTTCTCTCTCTCTCTCTCTCTCCCTCTCCTGCTTTTGCTGTTGGTTTTTGAAACAGTGTGAATTGGTGACATTTCCTGTAAAGACTTACGTGTTACTTGATCCCCTCAAACGAGCTTTAATGCATGAAATGATCTTTTAAGTTCGTTGCGTTTCTCTTCTTATTTGGCACCGATTTTTGTGTTTACAATTTACATCCCCACTCAGTTTAGTATTTTGATTTTGAATAGCCGTAGTCCAACACTCCATCCACAATCATAGTTTGTCCAAAACAGTTATTTACAGTTAAGACTGCTGAGCAGTCCTTTACTTTGCTGACACATGGCGTTTCCTCAGCAAGAACACTCACCTCCCATCTATCCATCTGACTTTTGGCAACAAAGCAATAGAATATGGTGTGTTTAACATACTGAACCAATTAACTCTCTGTTCCTAAAGGACTACCGTATGATTGGTACGTTGTCAAGCATTGTGCTCTATAGAAGACAGAGGAAAGTCAGCACACCCACTCAGCACATGCTTGGCTACCCTTTAGTAATTTTTCACATGTTGTTCTTAATTATGCATATCTTAACACAAATATCCCTTTTAACTTGGCAAGAAGGTGCAAAGTGGATCAACGGTGAACAGTTTTAAATCTATTTTTAGGACAAATGGTTGTTACAAGCACAAAGAGACGGGCCAGGCCCAGAGTGCAGCTTATCAGCAAGCAAAATGGGTTCTTAAGTTTATTATATACGGAAGCCATTAGTTAGAGGGACAAATAGAATAAGATAAGAACCTGAAATTTAAAGATGGATTGATCCTGTGTACTTATAATACTTATAATCAGCTTTCTGACACTAGTCAAACATGTTAATTTGAACAACAAAAAATAATTAGTTTCAGATGTTTTTTGAAGTGACCAGAGTTGTAACAGAAATGTGTGTGTGTGTGTGTGTGTGTGTGTGTGTGTGTGTGTGTTGTGTACTCTCACTCATATGTAGACCTCCACTGCAACAGTGAACATTGTCGTGACAGATGTTAATGACAATGACCCGCTGTTCGATTCGTCACTGCCAGTGAACCTTACTGTCACCGAAGAGCAGGATCATGCCTACGTTGGACAAGTCAAGGTAGGAAGATGCGCACGCACTCGCACAGATAATATCCTCTCTCCAACTTAAATGTGCATTTGTTGTTTGTGAGCTTACTGTGTGCTTTTCCTCGCACTAATCCTTTGTTATAATGATGAGTCATGAACAAAAAAGCCAATTTAGATTATAATTTATCTCACTGTATCAATAATTCCTGACTGCACATCTGCCATTAAAAGGCCCAGCACCATGGGAGACCATGTGGGATAACAGATTACACCCTTGTTATTTCTAATGTGGTACAGATCATCATGTTTGAAAGTGGTTGCACAACTCTTTCTGTTATTGTGGCACTGATCATCATGTCTTAGTGTAAGTCTTCTTTTGTGCCATCCTGACATAAGGTCACTGCCTTGAAGGAAAATCTAACACCACACATACAAACACATGCGTGCAGCACACAAAGATTCACAGAGGGTCTAATTAAATTCAGCTCTTCTAATCTTTTACAATGGGGACCAGAGATCTCTAACATTTGTAATTAAGACTGTATGTTATTATACTCAAAAGACTGTGTGTGCCTGCATGTGAGTGCAATTGTAAGGTTTCAGATGGGTCCCCTTTTGCATATGTGAGGACAGTGACTATTGGTTGAATGTTTGGCCGTGATTTTAAAATTATTGCTTCCCAGGAAACTGTTGTTTTAAATTGAATTTGAACCACAGAACTGCAGACTATTAGATTTATTCAAACTTTTTGATGAGATTATGTACTTTTTAAAATATTTTTTAGAATGATTTTTCCTCAAAGTGTACTCCCAGGCACAGGAAACAAAATAGTAACAATTATCAAATCATTAGACATATTGCATGGAATATGAATGAAAAAAAGTCTAAATATGACAGTTCTACAGTAATGTTAAAAGAAAATAGAAAAGTACTACATGTATGCATAACATGATCTCTCCTCATCACCATGGGCTTCTTTTTCACCTGCATCAGCAGTCTCGTCTACACTTACCACAAAGACCCCTGGACTTATTCCAGGCCTAATAACTGACTCATGTATTCCCCAGACGGGGGTCATGGGTAAATCTGACACTTTGATAGGCTCTGATCTTTAAAGATGTTCCCTCAGTTGCCCGCTTGCTTGGATTTTCTCCAAGCTTAATTCATAGCCTTTATACACCAGTGTCAGGGGGTCTTTGATCAGTCTGACACTTTGCCAGCATCTAAATGTTAATCATGCTTCTCTTGTTGAACACTAGGACTGGTCCTGAGATAAATATATGGATATATGGCACTTGTACACCCTTGTCTAGGATTTAGAAAAAGTCTTACTCTTAACAGGTTCCACACTTAAAAGTTCAATACCTTTTCTTATTTGGAGCATTGGGCACAATTCCAAACGCGTAAATCCTCTCTTATCCGAGAAGAGGACATTTCATTCCAAATTTTAACTATCACTGAGACCTTTGGGCATTTTCCAAATTTAACATCCAAAAAGCCCACCCTAATCTTTAGACGGGGCACTTGAATGTATTCCAATCCTGAAATTCTTCCCTTTCAAGGACCCTTGGATATTTTCCAAACCAAAACAGACGGCTTGATCCCTAAGCGGCCTGTGCAAGGCACGACTCTGGGCCTCATTCCAAACCAGGGTCCGTACCTGTAGGTATTAAACAGATTCCCAGAAGAATGGATGGACCTGACCTTGGTTTGTTGATTCTGATAAGGTAGAGAGCGATGGAGAGAGGGGAGGAAGTTAGACATGCTTGGGTGGCAGAGAGAAATGGGAGAAAGACACTGGGGAGAAATAAGAGAGATGGAGGAAGAAAAGAGGGGAGACGACCGAGCAGAGGGAGAATGGCTGCATTCTTAATCTGACTTTCATGAGCTAAAGACATGGTCTCTTTTAAAGAGGAGCAAATACTGTGTGAATTCATATGATCATCAAAGACTTAAAACATACCTTTTTGACGAAATTAAAACATTATGTTTGTAACATATAATCCTTATGTCTCTAACTGTTGATTGGTGGTGGCGAGTATTTAAGCATTTTAATATGCTACATCTTGAAGCGAATTCTTCATTTGCATTACTGTGCACAGTGGCAGATCAGTGGAGGGTTGATGGATTGAAAATACACTTGAACATCTGAGAACAATGAGGATGAGGCTGCATCATAGGAGCTGCAGTAGTACCATTTGCCCTTGATCCTACCTTTTGACATTCCTGCTGAATCACCACGACATGCCATTAGGTGAACAATTTATATCAAGATAGCTGCCTCCCGAAGCGCCTCTTCATCAGTTTACAGTTGGGTTAGGCAAGCATGTGCCATGGAGGACTGGAAGGCTTTTCTTCCCATCCAACACAACAGACGACGATTTTGCTGATTTCTACACCTTCAGCCACTGAGAGGGGAATGAATCAGTGAAATCACCTGCTGCAGTTGCTAGCTGGAATAAACAAGTTGCTGCCTGTTGGTCCTTTGACATGATTGCCTCTCGCTACAGCGTGGTTGTTCACACTCTACATGTGCTTTCAGCAGCAACGTTCACTTTTTTTTTGTAAATAGTCTCAGCAGCTTAAAATGAAGAGATGTCTACTAACAGCTCCTTGTCAGTTGTCACTTATGTCTGATGATGACTACTGCTCTAAAACAAACTGACACAAAATATAGCAGAGCACGTACAAATAAATATTTAGTCTACATAGATGATAAGTTCATGATTCATGTGTTATTTGGATGTGTACGTATGTATTCTTCCTGCAGAAAAGGAAAGTACATTACACAATGCGAAGCTACAGCAAATACTGAAAATGTTAGTTTCAGGTTCAATTGGAGCTCAAATGTTACCTGATGGGAAACGGTTTAAAAGAAGAAATAACAGAGACTCA
This sequence comes from Toxotes lorentzi, assembly GCA_037833715.1. NCBI lineage: Eukaryota > Metazoa > Chordata > Actinopteri > Toxotidae > Toxotes > Toxotes lorentzi. Next base: position 9,247,509 of record JBBMJY010000014.1, read on the forward strand.
GATACAAGCTAACACACACACACACACACACACACACACACACTAACACACAATGTAGGAGTAAGATACAAGTGATGGCTTGTCTGTATTCGTAAGAAAAGACTCCCACACTGTTATAACACCTGACGATATGGCTTATTGCTGCAGCAAAAGAAATAGGCTCAGAGACAGATGGAAAAAAAAAAATCAGTAATTTAGTTTCAGTTGCAAGCACTTCTCTCGTTGTATCTAGGAATGAAATTAGAGGTGGAGGAGAGAAAGTGATGAAAAGAGAGATGAAAAAAGGGGGAAATTGGAAGAAAAGAGGTATGAGCACCCGAACATGAAAAGCAGAGCTAGCGATTGTAGAGATAGTGTATATTTCAGGCTTCAAGCTTCTTTTTTTGTCAGCGTGTTGAAAAGCAGCAGAAGTAAGGCAGCCGAGACATTAATCCTATTGTATTCCTGGCTTTTAACTGTCTGGCAATGTAGCCTAATTATGCTGAGAAAAGTGTGAGAATGACGGCGAGGGAGGGATAAGACACAAGAGGAAGAGAGAGTACAGGAGGAAGGATGGTGGCAGAGAGAAAGTCACTCTCACTCACTCACCCACCTTCTACCGAAACTCCAGCACCTGCAGTCATCAATATGTTTGACATCAAGGCGATTAATTCAGCCTACTATCTAAAGGATTTAATGCATTTTAAGCTCTAAAATGCAACGCTATGACAATTTTACTGTATGCAGCTTGAAGGAAGGTTTTATGGACAATGTTGCATTGTCACATATCAAACGTGCCCTTTTTTTTAATAATTCTTTATATTTTATGTAGAGAGGAGAAAATTGCTGTCTATTTATGTTTTTTTTTCTGTTTTCTCAATCAGTTCAGTTGGCTGCTGTTACAGGGCTGAATTATTCTTGGCAAAGCTCAGCTCTCTGGAAAAAAAAAAAGACTTGAGAATGATATTGTGCTCATTTGGGTGGACTATTAAGTTATTTTTTCTTTTTGAAATACAGCGTAGGTGGGGGAGGTAGGGCTTTCTCATGTGGCGAGATGAGAAGATTGATACCACTGCTAACCTGGCTCTGTCCAAAGAACTGTGAGAAAGACAGTGAGGGCATAAGAGAGAAGAAGAAGAGAGGATACAGGAGGAGGGATAGAGGCAGAAAGTCTCACACACACTCACATCCACACACGCCAAAGGTCACAACAAAATGTATGCCTCCCAAAGAAGTTGTTCAGTGTAATTAAAGTCAAATTTAATAGCGATGGTGTTGTCAGTGCACAGTGTTTTAGTCCCCACATGACCAAGTCTGTAATCACGCAACCTTTGGATAGCTGTAGTCTTTATGTTAAGCTAAGCTAACCGGCTGCTGGCTGTAACCTCATTCATTTAGTGAAAAATGTTGAACTTTTGCTTTAAGGGTAATGTTTCACATTTTTCTTCTTGTTCTTCTCTTTTACATATACAAAACTTACACAGCTGCACATTTGTAAATCTTCTTTCCTACCAGTTTCTATCCACCACCAATTTTTTCACTCTCTCAGCCCCTTCTTTCTTTTTCCTGCTCTCACTCTCTCATTGTTCGTGTTTCATTCTGTCTCCCTTCTTTCTGAAAACAACTCAAGATAATCACCCAAAAGCTGGATGCTCCATTAAATTTATAACACAGTTTTACACCCAGATAGCAATGAATCACTGAATACAAATCACATCAAGAGGACTTCATTCTTCTCTCTTACAATCTACATAGCACTGACAAGACACAGTATAATTTCTATTAATCCTAATAGTCACTATGTGAGATGAGATTGAAATTTGAATGAACCAAAAAACAGGAAAAAATGGGTCACTGCAACAGCAAGAAATGACACAGTTTGGGCAAATAAAATGGAATATTAATATGAACTGAGTAATGGGGTTTAGATAAATATATTAAACCGACAATTATGACACGGCTAATAAAGTTAGAATTTCTAATGTTTAAGTGACATAAAGAAATAACGTGAAGATATGCAAAAATACTGCCAATCATAATATATTAGCTGGACAACAAAGTGCATCCAGATAGAATCTCTTCTTTTGTTGTTTTGGCTGAATTGTTGGAAGAGGAATTTGATGCAATGCCATATAATTTCCATTGAGCCCTAATTTGTCCTAAACTGACAGCCTCATTGATCAGAAGGAAAACAGCTTAACTTAAACAAATCGTCCAGTAAGAAGTAGTTCTGCATAGGGCAGCTCTTGGGTCCAGAGTGGCATAACTTGACAAATGTTGGATGCATTGCCATGAAATTTTGATCAAATATTCACAAGCCCCAGAGGATGAATCCTAATAACCTCAGTGATCCCTTAACTTTTTATATAGCACTGTCATCAGGTCAGAATGTCAGTTTGTTTGATGATCAAATACCTGCGAAACTAATTCCCATGAGCCTCAACTGTACTTTGTGAATAGTTGTAATTATATTGATGAATTACTAAATGGGCCAATCAGGCACGGGGCCAGGGACCCAAGGGGTCAGGGCACCCCTGGTACAGAGCCTGTTTGAAGCGACTGTTAAAATTTTCTTGTTGGCAAGTCTATAGACACAAAATGACTTTTGAAAAAACATAAAAGAACTAAGAAGAGACAAAATGACTACAAGAGGACTACCAAGAGACACAAAACAGGAAGGGCAAGGGACCTTTTACGTATCTGTGCCCAGGGACCCATGGGCCTAATAATCCGTTCATGGCTAACAGGCAAATATTAGAATTCTAGCATACTAAGCCAAGTTGGTCAGCATGGTACATATTATACCTGCTAAGCGCCAACAGGTTGACATTGTCATTGTGAGCATGTTAGCATACTGCCGTTAGCATTTAGCTCAAAGCACCACTGTGCTGAAATACAGTCAGACAGAGCTGCTTGCATGGCTGTGGACTTGTACCACAGGGTTTTTGCTTCTTATAATTCTGTTAGCTTGATCTCAGATCAATTTTGACATAGTTCTTATCCTCTTCTCTCTCCTGTGCTGTGTTGTCTCCTTTGTTTTGTTCTGTTCTTCTCTCTATGTGCGGTAAAGCACTTTGGATCATCTGTGTTGTGTGTTAAAAAAAAAACAAAATAAAAACAACCTATATTAATAAAGTTGAGATGAGCCGAGAATTTATTGTCATGACTTTCGCTGGCAAAATTAGCACTGAGCCATGATGTATGCAAATGCAGTAAAGATTATCCTTAATCATAAGGCAGTCCATGTTTTTAACATTTAATCAACTTCAAAATAATCCTCTTCCTGACTTTGCTATGCAAATTCCTGACAACTAACTCTGACAGATAACACACGTACACACACACAGTTTTTTCTTAAAAGAAGAGTTGTGAAGCACATTATTTATATTAGTGATTTAACACTTACTTCTAACCCCCAAATTATATTTCTGTTTTGGAGACTTCTGGACCCATAAAAACATGGTAAGCAAACCCGAGCATCACAGACACAAACCGTGTTAATATTTCTTCTGTTCTTCTCTCCTCTGCTCTGGTCTCATACATTTTAATGCTGTCAGAATGCTGATTGGAAGGGATGATCACTAAGACAGGGTGAAAGGAACGCCAGCTAGCAATTTTTCACCTTCTCACCGTCTTATTTTATTAGTTGAAAGAGATGATGGCGATAGGAGTCAGAGTTTGAAAGAGAGGCAGACAGCGAGAGTAGATCCCCAAGATCTGTCCTCATCATTTTGTGAGAGTAAAACCTAAAACGTTTGTGTGAAAACTAAAGACAGGAGCGATGACGCAAAGTAGGAAAAATGAAGGAAGAGAGAACAAAACAATGAAAGCAGTTATTTACACATTTGTGAGCAAGTATGACCTCTCTGCTGAAGTTTGAATAAGAAGACAATATACTGTACTGCGTGTAATAGTAGGTCAGCAAATGAAAAAAGCAAGGACCCGGTAAAATGTCCTCACTTTCCCAAAATGTCCTCACTTCAATAGTTTAAAATTCAAACTGGTCCTCACACTCTATGGCCATACAAGTACACACACACATTCATTCAAGCACTTGCATATATTTGATCACTTGTATACATTCACAGACATGAACACAATTTAATCACATACACATTTAGATTGGAGCTCAAAAGAAATGATTTGAACTTTTAGTTTCCTTTTCTTATATACTTATATTTGAGCACGCTTTATTTCTGTGTGTCTGTATTTAGGCTACAGATCCAGATCTGGGAGCAAGCGGTCAGGTCCATTATCGACTCGTCAACCACCAGAAGCTCTTTTCCATCAACGCTACTGGAGCAATTACAACTGCTGTGCCGCTGGACCGAGAGGTCAGAGGAAATGATAGCTTTGTTCAAAATTTCACATGAATGTTGTAGTTGAATGTTGGTAAACAGTGGCAAAGATTATCTAATGTCAACATTTTTATTGCTGTAGTGTTTGTGTGTTGTTTGACCATGAAACTCTGTCAACTTCAAGGTCAAAGGTCACTACTATCTGATCGTTGAAGCCTGGGACGGTGCAGTGGACCCTCGGCGATCCAGATTAACGCTGTCTGTCACTGTTCTGGATGTAGACGACAACAGCCCGATATTCACCCAGCAAACCTACAGTGTCAACTTACCAGAGAACAGCCCCAAAGATTCAGTCATATTACAATTGAAGGTGAGTGTGTAGATGGATGGATGGATGGATTGGGAGAGCACCTACAGGTGAGACTGTGTATTTTAAAAGGTTCAAACAGCACCAGTTCTCCTCAATACACTTGTATTCAGTTTTTCAGGGTAGTTTCTTCCAAGAGACTCGGAGAACTTGCCTCAGTCTCTTCATGTAGTCCCAGATCAGACCATCTGTTGCAGGACCCCTTGTTCTTCTAGTCTCTGAAGATGGTTCTTTATGATTCTGGTTGTATGTTTGAGGTCGTTGTCCTGCTGCATCAGATGCCTCCCTGATGGTCTTGCATGGTGGATACAGATCTAAACATCCAAGGTGCCTACAACTTTGGCACAGTACTGTAGAGTAAAATTTGGATCTATTCTGTTATCACTGCCAGCATACTCACACTAACTAAAAGCAGCTATGACAATTTTCCATTCTTAACAAAGCATTAGTGTCTGTGTAGAATGAGCAAACCATATGCAAATTCAAACGGAAACAGTTCATCCTTTACAGTTGCTTTAATTATCTTAGAACAAAACCAGCGAACATGAGGTTAATGGTCTGTGTTAATATGGCACAGTTTGAATCAAGTTGCAGATTCTGCCTGCAGATTCAAACCAAGACATTCAGTTCAGTTCAATAAAAGTATTTCAATTTCATAAATTTGGTTCCTGAGTGCAGCCAACGAGACTCATTATCCTAGTCTTACTTAGAGATATTTCCCTACATCTTCTTTGAAATGCCCAAATTGGTTTCATGTTACATTCCAGCCAGCACTAGCGACATCTTAAAAAGTCAGAATTGTAATTTGACAACACTTGCAGAGACACCCTGCGAGCCGCGGAAGAATGAAAAATAGAAAGAGTGGCTTGTCCCTCTGGCTACACAGTGAAGTAGCTACAGAAGGAAAAATAAAGTACGGACCACCAGCTGGACCATAAAGGTTACTGCCACAGGCGTTTTAGACATGCTGGCTCAACACTGCCCTAGTGAAAGTACTACTGTCTATTACCACATTGAGATGCTTGTCCTTCTGGCAAATATGAAAAATTCAGCTTCCCATAAAATTCACAAGGCAGTGATATTTCTTTCTTCTCCGTTCTCTGACTCACTTCTCTCTCTTTCTTTGCAGGCGATAGACGCTGACCTCGGCTCCAACCTCACGTATCGAATCAGAACCGAAGGCTCGAACCAGGGGATTGTTCAGCTGTTCCACCTCAACCCAGTAACGGGAGAGCTTTCGGTTCTTAAGGTCCTGGACTACGAGGCGCTGAGTGACTCAGAACACACTTACACATTCACTGTCGAGGCCTTGGACAGAAAGGGGACAATGCCTCCTGGACTAGCCTCTGTTACTGTCAGAATAATGGTGAGTATGTGGGTCTGTGATTGAGTTTTCGCTGTCTTTTCAGTTTAAGGGGAGAGTATAGTAAATTGGCATTGGTGCACAGAGATGTTGAAAGTTTGAAATTTTTCTGTGGGTTTGGAAGTTTAGGTTTTACCAGCTGCAAAAGCAGATACAAAACAAAAACAAAGGCTGCTCAGTTCAATCTTATAACATACTGTGCTTTTGCCAATTAGTTTCAAGTTTCTTGTGTTTTTTTCAAAATATGACTGACATCAGACTTCAATACACCAGTATTTGTTGTCAAAGAAACACATCACCTTAGCAGAAGCAGATATACTACTTTCATAGTAGCGTGCTGCAGCTCCACGCTGTGCTCCTGCTTTGTTTATCCCTCTCTGTGATACTGCTAAAGAGGGAATGTTCACTGTTTCTGATCCTGTTGTAACCCGTGTACTGACATTCAGGGGCCTTGCCAGTGTTTTTGAGTGTATTAGCGTAATCACTGTATCAGCAGAAAAGCTACGGTGCGGATCTCTTGTCGGAAAGCTCTGACATCCGAGACTTTAAAGTTATAGATCAATAAGCTGACAAATTCTGTCCTCTTCACACCAACTCTGTTTGCTTACTGTTTTTCTTCTGTTTTTCTTCTCTGTTTGACAATTGTGAAACAAGTTTTAAAATCCATCACTCAGCCAGCCTGTGGGAAAATAAAAAAAAAACGCTATTCTTCTGCGGGTGTCCTCTCTTTCAAACTCGCCCCTGTGTTCTAGTACTGCTCAGACCTGTTGTGATAAAAATAAATAACACAAATAACACAAAAAAACGCACACACAGGTTTTCCCAACCGCCATGTTTATTCAAGCCACTGCTGCATTAATTTTACTCAAAGATAAATGGATGTTTTTCTGAATCCAAGCTAAAATGAAACAATAAAACTAAAGGGTCATGTTACCTGAATTAGGTGTTTTTACTGGAAACAGCTGTTGCATGTTCTCCCTTGCCGATGCCAGATGTTCCTAAATCCATGAATCCACATTAGCGAGTCACTTTGGGAGACTACAGAGAGAGATTGAAAATTTGAATCGTAGAAGTTTAATTTAGAGTGAGGACAAAAATGCAACATAACCTACAAAGTCACTTTGTGTGTGATTATCATTAAAAATGTGTATAATTTCAGGCATTTACTGGAGAACAGAAACAGCCCGATCTGCTATATTTTAACAATGCTTATATGTACATTTATATATGTACATTTATCTCTCTCCAGGACATGAATGACTTCTCTCCGGTATTCAGCCAGCCAGTGTACCGGGGCATGGTTGCCCCTAATGCTGTCAAGGGAACCATCGTAACTACAGTGATGGCCAATGACTCTGACCCTGCGGTGAGCATTTCCAGCTGCTCCTATTCAATCAAAGTGTTTTTCACAGTCTGTACCTCAAATTGTGTATCGGAATGACACAAGATAATGATACTTGTCTCCAGTGTGTGTGTGTGTGTGTGTGTGTGTGTGTGTGTGTGTGTGTGTGTGTGTGTGTGTGTGTGTGTGTGTGTGTGTGCGCTTCTTTCGCCAGTGGATCTCTTTTCCTCACCCCAGTGTGTCACCTTGTGATACCTCAGTTGGGCTTTTAAACATCTTTGTAATATAAGCTGGTTTATTCTGTTTGCTGTAAAATGAAGGTTAGCTCACTTTAAAGGCTTCCATTGTGAGCCATTAGATAGTTTGGTGCAGTTAACCCCAGGTTTAAAAGGGTGTAAAATGCTCATGCAAAGGTCTATTTAAGTGCAGAGCGTGAAAATATCTTATGAGGAGAGCCTTTTGCGTGGATGCAGATCTGGCAAATTAGCTATTTGACTGTATAGTAAATCACAAAATAAATATTTATGACAAAGACCAGAAAGAAAATAGAAAATCTTTATTTGTATTAATTCTCAGCCGTGGATGCCGTGGTCGTATTTGTCACTCCCCGACCTTCACGTGGGATCTTCTACACTGGTGACATTGCCCCATAAGGCTCTTTAAAAGTCTAATGTTCCTTTGGCTTTCTTCCTACATCAGCTGGATTGATTCAGACTTGAGGTTTAAGCATCAGCAATCATCAATTTGTCAATGCAAAGTGTTTCTGACTCACTATAAGTTATTTAATGAAAGCTTACATCAGAGAAGACAACAAAATGAAGAAGAAATGACAGTTAAAGACAAAATAAATGCCTCTTCACTAATGACTGTTTTTACCTTTGTGTTGAATGCTGTTTCCATAGGCTTTTTTTCAGACTTGTAATATGATGCTTACACTGCAGCACCTTTAGTGGTGATGCAGTAAAATACATGGAAGTATGACCCTAGAGACCTCTGTATTTCCCTTGAATACCTTTCAATGTATTGGCAATGTTGCCAATACATGTGGCTGAGTTGCAGCTATCTTGTAAACATAAGGCTCTGGCCTTATAACGGAATATAGCTTAGTCACTGTCGAGCATATCAGATTCTTAGCCATAATTAAGACAATGTGATCGAGGTCATAGTGACGGAGACGTGGAGAGATCCTCTCAACCCATGAGAAAAAAAGGAGGAGGAATAAAACAGAGAAAGATTTAAGCAAACAGTTCAGTTTTAATAGCAGTAAGTGATCAGATACACTGCCAAAACGTTAGATGATATACAGTACAGTTCAAAGGGAGTGTGAGCTGGTGATCTGGCCTGCTACAAATATTTATCAGACCTATCAAATAGATTATCAAAATGCCAGGAAGTGACCTCATCTTTCAGATATACTGTTGTATTCAAATGCAGGTAATAATTCCCATAGAAACGGTATCTAGATAAAATAATGAGCTCCTTTTCTTCTCTTTGAAAAGTTCTGTATCAGTGAAGTTTGCTTACTTACTGCCCATACTTTAATAGAAAACGAGAAGCGTTGAGTATACAGTACTACAATCTCTTGTTTAATCAACATGATACTGCCTGGTAACAATCTGAACATGCATATTGCCCGTGTTAACTTTTTCCATCCACATATTTTTAGTTTTGGCACAAAAATATAACAGAGGCTCCAGGCAGACATTTAGCATGCATCTTCAAGCCAATACTGGCTGTAACTGGCCTGAGCCTGCAAACTGCTCCTCAGAGGAAAGGTTAAATGTAGAGGACAGTTTGTAAGTATCTGGAAATCTACCTGTCCAATTACTCAAAACAGGTATTAAAAACCCATTTCCCTTGAGAACCTTGAGAAAGCTAATTTCTTTTCTCAGCCTTGGAACATATACTCATTAATGCAAACTGAGGAATTACTTTTACAAATAACTGTTACACCCTGTGCCAGATATTGTATAAACCAATCAGATTTTAGGTAGTCACTCATCATCAATGACACTTGAGACTCCCTAAAATTGGACCTCGTTTATCTAAGGTGGTCTGTGTGTGTGTGTGTGTGTGTGTGTGTGTGTGTGTGTGTGTGTGTGTGTGTGTGTGTGTGTGTGTGTGTGT
>JBBMJY010000014.1:9262625-9331110 GCA_037833715.1 Toxotes lorentzi
TTATCTGGGAAGATTATTCCCTCTTTTACTCCCTCCACGTTTACCTTTGTCTCTTTGTGAATTGGGAAATCTCTTTTTTTACCCTTTTTTTTTTTTTTTTTTTTTTTACCTAACTCGGAAGACTCACTGTAAACAACTTGAGTGACTCCCATATTATTAAAATGCCTTTCAGGACCCAAAATGGGTCACGGAGCGTATCTCTTTCAGCCTCTATCTGAGAAGGAGCAATACGTTTTAATGAGCCTGGATGCCACAAGAGACTCAGGCAGGGTCTCGGGCAAAAAAGTATGCGCTTTAATATTTCATTACAGTTTTTAAGAACATTCTTAGATATGCCTGCTTCATGAGATCCTACACAGTGTGAGAGACAGAAAAGAGGAGAGAATAAAGGAAAGCATGCAACAAAGAGTCGTATTTAAAATCACAGTTTCACTAGTATAGAAATGTTTTCCTCAGTCATAAGGCTGGTATCTCTAATTACCATTCCTCTGCTGGATTCGCCTGAAGTGGTGGTGTTGCATATGGATTTTGTATGTGTTAGGCTGGTTTAAAGTAACCTGCTCTACAGTCATTTGACCTCTTTAAATACTTTAACAGACTGACATGAAGGACTAATCGCCTGCTAGTAGCCTCAATGACCACAGGGAGAAGCAATAGATCTGGAAGGTTGGAAGGTAGAAAGAGGATTGATGGTTAGATAAAGACAACTGGCGTCCTGCTGAGAGACAAACTGACTGGACAGAAGAAGGCAGGGAAGACGTACATGATTCATGGGTGGATGAACAGATGGAACGGTGTGCGGACTAGATGGATAGACAGGGATGAAAGAGTGACTGAGATAAAGGAGGAGAGAAAGTTTGAGGAATGTGAATTTTCAATCTCAGTGGTTTCACTCGAGTCTAACTAATTCCATCACATCTGTGTGAAGCACGCGCGTTGTCTTAATGAGTTTTGGTGTGTGCATACCGGGGCTACAGCTTTACAGTCTGTGTGGATTACTTCCTGCTCTGTTGTCATGCCTTCACAGTGTCCGTGTTCAAGTGCATGTGCAGGAATTCATCTGTCTTTTTTTGTCCCCTCAGAGGACACCAGAATACAGATATTCATTAGACAGCATATGAGTATCACATTAGCAAACCTCCTCATTACCTCCAGAGATTCTTTTATTTTTCTAAATCAATTTCTGTCACATTTGGTCTTCTTAAGAAATTTCTGTCACTTTTCCCAACACGACCAATGCAAATGCAGAGATATTGAATGTTACTCTTATTACTTTCACCTGCCTTTCGCTCCTCTTTTTAATTACTTATTCCAACCTTTCAGCCTGCCTTTTAGAGAGAGTTCAAATCAAAAAAAAAGTACTGCATTGGTGTGGGCATGTTTCTGAAGGTACTGGTGAAAAGACACTACCCAGGAAGTCAAGTTTAAATAATATACTCATGAAGATTTATCAAATGACACAGCATCAGACTGCAGTCAAAAGGCCTGTGCAACATTAGAAATTGATCCCGAGGTCAACAGTGCAATCACGTTATAAAATAATCTATGTGGGATCAAACACAGTTTCCTGCCACTGCAGCAAAAGTTGAGCCATGGTCATCTTTTTCGCCTTCTTGTCCATGCTCTGAATTCGGTTTCATTGACATAAATGAGGCGGCTACATCATTTTCACACAGCGTTGTTAAACACAGCCTTTCTTACCAAGTGATTCGATGATCATGTGAAAATGCTTTTGAATGAGGCCCAGGTGTGCTGGGAAATCAAAGCGGTTGCTTTTATTTTGATTTTTCTGTCTGAATGTGCCAAAAATGCAGAATGAGAAGGGCTTTAAAAGCACTGAAATGTTTGCTGTACTTGCTAACTTTGTTAAAGTGCTCTATCAGTTTACTCGTTTGTGAATATATATTGTGTTATGTTGTTACAGTTATTACAGCTAAAGTGATACCAGTGGCCTTTTACAGTGCTTGTCTGTTCTTTTCACTCAAAGCTTATGATGATGGGGAGGATATTTTAAAAAGTCTACCATTATGCCCCTATTCCATACTGCATACTAACTGTATACATTAGACACTGTAATACACATTTTCATATTACACTGTTTCTGGAGTTAGAATACAAGAAATCTGCATACTTTATTGTTTTATTCTCATGAGGGATGATAGAATGCATGAACAGAGCAAAGCCAATCAAACTGACTTAACAACTTGACAATTAGTTCTGCCAATTAAGGAGACGGCAAAATGTTTTCCCAAAAGTTTTGTGATTATTTGTATTTATTTCTTGTTCCATCCAGTTTCTGTTTTTTTCTTTTCACATCTGTGAACTCAACTCAAAAATCAAGGGTTTTGTGTTTCCATACTGACTGTTTTAAATATACCTGACTTTCCAGTGTGAGCACACCACACAATGTAGACCTGCTTAGAAGTTACATGCACATGCATTTTCAACACAGCTATACCCCTGGTGAAATAGAAAATATTCAGGTCTATACTCCTACAACTGTGCTATTGCAGTTGAAACAGGTGTTGATATTACTTCAGATATTGATGTATTGCTGAGAACTTGTCCTAACTGTGCCATGAGCACAAAAATAGATCTGTACATCTATTGCTCTCTCAGTCCTCCCTTCCTCCCTTATCTTTTTATGTGTATGCCTCCTTACTTCCTTTATTTCTTCTTTTCTTCCTTGCCTCTATTTCATTATTTCCTGGCCACAAGAAAAATACATTTTTTGTTTCTTCTTCTTCTTCTTTTTTTTTTTGTTACCTTTGATGTGGTGGGTGTCTCAGAGCTGAATCAGTAGTCTGTACTCCCAGCCCTTCTTGTAAAGACCCAGCAATAAATCAATGTCTGTCTGAGTGTGTGTCTGGATGTGAAAGTGAGCTTTGCATGTATGTGTGAATGTGGGAGGGACTTGATAGTTAGCCAGAATGACAGAACAGATGAATAGACCTTCATGCAGCTCAAAGCACCACTTTACCCCCTACTGCTGATTGAGAGTACTACATCAAACAACACAAGCACTGAAAGTCTCAGGGCAAGTTTCCCTGCGAGCAAAATACTCCTGAAAAAGCAACCATATTATATGGATTTCAGTGAGTGAGAAATACAGGACTTGAACTAATCAATATAAATGGCAGTGCCCTGTATCGATCAGCTGCTCAAACACCTGGAATCAAAGCTATAATGATGATAAGGAGACGAAGGTGTTACTATCACAGCTATAACCATCAGAAATCATAGCAATGGTTAATATGATAAACAACAGTGACTTGATCACAGTGTGGTTTGCGTGCATGATGATGACATTTCATGATGATGATGATGATGATGATGATGATTATAATAATGATACACTCGAGTCTTATTTTCCTCTTTTTCCAGGCTCTGGACAAAGACACTGGTAACTACAGTTCAATGGTGTACCGGCTGATCATTCCCCCTCAGGCCGGCAAAGACACAAAGGACGGCAAAGACGGCTTTGTCATCGAACCATACAGCGGTGTGGTGAAGACGGCAATCATGTACCGCAACATGAGGAGGTCGTATTTTAAGTTTGAGGTGGTTGCTACGGACAACTATGGTCAAGGACACAGCAGCAAGGCGGAGATAGTGGTGTGTGTATATTTTTTTAGCAGTGTCGGCAGCTTTATAATCATTTTTTAATGGGAAGTTTACTTCATCTTATTATACGTTTTCTTCAAATCAGGTTTAGCTGATTTGACTGAATTCCAGTGGGATTTAGGTTGCTCCCAGATTGTCCTTGAAGTACATAAATAAGTGAAAATTTTCAAATTAGCACAAGCTTGAAACATGTTTGGATTGCAAATGATATCTTTTCCCATTTTTCTTTTTTTTCAGTGGTGTAGAAACCGTCTGATAAAACTTTGTGAAATTATTCACATGCTGTTTGTAGCTGAATTTAATTGTAGAAATGAGTTAGTTTTCTTTTTTCCTGTTGTCTAGGTGTCAGTCGTGAACCAGCTGGACATGCAGGTGGTTGTATCAAATGTCCCTCCAACTTATGTAGAGAAAAACAAAGACAAGCTGCTCAGGTAATGTACATTGCACTGTATGATTTCTCATTTTTATCATTCTTCTCTTCTTTTTAATGTATAAATAAATCTATAGCATTAAGATGACTGTACTACATGCATTCTGACTGATAAGAATCAAACTTCGAAATGTTAAGAAATCTTTCCATTTCACCTTTTTAAGAGGTAAACTGATGCTGTTATTTAGAGAACTTGCAGTTTGGGTTCAACACACACCATCAATATTGTACATTACTGTTGATGAACACCTTGTCTGTTAAACCATTGACCCTTTGCTGACATAACATTTATTACTGGACTTGCTCTACTGATATTAAACTAAATCAAATAATGTCATGGAACTGTGAAACAACATACAGGAGGTGAGAAACACAGATGGATGTCCATATACACACTGTCACTGCAAGCCTGAAACAAATTAACGTTCGTATACAGTATTGAAATGAAGTTTTAACCTTGATTTGATGCCATTTTAGATTAAGCAGTTATACCAATCTGTGCTTCCTCCATATTGATTTAGCTACGGTGCGTCTCCATGGAAAGAACTCAAGCTGTAATTGCCACCATAGGGAAATCAACAAGACTCGATAAAGAGCACAAACATTACTGCATTTTAAAATAGTACTTTTATCATAATAAAGTGGCAGTGATGTTCTAGTTTTGACCTAGAACCCACGCGGGGACTGTAACAGGGACAGGCATCAGACCACCAGTTAAAGAGCAAACAATGGCCCTATTGATGTAATAAATAAACTGAAGGACAAGCTGTGGATATAGATGTGCAGTACTTCATTATATATTTTTATTATATTTATTTATAATATATAATACAATTACAGTTGTTGTCTGCATTGAAATTTAAAGTCGCTTTTATGAGTCAGTGACATCCAGGTCTGTCCTTGTATAACAGTATAGGGCCATATTTTTTGCTGGCTCCTCTCAATCCTGCCTCAGTTTTCTCTTGAAGGCAACACACGCTGTTTAAGTTCTGGCTTGTTATGTTCAAAACATTTGGGACTGGAGGCCTGAAATTAAATGACCTTATCCACACCACAGTGGCAGCTTAAATATGAGATGATCTGACTTTGCTCTAATATATATTTCTCCCATGTACGCACTCACCAGTGGGCCATTCTGCACTGACACACAAACACTGTCAGGTTGCTGCTGCTTTTTGCCTCACACATACAGTATAATGTGATAATGATGTTTTGAAGCACTTACCATCTTTTCTCTCTGCCTCTCTCCCTTTCTCTCTCGTTTACACACACACACACACACACACACACACACACACACACACACACACCTTAGCAGGGACCATTCCTGCTTTGAGCAGGTGTTTCTTGGGGGACAGAAATCAATATTGCGCAGCATGAATGTGCCTAGCAAACAGGCTGGAAAAAAAATGTGTGGTTTGTGTGTCTGTTTGGTGTGGGATGTGACTGGAGTCAGTGAGGGCTTTGTATTTACCTCTGTCTAGCTACATGCTTTTGCCCACAGAGGTATATTTTTATAAACATATACATGCAATGTAATAGAGTGTGTGTGTGTGTGTGTCTGCCATGTCGGTATCATGTGGGAGTTAAAATAGTATGATCCCATCAATCAAAATCCATTGTTTTTTTTAATCCTCAGCATTTTGGAGCACTATGTCCAGGATCAGATACCAGGAGCAAAGGTTGTCGTGGAAACCATTGGGCCCCATCGTCATGGCGATGGAATGCAGCAGGAAGACTACACCAAGTCGGACCTCATGATTTACGCTATCGACCCTCTGACAAACAGAGCCGTATCTAGACAGGAGCTCTATAAGTAAGAACTTTGCCAGCAAATCCATGAAAAGTAAAATGGCAGCTCTCCAAACGCTTTATGCCATAGAATGGGACAGGCCCTAACCTAAATTACATCGCAATTAAGTGATTCCTAAATTAATTGGTTTCAGTTAGTTTTTTGGAGTGTTGCCATTCACACAGTTTTTCAGGTATTTCATTGAAGTCAGTCTTGTGGTCTTGTAGAAAAGTTAGGGAAAAGTTACTTACTAAACTTTGTCAGGCCTCTTTCTAAGAGTCACTAAGGGTGAGCAGTTTGGAAATGCAAACAAATAGAAAACTACTAAATATATTTGTAAGTATAACAGCGCAAGTGGGTGGGCACATGTTTGTGTGATCTTAGTGTGAAATTGGCAGAGTAATAGAGCTTAATATGCAGCGCTTATCGCCAGATATGCATGGCCTCAGTCACATCTTTGTGTTTCTCATCCCAAGGTTTCTCGATGGGAAACTCCTGGACATCAACAAAGAGTTCCAGCCCTTCCTCCCTCCTGGTGGACGGATTCTGGAGATCCGAACCCCCGAAGTGGTGACCAGCGTAAAGAAAGCTGTGCAGACTGTAGGCTACACAGAGGGGGCGCTGTTGGCCCTGGCGGTCATTATCATCATCTGCTGTGTCCCTGCCATACTGATCGTCATTATCACCTACAGACAGTAAGTAGGAAATATGTGCAGTTTTTTAGGAGTAAGACGAGCCCTTTGATCAGGGACAACTTAGACTGAGTAAAGCTGTAGAAGCTTGGGCTTGTGTTTCAAGGATAAGGATATTATAGGCTGGATTTTATCAACAAATCCCATGAAATGATCAAAATGAACAGAGAACTGATCCAGCTAACAGTAAACACCTCACATAGCTTCCTCTTACTCTGTGCCATAGAACTCCATTGTTTTCTCATAATGGTGAACATGGGAACTGTAGTTTCATTAAAGTCGGTCATACATACACTGTCCTCCTGGTGCCATAAATACTCATTAGTTCTCTGTCTGTGTATTGATCCACAGCAGAAAACAAATGCACTATGTACTCCTGTTTGGATAAAATTTGCTAAAAACAACGTCCAGCCGCTGAAATAAATAACTGGTGTAGCATAGGTGTGATTTCTGGGTTAGGCATTCTAGCCACTCATGTAAATGCTACTACCAGCCACTATACTTGAATTATAATGTATGAATTAATGTATGAATTTAGGTCCTTAGAACACGCCTGTCTAAAAAGAAGAATTTGACTTCAAATAGGAAGAGTAATCTATAAAACGTTCTTTTCTTTTAAGAGCATGCAGACAGTCAGATAAATAGACAAAGCTAACAGTCTCTCCCACCAGACGTCCTTTAGCACCATTTATCATTTTATCACCTGGGCCAGTCACTTCCTTAGATGATTCAGCATGGCAGCCTGTCCCACAGTGCCAGTTCTAATAGTTTGTTTAGCTAACCACCGTGAAAGGCTATTAATTTCATCCATCTCCCAAGCACACATAAACAGGCACACACACATTTCAGCCGGATCAGTGCATTTTGAAGAGAGCTTCTCATCCTGCTGACAGGCTGAGGAGTGGAGAGGAGTGGAGAGGAGAGGAGAGATTTCAAGAAAGAAAAACACCGTAGTAATCATAAGCATAATAATTACTAGTCACTGTTGTTAAATGGCTGTAATGAAGACCAATTGTCTGACTCTTTGCTTGTAAACTGCAATAAGTAAACTTGGCTAACAAGAACCACTCTGTGATTTATGGCCCAAACAGTCACTAATCTTTGCTGTCTCTCTCTGTCTCTCATCTGCTGCATCTATCGTACACCACCAGATTCAAAGAGTAAGTATTGCTTTCATATTACCATGCTAAAATATTAATGTCATGTCTGTCTTAAACACGTTTCATTTTGATTAATCTGTTGACTTTCATTGGACAATAAAATGGATGAGACCAGGAAGGGCAGTGAAACAGAAAGCACAGCAGACAATCAAACAAATGAATCTTGAGGAACATGGAATCAGTAAATGTCCACGGCCAATGCTTTTATTAGAGTGTGTGTGTGTGTGTAACTGTGTGTTGCTGAGCAGGCCCATTTGATTCTGATTTCATATCAAGATGGCAAGAAGAAAAGATCTAAGTAACTTTGAAAGAGGGTTCATGGTTGGGGCACAGATGTCAGGAGCTTCAGTCACAAAGACTGCTCAACTTGCTAGAGTTGCAATAGAAGGGTTTAGACTAAAGTCTAAACTGACATCTGCCTTTAGATCTATGGTAAACACATCAGTAAATAGGGTCGGACATTGTGGTCGATATGTAAGAGTAACTCTTCCTTAGTGAATCCCAGTGCAAGAATAGGAGTAGCTGACCTGAGGACTTGCTAAGGTGAACAGATAGAGATGGATGTACTGGCGGCTGCCTTAAAACCTCAGACCTTTTGAACAAAGAGAAGTTTTAAGTCCTCCTGCCCTTATTGTGACCATTTTACTATTTTTCGAGGTCTGGATTTTACTCTAACTTTAGATATCCAACTCTGTGTTTCCTCTCTGCTGTGTCCAGACGCCAAGCAGAGTGTGCCAAAACAGCCCGTATCCAGATGGCACTACCAACAGGCAAACCTGGCGGAGGCACTGCCAACAACCTGTATGAAGAGCTGGGTGACAACGCCATGTAAGTGAAGTGTGAAAGGCATTTACACTGATGAGCCAAAACAGAGGCATTAACTCACATTTCTGTGGCTGTTAAACTCCAGCCTTTGGCAGTGTGCCTTTTCCTGCTCTGGGAGCTTTGTGGTGTCCGCACATGCAGTCAGTCCCACAACATTACATCTCCCTGCATTTTAAATTTGCTATTGAAAATGCAAATATACTTGCAGCCTCGAGTCGCTGCAAAGTAAATCTATCATTCACAAAGCTAAGGTCAAGCATAAATCCCATATTTTCCCCAAATTTCATCTCCTTGGCATGCATTAAAAATGAGAAGGCAAGAATAAAAAATCAGAATATTTGAATATAATTTACTTAATAATAAAGCCAAGGCAAGCTTTTGATATTTAGACAGCAAGGAAAATGTTGGACACAAAGGGGTCTCACACCTTATGATGGGACCAAATAGAATACACCTGTGTCATGTCATGCAACACACTTTAGAAATGCAGATCAAAAGGTTTTGTAGTTCCCAACATCCAAAAACAAACAGCAGGAATTTCTATAGAATCAACATATCATAAAACCCTAAGCTTAATATATACCAAAGGCAATCAGGACATGAAAATAACAACATAACATAACAATACACTCAGTCTAAAGCATCAGGCTTAAATCAAAATCCTCTAAACACCACAAAGATGCAGAAAATGAAAGTGATCACAACACCAAGATGTTTGTCGTGGAAACCAGAATTGCAGCTGTGCAAAAGCGGTGGTCATAAATAAACACAGACTAATCAACAAACAATAAGTCTTTGACATCCTCTTACTGTGATGCGATGCAATTAATTTAATCACTTCTGAAGGCGTGCACCTAGTGAGTAAACAAAACAACTTTAATGAGGAAAGTGGACTTACTGCTGTTCTTGGGGTCACCAATCGACACACATCCACATCATCGACATACTTTGTTCAATAGTTATATTTAAAGGATTGCCTTCAAAGCTGGGCAATTAAACTAACGGATCTGGAGCCAATTTCATGTCAAACCAATAAATGACAAGACGTATTTACTCTGTTTTGTTGATTCATCACACTTGACCTGCTTTTGCTGATATTTCCCAAATCACTGTAGAGCTCGGAGCCTTTGCAAGAATTTATTGAGTTAAAACGTGTCTTGAAGTAGCAACAGACATTTGTGAATGTGGCCTTTCGAGCTTTTCTAGTCTAGAGACATTTTTACATGTCGCAGTGACCACAGAAACTGACATTACGCAGAGGCGACACAATCTTGGATTAATCAAGCAGAGCCTTGTAACCTCACATCAGACCAACACCAAACAAAGCTCTGATTTTTGAATGCATTAACAGCCGTAGATAAACCCGGCAATTTTATCTTCACAAAAGTTCAGTGACATCCAGCGTTTTCCTTGTCAGTTTCCCCTGTTGTAATGCATACCAATGTCTTCGCGATGCAAAAGATAAATGAAGGTCAGTGATCTACCCACGGAACAATATTCACTTTGAGTGCAGCCTCTCAACTGCACTTCAGGATTTTCATCGATTGGTGGCTTTCAACAACTCTGTAAACACTGTAGTCTCAAGGACATAACATATATGTTTGAGGCACATTTACTGAAATTGCAGTGACTTCATCCAAATGTATCCTCTAAGGATGATCTTTTTCTTGATGAACCTTCTCAAGAGATTGCAACATGAGTTTTGTGAATATTTTGTTTTGCACGGTATTTGGTTTGTTTTGAGGTTCTGCTAATCATAATGCCATGGACAAGAGCCAGAAAACTGAGGCAATACAAACAAGCTTTTTGGTAATTATGGAGAAATTACTTTTACTGATTATTAAATCTTTCCTACATCTCCTATCATTGCTGGAGGGCATTATTGCTCCTCTTCTCTTTGCTGCCTCAGAGTTGCGTATTATTGTGCAATTTTAGTCATATTCTCTTCACCGCTTACTGTAGTAATATGTCCTCTTGCCAGTTTCTGCTGTTTTGATATGTGTTGGCTTGGTTAAACAAAGAGTCTAATAGTGACTGTATGTAGAGGCATCGTATTAACTTTTATCTCCAAGTTTTCACAACCACACACACACAAACTCACTCAAGGCAATACACACACAGTGTAATAATTCCTTACTGGAGCGTTAAGAAGAACTTGAGAGGAACTCTTATCGGTATTACATGCATCACCGGTTTCCTGTCTGTCCTTGATATGCCTCCCCACTCGCATTAACATGAGAGCAATTCATATGCAAGATGGTTGGAGCTATCTCCAAATGACAACATGGGATTTCCAAATGTGTAAGAGTGCGTGTTTTCATGTGTATGTGTGTGTGTGTCTGTGTGTGTGCATGTGAGACTAACCGGCCCAAATGATTCTCTGAAAAATGTGTGCGGAAATGCAACTTGGATATGAGATAACTGAAATAAATGCAGCCCGTAATTTATAAAGACCACCCTTGGCGATAATTAATTCTATTGATAAGCTGCAGAGCATGTTTAATTGTGGTGGGGAAGGTCTTTTGTGTGTGTTGGGCTGTTGGTGTGTGTGTGTGTTTGGTGTTTCTTGTGTAATACTCGTATGTGCGTATGCTCTGTATCACTGCAGTGTTGTAGGGACTAAATAATCCCCAAAGAGTATAAAACCTTGCAAGGTGGAAAAGTCTGCTCATTCATAATTAAGGTCCATTATCAAACTGCTCAGTAGACTGATTTTCAAGGCATTTCTTCTCCTTTTAATTACCTTTGGCTTTTCTCTTGACAGACTTGGGTTTTAATGTCTGTTTTCAATTACCTATGGAAATTAAGTGTTCTTTAACTTATCAGCAGCACATTAAATGAATCATGTTTTTTTTTAAGTTAAATTAAAAGTCATGTTATTTACCAATATAGCACATTATTGCCATAATTTGTTTAATTAGTGATATGTTTTATTGACACAATGTGTCAACGTATTTACTTAAGTTTTTTTAGGCCAGTCCACATTTAAAAGGAATTTTTTTCTTCCACTGTATTTCTTTCTACAGTTTTTAGTAATAATGACTCCCATTTAATTTCAAATATCAGAAACAGCTTAACACCTTCAGTATATGTAATAAAATAAAATATAAAGCCTAATTATTCACAATCATATTGAAAATGTGCTACTATAAACTATAGTTTCAAGATTACCTAACATTAATTATCCTTTAGTTCCTTGTAGCGTGAAATGCTTTAACTTTTGCACCCTGCAGTATTTTAACTTCAAATGGGTTTTCCAAAACGGATACACATTTTAAAGTATTTAACAGAATCTTTGTATGTGAAAACTATGATAGAAGACTAGTCTTCTATCATAATAACAACTATAGGGTTGCAAATCAAGTTGTGTCGGTTGTAATCCCAGACAAGCAATGGAAAATTAGTTTGAAATATTCTCCATTCACTCAACAAATGCCAAAATGTTAAAGGTACTTATGCCCTTTGGACAGGACTAGATAAGGCATCTGCCAGGTGTGAATGTGTCTCATGAAAGTGGAACAGGGCAATAACACAGAACCGCACAACCAACCATCCCAGGATGAATTAATGTGGAGGATGCTTTGTTAAATGGTGGAAAATTTGACAGATTTCATCCCAGTGTCTTTTTTTTTCACCGCTGTGAACATTTCATTGTAATTCTTTGTTGTCATTTCATCACTCCCCTTTTCCTGTTCTCATGTTGACTGATGTCTGTCTTCTCCGGTTCTCATCCATCCACCTTTATCCGTGACTGACAGACAAAAGTGAGTAGGAAGCTGAAAATTGCTTCACATCTGTGACTAGTCTGACACTGTGCCGTGCCAGTTTTCTTGCTTTAGTTTTGTGTTTGTGTCCGTGCTTGTCTGTGGTTACCGTCGTTTTATGTGCTGGATAAGTTATGCTTTGGTGGACAATAGAGCAAAGTTGTGTAGCTGGTGGTTGATGGCGCATTTGGCCATCAGTGATGAATGATAGTAAAGTTGTATTGTTTGCCTTGACATAGAAGTAGCCATGGAGTACCAAGAGTTTGCAGACTTTCATCAAAGTCACAAACTTAAGAGGTTTCACTGATTAGCACACCTTCAACCAGAGAGGAGGATATAAAATAGTCTTTTATTGGAAGGAAATTTGAATGCTCTCTGAACTCCATGGCACACAGTTGTCTCTGCACCAAGAGATCTGACATTGTTTATAGTCGTGGTACAGTAGCATTGTTTAGCCTCCATAAAATCTTTTAGCTTTCTTTTCCTTTGTGTTTAAAGACTTTTTGTGTGTTCTCTTGCCCCTCTGGTAAAAACAGCACAGAAATGAAATACTTATACCTGGTTTGAGATCTCTCATCCATTTCCACTCATCCCTCATTCGTCTCTCTTCATTTCATTTATCAAACAAGAGCTCTAGCAGACATTCTATTGTTTTAACTCCCTTTTGTACGAGGTTTTATGCACATCTCTGTTGCCACTTCCCTTTATGAAACCTTTCATTTCATCGTTCTGTGCATTACTGCTATTTCATTTCAATTCTATTCAGTCCCTCTCTCCTCCTTCCTTTTCATTTAGCTTTGATTCATATAATTACATCTTCCTGATTCACCATACCCTCTTCTCCGTCATATTTTATCTGTAATTCTTTCATTATTTCTCCCTTCATTCCATCTTTTTGTCTCATTTTTTCCTTAATCTATGTACCAGCCGGTCAAACCACAGTGGTGGTGGGAATGGCGGCAGTTTGGATGAAAGCGACCGCCAACGTCTGATCTCAGATTTTGCCACCCGTGCGATCGCTGCCCATCGTCAATGTGTCGCTAACGGAGGGGTGCTCAACAACCTGCCCAAGTCTGAGTCCAACATCACCTTTCTCTCAGATGAAAATCCCCTGACTATCAAAAATCCCATCTACCATGAGGATGGGACTTTGAGTAGTCCAGAGACTCTTGGAAGAAGCCAGAGAAGAAGAGACCTGCTTGGGAATTTCTCCCCTTCCAGAAAAGGCCTGCGAGAGGCCTGGATGAGGCTCAGCTCCCCTGGAGGTGATGTGGGGTTTGGTGGGTACAGTGGCAGTGACAGTGGATGGGGATCTGGGGGCGGACACAGCTGGACTCTCCCATCAAGACTACATCGAAGAGAGATGTATGACGCTTTGAGACGCCAAGTGGTCATGGATCCTGTGCAGTGGGAGCTAGAGCTTCTTAAGGCAGAATTCAAGGAGAGTAAAGATGCTGGTCTCGATTCAGGATTTGACCATGGGTTGGATTCCGACCTGATGGGGAGCCCAAGTCTGGAACCTAAGCTGACAGTCAAAGAACAAGCCCGACAGTTTGAGCAACAGGCGCTCCAAGAAATGAGACAAAGGCAAAACAGGGATTCACGAGGATCTTTGTCACCTGATCTTCTACTTTCTGTTTTCCCGGAGTCTCCCCAACATCACAAGCACAGCCCCACCCATAATGTTCCAATTGCTCAGACTAAAGAGGGTCCCCCGAGTATCATCGTCACCCAGAGTGACGGAGGAACCCCTCCACCAAGTCACAAGCCAACTCCTCCTGTGCTGCGACGCTTCGGGGCAAATTTAACAGGAAATCAAAGCGCAGATGACAGACTTCAGGTCCATTTAGAGGTTATTCCTGATCCTCCTTCAACTCCTCCACCACCCCCACCACCTCCATCCCCACCACCTCCACCGCCTCCCACATCTCCTCCTCCACGCCATCCTTCTTCCCCTCCTCCTCTCCCTCCTGCTTCATCTCACTCCAACCACACAGAAAAGCAGGCTCCCCCTCCTCCTCCTCCACCTCCTCCTCCCCCACCCCCACCTCCACCTCTCCCCCCTCCTTTGTCACCATCACTTCTGCGTCCGTCCACCTTTGTCCTCCCATCACTCGCTGAGGCACCAGCTCTGCGGCCTGTATCCCTCAGACCGCTACCTCTGCCCCTCCCCATGGAGCCCGAACCTCCCCGAAAAGAGCTGAAGGGAATCTTAAAGAACATCCAAAACATTGCGGATATTGAGAAGTCTGTTGCCAACATGTTCAGTCAGATAGATCAGAAACAGATCCCGCTCAAAAAGGTCATGAAGAGCCGCGCCTCCATGGATTCTCTTGATTCTCTCAACTCCTTGGATGCATTAGCAGCCGGAGGAGGAGGGGAAGGAGGGGAGGGAGGTAGAGAAGGAGGTGGAGGAGGAGATGATCCTCCACCTCCACAAATTCAACCCAACCCAAACATGAACTCCATCGTGGAAGAACTTGAGAAACGATTCCCCTCTCAGTCAACAATGCTCTAGCCTTTGCCTTTCTGCTATGGAAAGCACACAGAGGGAAATTTCTTAACGTTGTTACGTAGTTCCCACAGAGCTGTCAAGGGATTGATGCTCAAAATAGCACAGTGGGATGATTTCTTCCAACATGACTTCATGTTTTCTACATAAGAAAAGAAAGAAAAGAGAGAGAACCAGACCTAATATAAACTCTGTGGGTAGAACAAATAAAAAAACCTTCTCCTCTCAAATGATACTTGCTGCAAATAAAAAAAGAGAAGGCGATAGGGTGAAACAGCAAGACAGGTCACGTCCTACAGAGCCCTAATACATTTAGTCATGTAATAGCTGAAAAGGCCTTCCACTCTGTTACTTAATATTACTTTTCTCTGACTATTACAAGAAGAGAGAAGGATTAAGGGAGTGGTGAAGCACGAGGAAGAAATGATAATCAGGTTAACAGGTTAAGTCCATTTTTTAATTTGTGTCCCCATCTCAGTGAACCTGAACTGCTGTGAGGAATTCATGAGCTTTGCTCCAACTATAACGTCAAAGCAGCTGTTTCGGGGGATTACTCATTTTCTGCCTCTGCCATTATTTTAGTCCCCCCCCTCCCTCCCAAATAATGTTTGCAGGACTTGTTCTTTAATTAACACACAGGAACACTGACTTAAAGAACTGCAGATGGGAGCTGTGAATTGCAGTTTGACTACTGTCATTAACATTTTACATCCTCGCCAAGTAATTGGCATTCTGTCAGCAATGAATAATGGTCAGTCAGCTATGGTCAGTGTCTTTCTTGAAGAAATTTGACGAGACATTGTTGATGGGCCCACTTGGTGTTGTGATAGCCTGAGAACAAGTTTGGGATGACTTTAGCACACACTCTCTGGGTTTCTAAACTGGTTGGTTCAAGATGTACAGACTGTGTAATGGAAAATCAATCAGAGGAGTGAAGAACAGTGTTAAACCTGCCAACTTGGATTGAACTGTGTTTGCCACGGATTGCTTGTATTTTCTTTGCATGGATACGTTTTCCTACAGTATTTCACCTGTTACAGGACTTTGACAGTGACATGATCTGTGTCACAATTGGGTTTTACTCTCCATCTCATTTCATCAATATTCACTGTTAGCTAGTGCTGTGACACTTTCACTTAGTCTCTAAAATCACAGGTTCTTGTCTCTGTATAATTACATATTACATCTATCTGTTCCAGTGGTGAAGTGGTTAGCAATGTTGCCTCACAGGCAGAGGGTTTCAGGTTTCTCCCGGTACTCCCAAAGACATTAGGCTAATTGGCACACATTGGGTTAAATACGCTACATTGCCCCTTGGTCTGTGTGTGTGCATGTGTGGTTGTCTGTTTGTGTGTCGGCCCTGTGATTGACTGGCGACCAGTCCAGGGTGTACCCAGACTCTCGCCCATAGTCAGCTGGGATAGGCTCCAGCTCCCTCATGACCCTGACGGATCAAGCGGTATAGAAAAAGGATGGCTGGATGGATCTATCTATTCCTATCAGTGGGCTGCTGTCTTCAAACATCTTTTCATATTTGTTATTAATTTGTGTCAAAGCGCAGTATGTATATTTTTATATCAATAACTACAGACATTGTGTTTAATAACCAACTCACTCCAAATGAAAAACGCAATTTAGTTGTTAGTTTGTAGTCATATTTTATACATACTCATTTGTCTCTCGTTCCGTAGTATTGATTCTTAGCTCTGAAAGATTTGCACAAAGGTTTGTCTTTCTGTTTTCCATTAACTGTCATTTTCATTAATGTCTTTAGTTAATTGTTTCCTTTCCCCTTGGACCCGCATTGTCTTTGCATTGATAGTGGTCCTGCATTGTCTTTTAATGTTCCACAAGGTGTTTCTTTCAAGGAGACAAATGTTATTATGTAGGTGGCTGCATAGGTACAGTGGAAATGTTTCTAAAACATTTATGTAGTGATATTTTTATTCAAGATATGTGCTAAATTTTTATGATTTTTTTTCTAGAGCTTTCTGTTGTCATTGTGCAGGTACTTACTGGCAAAAGATTAATATTAAAAATACAAAAAGGTCATGAACATGAGACATATTTCTCAATAAAATATGTGGTGCTAAGTAAGTGTATAGGTTTAATGATGTTGTCCGTCCTGCACCTATTGCCTCAGTGCTGAAATATTAACCACTGTAGAAGTTGCCCCTGTTACATTAGCCTACACAGCTAGATACTTCAGTAAATAATCAGCATACTGACCACAATTAATCCCCTGTCCTATGTCAAAAATAGAAACCCCAACCATGTATGTTTGTTCTGCATCTTTAAGCATTTTTCCAAAAAAAATGCCTCAGAGAGAGCAGAAGCAGCACTATGGGCACGTGCAAGGTGGCTCATTTACTGACTGACAGAGACGACATCTGTGCAATAGTTTTTTCTTGATATAATTGTGCCAGAAAAGTACTCTACTATACTAAATTACATAAGTTATAGTGCACTCTGCGCAATATGCAGTGTAAGCCACTGTCCTGTATGTTGGGTTTTGCCTCCTTCTCTTTGACATATATCTCTTTTCCATCTTATGCACATTTGAATGACATAAAAATATAGATTTTTTTATTGCAATAATGTCACACTCTATTCTGAGTTCAACATGATATTCTTACTAGGAATGTCATCTGTAACTGCTTGAAAGATATGTCAGGTCCTTCCCTTTCCTGTAATGAAATACCCGCAGCTAAAGGAATGACATGTCTGTCTCATCTGCAGTCTGTAATTTGACCACTGCACTTTGTAGCTGCAGTAAATTCGATGTGCAAAGAAGTACCTGCCTCTGGAACTCTGCTTTAAAAATGTCTAAAATTTCTTGTGAGAATCTCTTGTGATGTGGAATAAAATCATGTGATTGTTGCTCTGTCATCAGCAGATTTCTCTGCCATTCGCTTACACGGTTTCAACAAGTTGTCTCTAGGTGCATATTGTCATTATGAAGTGAAAGAATCACGTCAGTCCCACAAGACTAGCGTGTCAGTGATGATCATGTCTGGGCAACTGGAGAAAATCATGATACACAGCCCAGTACAACAAACCCTGATAGTCATACCTCTGGTTATCAAGCAATAACATTATGAGAGTTTTTCTACAGTCAGATATGAAACAAACACATCTTGAGGGACATTTTGGACTTATGTTAGAGGACAGAATGAGCAGCTTTAGAGAAACATAAACAGCCTTTCCATTTGTTCAACAATGTGTTCATGCACAAAATCATGAGCTATTAACCCATGTTGTCATGACGTGATTTTATATATATATATACCCAAAGCAAAAACACAGACTATTGGGAATAAACAGTAGTGTGAACATGTACACACACACACTTGCATTATAAACAGGTTGCAAGCAGTGCTACTGTTTCAGCTGACTGTGTTGGAAATGTTTTATGTTAAGATTAGCTTTCAACCTCAGTGTGCTGCATGTCATTACACACGCACACACACATGCACAGTGTCTTCATTGTCCCAAAGACAGATTCTGCTTTTGCTCTTTCAGTTCTTATTGCTAGAAAACAGACATCTCTTGACATCTATGGGACTATGTATTGTTTCCAGCATCCGGCAAAAGGTAGACTGCATTGAATTGAAACCAAATTGAGAAACAGAGATCTGAGACATGGTGAGAGAGTGGCTGTCATGTTATTGTAAAGTCGAAGGTTTGATCCTTGCAATAGCAAAGCTCATCATAGGCAAATGTGGGTCATTGATGCAGTAAATAGCCATGAGTTGCAGCAAAGACAATGACAATATGCTGTAGTAAGTGGTGATTATTTCAATGCAGTGTGTGTCTACCACCATCTGTGTGACCGGTTGCACACGTTTTGACCTGGCCTAGTAACTATACAGTTGTGACAAAAGGGTTGTAGTGAAAAATTTTCTCAGTGTCACCCTGATTCCAGACTTTGGGATTGTTGCCCGCACTTCTGATTTGTTCAGTGATTCACACAGGTCTGGTGTTGTGACCACTGACGGCCATTTCAGCTGGCTGAAGAAATATTTGACCAATCAGGCAGGATTCAGAAATCTTCCCACATAGCTACCTAAAAATGACTCATAAATCAACAAATTTCTTGGCAGCTGGTTCTGTGTTGACTGAAAATGGTGTTGACAAGAATATATACCATCGCTACTGACTGGATAGGACAATACAAAATACCCCTTACCCTAACAAGAAATGGGCTAACATGAACACAGTGAAGTGAAAGGAAACGAGAATTTGCTGATTATTAATTATCACACAAGCTTTGTGTAGGTTTAGTAAGGTAATGCCAAATGAAGTTTCCTATGTTTCATAAGTGGTGGATAAATATAATGTAAAGAGGACCACTGTTTGCCTGGGTAACTGTGTGAAGCCAAAATAAATGGTTATTTGTCTGCAAAGGTAGTCGACTTTCACCACATTTACACTACAAAGGAGTATCTTGTTGACTGGTGGTTTACTTTCCCTCAGAGGGCCTTTTTCTGGAAATGTGAACAGACCTGAATTTATTTTCGATGCTAGAATATACGAGAAAATGAGAGAAAAAGTTAGACGAGGAGAGAGAAAAGGCGCAAATAGGAAGAAAGAATGAAACAGGTAGAAGAAGAAGGAAAAAAAGAGGAAGAGAGAAATGAGTGGAGGAGTGACAGTGCAAAGGGCGAGGGAGCTACAGTAGCTCTATGAGAGCAGCGAGAGACAAAGTGTAGAAAGAAAATAGAAGGGCGAGGAGGAGATTATTATTGGGTGTCACAGTCTGAGTGTGTTCTTTAAGAGCTAATAATATTTCTCTCCTCCTGTTTCTCATACACCTGCAAGACAAGGTGGAGAAGACACAAGGAGCGGGAGTCAATCATGTCTGATGTGTGTATGTGTGTGTGACGGAGATCAGATAGCTCTCTGTGTGTGTCTGTGTGTTTTTGTCTGGAGAGGACCTAATAATGTGTCTGTCAGAGCAACAAGGACACAGAGATAGACTTATCCACACACACTGACACAAACACACACACACAGATTTACACCATACTGCACACAATGCTAGGCACATACAGCTGGCAGCTTTAATCTGGAGAGTATACACACATTTACACACTCCGTAATGGTGATAAGGACTATTTCACTCTAACCTGTAGATCACCCAAAACCCAGCCTTTTCATCTATATATTCATCCACTTATCCCTCCATTTATGACTCATACAACCGTGTCTATTCATCTGCTCATCTGTCCGTCAGTGCACCTACCCATCACCCTTATTCTACCAGATAATCTTGTCTTTTTGAGGCACACTCATTCTTTCACAACTGCGTTTTGATGGCGAATGAAAGGCTACAATTTCAAAATGCCCAAAGTGTGTCTCTGTGTGTGTTTAAGAGGCACAATGACATTATATTTATATCTGAATTTATTTAATGAAAAGCTCTAGTGGTTCAGCATTTTGAATGTGTGCCTATGTGTGTTTGCAATCTAATACCAGAAAGGAGAAACTGATGTGTCCTCCAAAAGCCACAATTTGTTCTTCTGTGATATATCATCATTTTGCCAGCTCATTACCTTGGTTTCACATGACAACAGATCCTGCTGGCAACATAGTAAAGACGCATGGGCAGATCGCTTTTTGGCTGCTTTTCGTTTGTTTTTTTGTTTTTGGCTTTTTCTCCACCCTTTTTTTTTGTTGTTGTTAATCCCAGCATTGTTTTTCCCTCATTTTTTGAAGTTTCTAACTCACTGACTTGGAAGACTTTGCTATCTTTGTTTGAAGTTGGTTTTCTATGAAGAGTAAGTCGTAATCTGACAGTCCTGCAACCAGCATCAAGCTTATTTGCACATTTTGTCATCAGCTTGCGGACTCTGTGTGGACACAGTCTTATAAGAAAGTGAATAAGCATATTTCCCAAATTGTCAGACAATTTTGTAAATAATTTATATTTCAGGATATCATGGTAAAGGATATAATAGCTACATGTGATCATTGGGTTCATGTATCTAGACTACAACCACATGTAGACAAACCAAGCTGACCTAATTATGACCCTCTGTGTGCATGAGAGCATTGTCTTTTAATCTTGTGTTTTCTATCTTTATTTGTTATAAGGGTAATTAACCTTAGCCTTAACTGGCTTTATGCTAATGAAAAATCGAACAGAAGCAGTGAAGGCTTCTCTCTCACAGGAAATGGTCAAATATTTAGGAAAAAAAAAATCAATGTCATGTTGTATTATTATCTTGCTGGCAGTGGTCTGATAATGATTACATTACCGCATCTTTGCTTATGAAACTATCGTGCCTCAGTTAGTTGGAAACTACAATAAAGATATACTTTTAGGATTGTAAACTCCAAAGGAAAAAAAAAGCACTGATCCCTAACTCAAAGTTATTACATCTGACCATCAAAGTGATATTTCTCACATTTGGACTTTTCCCCATCCTTTTAAATCATTAATTTTCTGTCAGGAAATATTGGCTTTTTTTTTTTTTTAATGCACCTGACAAGATAATGTCTGTTTCAGAACTACCTGAGAATTAGCTGGAGACCAAACTGTTTCAAGGCACGTGGACAATTATTTGCCAGTGGCCCCTGGTTAATTTGGTTTGAGACCCCTGCTGTTACAAAAAAGACAGCACAAAAGTTTGATTGGAGTCAGCAGGGAGTACTTCATAGAAGTTAAAGTTATTTAACTTCTGTTAAATAACTTCTGCCGACAAGCAGGTCAGCCTTCACCACATTTGTCAGGATTGCGTTGCAAAGGACGGCTAAACTTAAACCAACATCTGTTGACTTCTTGTTGAGTGTATGTAGCAGCACAGCACTGTTTTACATGCTCAGATTCTACACCATACATACCTGTGCTGTGTGCATTTTTCCTGATCCTGATAATAAATAGCCTTGTGCTCATGAATGAATCATCTAACCATCTATTAATCATAAATTACAACTGAAATATGGTTTTATTGTTATTGTGGCCAATATCAACATACCCCATCTATAGTTTTGTCAACAACAGAATGAGCTCATTTGGGTTGTAAATGAGATGTGAATGTTATATTTATGAGGCTATAATCAGAATAATTACCAGAATAATGTAAACAGTAAATGACAGTGCAGAAAAACACACACAGGCATATTGTAGTTTCTTGGCTTCTTTCTATTTTGTTCGCTCTCTTATATAGCCCTCCCTCTCTCTTTCAATTTCTCGGAACATACACACATTCCTATACATACACTTGCACACATCTCATCTTCTTGCTTTCTCTTCCCGAAGTGGATTGAATTCCCTAAAAAAGATGAAATTCCGGCGCATTTGGGTTTTGATTTAAGCATCCTATTTCCTCTGCAGGAAGGGAAATGCACAGCAAAGTGCTGAAATGTATGAAACACACACTTATATCAAATGCGTTATGTTTAATGACAGGTTTTCTTGGTAATGTTGGTTTGTGGTTTTTCTGTTTCATTGATTTCCAGGCGTGGATACGGACAACAGGAGGTAAGTGTCTTTCTATGCTTGCACGCTATAGTTGCATGTGTTATTTACTTTTTCTTCTTGCCCTCTGATGCTCACTTGTGACCTTCTTTGTTTTCTGCTCCTCTTTCTTTTCTGTTTGATGTTATCAGTATGGAGGAGCATGTAATCAGTGCCTTGTGTTATTTGACTGTCACCCATGTTTAAAGATATTTTATGATGTGAAGATCCATTGATGGTGAATATATTAAAATGTAAAAACACAAAGGCACTGATTTAAAAAAAAAAAAAAAAAAAAAAAAAAGTAAACCAATCTTTTCAAAATCCAAAAAGCTGCACAAAAGAGCATGGAAAACAAATTTCACCAGATGGTCTTTGTTCAATATGTACCACAACTGGAAATACAGTTGTTTTCCCTGTGTAAAATGTTTGTACATAATTGACACCCCCCAACAACACCAAAAGAAATACAATCAATATACAAACACTGGAACTTCTGCATTTAAGCAATATTTAATGTGGAACATCAGCTATTGATTTTCCATTTCCAAAATAGATGTGTACCATTTGGGGCGAGAGCTCCTAGGTTCTTCCATTTCTCCTGTCATTTCCCGCTTTTCTTTCCCTCTGCCAGACACAACAACTTCTGCGACCTTCTCTTCTCAGACCAGAGGTACTCTGTCTCTTTTTTTTTTCTGAATGCTTCTTTATGTGTGTTTTGCTGTTTGTGTGTGTGTGTGTTGTTGAGCAGGTGGGGTGTACATCTGCATGGGGGTTTTGTGTGGATGCATTCAGATGATGATTAGTAAGGGCAACCACTGTAAACAGAGCTTAATAAGTACAATTACACGAGGGAGAAGTTTCTTAAATATGCATATGTGACTCTAACACACACCATGAGCCACGTAGGTATATGTGTTCAAAGTACTAATAATGGTTTGTCAATCTCACAGGAGTTATCAATGGAATCTGGCATCGACCCTGGCCAGGACTACTACACACAGGATTATTACAACTATGACCATGGGTTAGTCTGTCTGTCTGTCTCTCTGTCTCTCTCTCTGTGTCTGTCTCTCTGTCTGTCTGTCTGGACAGTTTCCTGCATGCCCTACATTACAGCTTTGCCTGTCCCTTCTCTTAACGTAGGTTTATCTATGTTTGTACATTTATCTATCGTATTATTATCACATCAATTTTCCAAATTAACTGTGGTTGCCTTTTTGTAATATAATGAACATTAATGGAATGTTGCCCTGAACATTTATTACACAGCTGATTTTGCACATACTGTATAATAGCCCCCTTTTTTACATTTGTTTTTACTTTTCCCTAGTAGTGAAGTGATCTTAGAGAATAACCCAATACAGTATCGTACATGCATTATTTGCCTATAGTGACACACAGTAGAAGATGCACTAGGATATTGAATACAGGCCACCTCCGCTCCGTTTCATCTCTCACCTTCGACCTCTAGCAGTGACTGACAGGGTTCACTATAACGCTGATAAATTTTATTTCCTCCTACATGATCCTGGAGTTCAGTGTGTGTGCACTTTGTGCAGCTGAGCTTCATGTCAGCCCTGTGGCAGCCGCTTTGATATCGAGCCCATCTCATCACTCATACAGTGTGTTGTGTGAAATGTGAAATGTGGACACCAGCGACCTGCCTCATACCAGCCTCCCCACTCTTGTATGGTTCATGTTTTTTGAACTACAGGAAGTCAAAAGAGCGGGAGGAAGAAGATCTTACAGTGGTTTTATTCCAAGTGTGTATCTGTGTATCCATGTACTGTATGTGTTTGTCACTCTCCTTGGTACCTTGATGTTGAAAGAGCAAGAAATACAGTATGGAAATGGCAGTATACAGAGAACACACACATATAG
The DNA here is from genome assembly GCA_037833715.1 of Toxotes lorentzi. Taxonomy (NCBI): domain Eukaryota; kingdom Metazoa; phylum Chordata; class Actinopteri; family Toxotidae; genus Toxotes; species Toxotes lorentzi. Next base: position 9,286,771 of record JBBMJY010000014.1, read on the forward strand.
ACTCATAGAATCAAAGCGTTCATGAACAAGACCTCTGACGAATCATTGCATCCCTCCCAAGAGCGTGTGTGTATTGTTCGGCACCCAGCCATCCATCTGTGATGCATTGTGTAATTTTTATAATTTTAGCTGCAGACTCCTGGGAACTTGATTTTGTACACCCACCCACACTCACACATACATACACAGTAGTGCACACACGCATAAATTCTCTCATGGAAAACACATTCATCACTCACTCATATGCTCACTGAGAAATGCTCTCTTGCTCATTCTTTCTTTCACACACACACACACACACACACACACACACACACACACACACACAGCTGAATAAGTACACACACACACAGCTAATTCTCTCTTCCTAGCATTGCAGTACTGTAGCGGCTAATCAGGCAGCCAGCCGTGGAAGCAGACAATGGGCCAGATGCTGTTGGCTTAGAGCAACATCCACAAACTCATGTTTGACTCTGTATGTACACAGTAGCAGGAAATCAGACTATGTGACCTGCTGGGACTCAGATGTAATCACTTTATTTGTTTCAGTTATAAATGAAAGGTGCAGTTAGACTAACAATCACTAAACCCCCCTCTCAGGACCCAGACAAAGTTTTGTTTTTGAGAAATGGGCAAAAGCTGTTCCAGTGTTTACTTCCATTGCTACAGTATAACATATTGATGAACTTTTGACCCTTTTTCATGGCTTTTTTTTTTTTTCAAAAGATGAGATCAAAATGGGATTTTCTCTGAATTTGGGAATGTAGCCATCTACCGTTTGCATGATTCAGATTGGATTTATACAGATGCAGAAAATAACCTGAAGTATTGTGTTGCACAGGTTTGATGTTTGATGCCTGTCTTAAAAAAAAAAAAACAACAAAGCAAGCCAGATTCATGTTGCCCTCTAGTCAAGAGTAAAATACTCAACCCGTACACACCATGGGGAAATACGGGATTAAATCTTGCTTTTCCAAAAGCGTTTCTGGCGTGGGTGATGAGCGGTGTGACTGCTGTGAAGCTGATAGGTGCCGAGTCAGGGCACCCACATAAAAAAATATAGGATGAGGAGGCTAGAAATCTGGCATGATCCGCTATGTCGTAATCACAGGATGAATATGTGAGAACAAAAACATAAGTCTGCGTGTCAAGCTTGTTTATAGACAGGCAGCAAGGTGTAGGAAGTTTTTTAATTGTTAATGGGGGGGATATGTTGGGAAGCCAGCAGTCAGTTAGCTTAGTGTAGCACAAAGGCTAGAAACTGAGGGAAACAAGATCTCTAAAGCTCAGTAATTGACTTTTTTTTTTTATCTCTAAAAAAAGCTGGACTTTCAAACTTTTACTCAAGAGTTGTAATGCTGCATAATGTAAGATCGAGAAAAGTCAAACAGATCATGAGTTTGGTGGTACATTTTCCATAATACAGTTCTGTAGCATTTTTCTTTAGAGCCCCCTTGTCTGTAAATGACTATGTTTCATTCTCCATACTTCCAGTATGTAACGCATGCTTTGTTAAAAAGTTATGGAGTTGAAGCTCATACCGAGATCAGTCATGTCACCTGAGACTTTTCAAAGTGTGACATCAGAGATGACATTATACTGTTCTCACAGGTTGTGATTAGTAAATTCACTTTCACACATTGAATAGTTGTAACGTCTCTTAAGAATTAATCCAAATAATGAATTATCCATTCTGAAAAAAAAGCCCCAAAAAACACATAATTTTGTCTCCACAGTTCATTTAACATATCTTCAGTTCCCCAAAGTAATTTACCAAAAATAAAAAGAACTTTTTCTATTTTGATATTTGGGTTTGAAACAAACTCTCTCTCTATCTGAACACTGGATAATTGCTACCAAATATGACATTTAATAAATCGAATTTTGTTTCATCTGGGCATCGAAAATTGTGTTTTATTTTCTCACTCAGTGACTTTTAAAGGCTATTAAGCCAGAGTACCAGGACTCTTTGTCATACCTGACAAAGACTGTGGATGTGATCACACGTTCTGGGACATTTAACGATCATTTAGCATCTGGGAGAATCACCAGAAACAGGCCAGTGACTCAGTTTGGTCCGCACGCACGCACGCACGCACGCACGCACACACACACACACACACACACAAACTACAAAAACACACCATCAAAATGTTGCCTGAGTCAAAGTGAAGCCTGTGATTCTGGCAGCTTTGATCTGCATGAATTGATCTTCATATCTTTACTGCCCCCTGGTGGTGATGTGGAGAGGGGGATGGGTAAGGAAGAAAAGAAGGAAAGGGTGAAGGAAGAAAATGTAAGCAGAGTTAGTGTAGCCTTTAAGTAATTTGATTGTGTGCACTTTAGTTTGAGTCTGTGGGTTAATGACTGTGAAATCCCATAAGCAGGTTTTAGTGGAAAGTTAAGACTCATTACATTAGCTTGTAGAGGCCATAGTATGAGGATTATACCTGTATAACATTTATGACTGACCTGGTTTTTCTCTTTTGACCCTTCCACCGTTCACTTCTTGTCCTTTCTTTCCCTTGCCTCTTTGTTCTCCCTCTTTCTCCCTTTTTCTCACCCAAACACATCCTTCATCCGTGTCCCCTTTCCATTTGTTTATTACTTGGCTACTTAATGTAATGGGAAAGCAACGTTTTTCCACTGGTTGACTGTAAGCAGAGTGATTACACAAGGCAACTTTTCTGTACAACTCTGTCATGGAAGGGCGCCAAAGGACTTCCAGCAGATTTGTTACTTTAATCACTCTGGGACATATTGTTTCCAGGATAGCATTTGAAAAGATATGTTTTTTGACCCACTGGCTCTCTCCGAGTTGCTTGCTGCAGGGCACGGAGCCCAAGTGGTGATGCACAACACAGTTTTTTGGCCGGTTGAGCCAGGCAGCGCTCCCGACAACTGGCAGCAAAGAGAGACAAAGAAGAAGGAAAATCGATTCCAGTGTTTTCTGCTAACAAAATGTCTCCTGGCAACAAGATGCTCCTTTTCTGATTAAGGCAGCTTTGCTTGGGAGTCATTAGACACTGCTTATCATTGGAGTGAGCCACAGTGTTGCCCTACGTGTTACTGCTTTAAGTGGCTGTGGGAAATCATTAGCCAAGTTCATTTTTTTTTTTTTTTTGTAAAGCTAATGTTCCTCAAGTCTTCATTTCGGATTGGTTGAAGATGTTGTGCAATACCGCTTCAGTATTGTTTAGCATTTTAACACAAAGTAATAATCCTTAAATGTTTGCAGTTTGCAATTTCTGCTCTGCACAGACTTTTATTGGTTTTATTCAGACTTTTATTTTTATTTTTTTCTCCCTCCCTCTGTCTGTCCAGGTACGACCTCCCTCAGTACGGCAGTCGTAGGAAGCTGATCTCGCCCTCCGGCCTCTACGATGAATATGGAGAAGTTGTTGTCGATGACGACGGCAGCTACTACTACAGCCCACAGGAGTCTGACGGAGAGGTAAACACTGTCAAAACACTGACTGACTTTGCATAGCAGATTTTTTATGTCATCATTGTTTAATCTGTACAAAAACCAAAGATTAAGAAATGATCTTCTCATCTAACTCTCGGCAAGAAAACACATTTTTTCCCTCAAAATAAGTTTAAGATCTAAGCTTTTTAAATTTTATTTCAAAGACCAAAATGACAAAAGAGAGATCTACATTCATGTTCGTATCAAGTAACTTTTCTTAGAACTAGCAGTCTATGAAAGTTTGTCACAGTGAAAGCGACTTTCCTGTGGAAGAATGGGAGGTACAAGGTTACAGACTGCTTCTAATAATACATTTTTCCTGTCCTATTTGTCCCTTTCCTAAATTTGGTCTTGGACTAATATCATCAGTTGAGGAGACAGTTTCAAGGAGGTAGATTAGCCCAACACCCAGCTTACCTCCAGCCCCGTCCTCCACCTATTCTGCCCCCCATAAAGACCTCAGGAGCCCCCAGAAGTGAGGGTGACAAAAAGCAACCATCGGACGGTGCTATGACCGTGCACACAAAGTCCAAGGGCTTGAGTGCAGCCGCCAAGTTAAAAACAGTGATGAGAGTAAGCACATTGCTGTCCACTATGAGTAAAACATCTGGGCAGCCTCCTGCCGTCCACCCACCGTGGAACAAAGCCAGGATCAGACCGATGGAAGTGGGGGATGGAGGCAGAGAAAGGCTGGAAGAAAGAAAGGAGGAAGGAGCGGGAAACAGACTTGAGAGAAGGGAGGAAGGGAAAAGAGAAAACAAAGGAGGAAGAGATGAATCAAGAGAAAGAGGAGGCAGAGGAGAAATGGAAACATGGGGGAGAAGCAACAGAGGTGGCGTGACAAACAATGGGATGAGAAATGCAGTTGGAGGAGGAGAAGGCGTCAGGCCAGAGCACAGGGGAGAGCTTCCTGGCCTGCTGTCCTCTGGCCAGTCTTTCAGCATGGACGGTGGCATGGTCATCAATGGGAGTTACTTCCAGACGTCCCTTGAAGCCAGCAAACCCCCACCGGTGAAACAAAAGCTGCGCGAGGCCCTCAGTCTTATCTCCCTCGCCAGAAGACTCCAGGGACCCGCCAGGGTGGGAGATGAACAGTGGAGTGATGGAAGAAAATTGGATAGAGGAGAAGAGAACAACAGGAAGATGTATGGCTCCATAGGAGATATGAGTGTTTCTGCATCAGTGTCAGAGAGAGCCACAGAAGAGGCGAGGAGGAGGTGGGAGTTTGGAGAGGAGGTTTCGTCCTCTGAGGGATGGTGGAAGAGAGGGAAAAGATTTCATGACAGTGATTCTGAAACAGGAAGTGGCAGCAAAGAGTCTCAGTCAGAACTTAGCCTCTCTGACGCAGACACAGAAAAACACGAGTCAGACTCAGGGACTGAAGATGAAGAGGGAACTCCGAACACAGACAGAGAGCTGGAGAGTGGAAGTCAAGATGAGGAGGGAGGAGGGTCAGAGTCAGAGAAGGAGTCAGGGTTAGAGAGCGAGGATGAGGGGCAAGAGTCAAGTAGAAAACAATCAAAGGGTAATAACAGTAATAGTTCAGCGAGCAGTGACAGTGTTAGTAGCAAAAGCAGCAGCGGACGTGCCAATGTAAAGGCAGAAAGCAGGAGCAGACGGCTAGAAAGGGGCAGCCGATCCACAAACAGCAGGGAGAAAGACAGAGACAGCAGCAGCAACTCTAGAAGTTCAAGATATTCAGGTTCTGCAGTTTCTAGTTCGAGGCCCAGAACGTCTAGACACTCCCTTTCTTCGCGTGAAACAATAGAGGAAGAGAGCGAGGAGGAGAGTGAGGAAGACGAGGAATCAGGAGAGGAGGAGGAGGGGGAGGAGGAAGAAAAGGGGGAAAGTGCTAAATCGCGAAAGTCCTCGTTGAGTAAGCGAGCTTCCCGCCACAGCCAATCAGACATCAGCTCAGGCGTGATCAACGCCTCGGACGACTTGTCACCCATCATCGAGGACACCGAGGAGGAGGAGAATGCCGGGGAAGGGAACCAGGATGAAGAAGAGGGGGATTTGGAAAATGAGCAGGCTGATTGAAATGCAGATGAGGGCCGGGCCCCCCCCCAAACAAAGATTAAATTCTTTGCCACTAAGTAAGATCTCGGTGAAAACGCCTAGATTGGGTGTGCAGTCATTACCTGAGTGTAATTTATTACTGTAATCTCTCACTCTCTTTCTTGTTTGGTGTGATTTACGTTCAGAGGAGTTTAAACTGCCTGCACGTCCTCTGCTGCCCTCGCACAGTATCTCTTTCTGTGTCTTTAACTTCTTTCTTTAGCTTCTGTCTTTAATCCCCTTTTCCCAATCAGCCTATCTCCTCTCGCTCTCCTCCGTCTGTCTGGCCTTCTTTTATAACAGCTCTTACACTCTTGAAGTGGTCGACTGGTTTCCTTCTGCAGTTTTTCCTCCTGAGCTGACTGGTCTCATTTTCCTTTTCTGAAAACTTCCACTTCAGGCTGCTTATTTCTCTGCTTCTGCTGCAGCTCAGGCTGTTATTCACTGACCTCTCTTTGTTGCACCTAAGATTTGCTCAAGCTTTTTTCATTAAAAATGTCTTTTTCTGTCCATCATTCTCGCTGAATATCAGTCAGTTCTTCCAGTAGCTGTTATCTGCAGGGGAAAAAGATGTTTTCTGTAAAATGAACATATTCTTCCTTCCAATACTATCGAGGTTAAATGGAAAATCTGTGAGGGTTATGTAGTGTGGTATGAGGTCAGTAGGTTTCCCAGCAGAACTTTTCTTCTTTCAAAGTGTGTGTGTGTGTGCACAGCAGTGTTTACCCTGACATAACTCAGAGGAGGTTTTACGGTTACATTAGTGTTTTGTGTTACAAACAGTTGCAAGCAATGCGGCATTTAATATACAGTATATTTTTTAAAGCATTTCCTCAACATTTTCCATGATGCAGCTCTGAATTGGTACCAAAGGACAAAGTTTGGAGTAAACACTGTTGCACTGACCTGTCTTTGCTGTGCAGTGTGTTTGCAGCCTGAGTTATGGTGTTACTATCATTTCTTGATTGTACAGTACAAAACAAAAATTCTCAAAAAGGTAGAAAGTAAAAGAAGGTTCCTGCACCTTGCTGCTGTAGAAATGTATCGAGGCTGTGTAGGGAAAGGAGATACACACTCACAACAGTAACAGAGTACTTTCAGCCTGCTGTTGAAGGACAGGTTTTATTGACTTTTTGTTTTGTTTTGTTTTTTTTGGCATGGCTGTAAGGATAACACTGTCCAGACATTCATGGTCTCCACAGGATAATAACTTGTGTGACCCCTTAACTTTTTTAACTACTTACATTTATTATGGGTTTATTATACCTGCAAAACTAAATCCTCATCAGCCTCAGTTGTACTTTGTGTTTAATGCAAATTAACAAATGTTAGCATGCTAAACACAGATGGCGAACATGCCAAAGCAGGTTAGAGCAGGTTAGCAAACTTATATTGGAATATATAGATAGTCAGACTGCTGAGTCCTTACATTACCCTCACCTACACTGGAAATGTGTATCATGAGTCTTGAGTTAAGACAGACTTGGAAAAATTAAAGACTGTAGGAAAACTGCACATAATTTATGTTGAAGGAGAGTTCACGAAAAAAACGTTTAAAGACTTTTGAAGACATGCAGCACAGATCATATGTCAAACTCCAGCAGACAGTCACTGAGTAAGAAAAGACTAGAAAAAAAAAAGAAAAAGGAAGATTTTTTGCTTTGTATCATCAGTGTGTCTCGCATTTTTCTTGTCTGAACGGGGTCAAGTGAAGCTAAATTTAGGAACACCGATTAAACCTCTAAAGCTTTAGTAGTTTAAAGCCATTTTATTTGTGTGTGTTTCCAGCACGGCAGCAGAAAACGTCGGATCAAGTTGGTGTTGGACCGAGAGTATGAGACCAGCTCCACCGGGGAGGACAGCATGCCAGAAACCCAACGCACCCGCGTGCCCTCCACCCTCAACAGCCATGCTAACGTTAACGGCAGCGTCTACATGGCCCAGAACGGCTCCATCATCCGCACCCGGCGTTCGGTAAATGCCATGGGCCCCACACACGCACACACCACCACAAACAACAACCTCAAACTCACCTCCCCCATCTTCAGCTCGCGGCTGGCAAAGCACTTTAAAAAACTAGATAAAATGGCCGCTACGCTAGAAGAGAGAGTGCCCCTCAACAACCCCAGGGCGGCAGCAGACGGCGGGTGCAACACGTTGCGCACCTTCCAGAGCTCGGCAACGGCCGCCTCCGCTACGGCCACTTCCCCTCTCTCTAACACTGACAACAATAAAATTCTGAATGTGTTTAACTCTCGACAATCCAGCGTTTCATTAGGGTCAACAAGCACCAGCAACACGGGCCCTGAGAGCGCTGCGTCGAAGTCCAACTTGCTCAAAGCGGCACAGGGCGGCACGGAGCAGCGGCCTCAGAGCTCAGCGGAGGGAGAGGAGTTGAGAGAAGGCGAGAAAGAGTCGAAAGTAGACGGCGGTAATGAAGACGACGACGACGGACTCGTTATGAGGGAGTCATTAGAGTGCCCGAGTGACAGGACGCAGTCGGATGAGGAGGAATTATGGATGGGCCCCTGGAACAGCCTTCACATACCCATGACCAAACTCTGACTGATACTGACGCCACTGTGCTCGCTCCTTATTGCCAAGATCATTAAAGCGTTCAGACATCATATCTTGTTCATTAGTTGTGGAACTAATGGGGATGCTCCAGTCCAATTTAAAAGAAATCTAATTAACAGTTTGGTAAAGTGAGATTCCTCACTCGTCAAGTAAAAGAATTTCATTTATTTTTGTTTTAAGTTCTGAGACAAATGATAAAAATACATTTAAAAAAGAAGTAACTTGGCATCTAATTGGTTATTTTTCCGGTTTATTCATTAAAATGTCCGTTTTGTAACTTCTCAATATTTCAATCAGAGCATCCCTTAAGCCCAACTGATCTCAGAGCTGCAAACACCTTCAGAAAACTTGACCTAGAATGAGAGGACTTGTTATATTTCTACTTTGCTAAGAGATAATGAAGCGAACTTGAGGAAAGAAAAAAAAAAGTCTATGAACTTTTTATGGCCCTTTAAGCGACTGGTGTCGTTTCATTCAGTATTTCAGCTGCTGGTGTCACCCATCTTGAATTCTGCCTGACACTTTTCATTGGCACATGAAGTCTTGTATTGTTCAAACTTGCCTTTTTATCCTTGTCAAGTTACTTGGCAAACTTTATCCAAATAAAAAAAGAAAAAAAAATTCATCCATTGAAATGTGGAGTTTGGCTAAATTGGCTCTGAGTTAATGTCTCCTCTCTAGCACTAATAAGACAGGACTGGCGAGATAAAAGTTTTAACCCGATTAAAAAGCTGTAAGTTACAGAAAAGTTATTTTAAAAGATATTAGCATTTTGTTTTAATTAAGCAGATACTGATTGGAAGGAAGAGAGTACTTTTAATTCCCTAATTCCACTGGATCCCTGAGAGATCCAGGAGCACACGGATCCTTCTCCCTTATCAAAGTTCATCAGGATAAAGGTGGGGAACTTTTTAATTGTGAACCACATTACAGTGAATTGTTTTATTTGAAGTCTGAGAGAAGCCGGACCATTAAGCTGCAAAATTACCAAGTTTTAAAACTCTCGCATTTAATTTGATGACTGCATAATTTTGCATTAAGGAAGTCAACAGAGGGTGCAGTACCGGTGGTGATATTTGAAAGCCAGTGCTCCTTATTACCCGAAAGTAGCGGACTACACCGGAGAGCAACATTTTAAAGAGTTTCTGGAAGGAAGGCCACGTCTGAGCCGCTGTTATTGATTCAACTGAATAAGCTGATTATGTCACTGATTCCTGAGGCCACTGTGCCTTATTGGAGGAGAAGAAGAAGAAGACTGAACTCGGCTCATTAATCAGTGACACAAGCACAAAGGATTTGATTAGTGGCTGGAATAATGCTGTAAGGGGTATTTCACCTAAAAAACAAAACACCCCCCCCCTCCCCCAAAAAAAAGCTGATTTACTATGAGTGCTACTATGACTATGCGTCATCCTCAGTGTTGTGCATTGGTATTTTTGTGAACTGTGAACTGAACGCATCATTTTTCCCCAATTGTGAGCGCAGACGTCAAGGACGTTTACGACAGCTGTCAGTCGACGTGCGATTTACGGCATACAGCATGGCTGGTGCAACTGAAAGAGAAGCCGCCTCCGGCTTCGCAGAAGAAACCGATCCGCACTTGTATTAGACTGTGTTGTAGGAGATCTGCAGCCTTTGAGCAAAGTTGAAAACCGTCTTTCATCAAATTAATTACTGGTTTGCAGGCGTGTGTCCTCAAGAAGACAGATAAAGACACAGCTGAGCACGGCATTTAAGTTCTGTCCAATATCACACATTAAGTGGTAAAACATTTACTGCCATTGGTTTTTCTTGCGAGTTTCGACCCGATGCGCATACACACACGGACACGTGTGTGCACATACATTGATATTGATTGAATATTGATTTTGAGCTCATCCTTCAAATTAAAATATTAATAAATATTACATATTACCTGTCCCATAACCCATAATAGCAATCGATGAATTATGACTTAATAATCGTTGTAGTTAACTTGCAAACTTAAATATTTTCTTATGTATCGCAAGTCATGGTCTAACTGCAGTTTAGCACATATTCATTCAATATTAAGTTTACTTACAGGTTTCATTAAGAGCAAATGTTACATCTTGTGTAAATTTTTCTTTCTTCTTTTGTTTTAGCAGGTTATCACATGGTGTCATTCATGGACCAGATACAGAAATGAAAAGCTCCAAAATATCCCCGCTAATCACCACTTTTGTAGGTGTGTATGAAAAAGGCCGTTTTCACAGCAGACATTTTGACTTGTCATTGTAAAGTGCAGTGTTATTAACAATGGCTCCGTTCTGTTCAAGTCTCCCACTAAGAGACAGAGTGACAGTGAGCCAGCATGCGCAATCCCAGGACCCTGAAACCGAAGCAGCAAGTTGGAATTCAGAGATCATTAAATTTAGTATTTTCAGCGGTGCTTTTCTTACATGTCAAAATGTCTTCTGTTGGAAAAAAGGCCAGAGAACAAAAAAAAAAAAGCCTATACTATGAATTGAGCTCCAGTGTTGGAAGATGTACTCGGCAAAAGTACAAATAATCAGTGAATGCTCCATTACAAGTGAAAATCCTAAATTCGAGATGTTATGGAAATGTAAAATGTAAATGTAAAATAAATGCAGACGTACAGATGTATCATCAGCAAAATGTACTTGAAGTATAAAAAGTAAAAGTTAAGCAGAAGTATAGGTTCTATAAGTTTATGTTTTTTAATGTAACTGTGTGTCATAAATGTAGAGGAGTAAAAAGTATAGAGTTGTTTTTTTTATTATTATTATTATGATCCTGATATATAACAAATCCACCAATTATCATCCATTTAAAAATTCAAGTAAATAGACAAATGTTCACTTGACAGCCACATCATAACATGGATAGTGGATGTTAAAGGGTATACTGCACATCTTATGGAAACAACAGAGTGCTAAAGATGAAACATAGCCCACAGTCAGCAAACACATATGTCATATTCAGTGGATATAATGAATACACCAAAATCATCCAAAAAATGATTCAACAAGAATTGTCACAAAATAAAAGGCATTAAAGATGCTGCTGTGTACTGCAGAATAACATGCCAGAATATGAATATTATACTGAATATTTTACACATAAAGTAAAATATTTTTTTTTACATATCTAAATACATTTGAGTAAAGTTAGGGCAGTTGAGAGTTTATCCTCTCTCATATTGAAATAAATAAAGAAAAAAAAAAACCCACTTAAAACTACTTACAGGAAATTATACATAAACGACAACAGATAAATGCCAACCAGGGCTTCACATTAAAATAAATAACATCCAAACACACATCTGTCTCAGGTTCAACACGTTAAGAAATGTTACATTCAGAAATGAGGTCTACAAGTTAGAAAGAAGGAAAACAAAATGTGATGATGTGATGAAGCAGATGGATCATAAATGTACAACTCAACAGAAAGTGTCCCTTCCTGTTTAAAGTCGGTTTACGGATTTCACAAAGTTATATCAGCTGGTATCACTGTTATCCAGGACGATAGTTGTAGGTAATTACCAGCTGCTAAAATATGGTCTTTTTGTTGCGCATAATGACATTAATATATGTTTCATGTACAGTGACAAAAGCCTGAAAGGATAACAGTGACTGCTTTACCTGTCCGTCTAATTATCATTCACAGTGAGTTGTGGTTTCTGGGATCACAATATAATCCACCTTAATTGCAGTTAGCCTTAGGGATCATCCTGCTGCTTTACAATTAACAAAACATAATATTTGTGCATGAATTACGTCAGTTTTGACTAATTTAAAGAATTCAAGGTTAGGAATAAGGAATTAGAGTTAAAAACCAAGAGGAAAACGTCAAAAAACCTAAAGAGCTGAAGTGACAGAACTTCACTATTGCACTAAAATTCAAACATCATTACTTGGCACTGAGCAAAGTTTGATTTGAAGACAAATGAAAATAAAAGGACAAAAAAGTCAAATTCTTTTTGCGGCCACATTTCCCAAAAAAGTCTGTGTTTCCTGCATTTTAACAGGCTGTTTACTGTCTGCAGCTTTTCAGAAAGCTTCTATAAGTGCATAATTTGAGTCAGTCAGTCTTGTAATGTGGGTTACAAAGACATAAATTGACCTTTTGATAACAGCAGAATATATTCTTAACCCGGCATTGCTTTAACAGGTGTGGGTTCAGAACACTTTGTGTTGACCAAGAAATGTTTTCTTTTTGCTTCGCTACGCTTACCTTTTTTGTTAGGTACGCGTAGCCACAGTGCAGTAAAGCAGCTGTATGCTCTGTAAATCCAATCTTGTGTCATGCTTTCTTTTCTTGTCTGCATTTTTTTGTGGCCGGTGCACTTAAAAGATTTTACTGTAGATTTTAAAATGTTAGTGGGCTTATTAGCGTAAGTACAGTATGGATAACATCTGAACTGAAATGCCAGAAAGAATGAGAGGAAAAGTCTTAATTGAAATTTAAAAATTATAGAAATGTTACACATCAAAACAAAAAAGGGGAAAAGTGGCCTCTCAAAGAAAACTGAAATGAGCAAGAAGTAGAAATAACTCTAACTCTACAATTACTATCATTGACAATCAATCAATACTAGTAATTTATTAAGATACTATAATCAAAATCAAGGACAGTAAATCTAGGCTAATAGGCTAAATGATTTCAATGCAACTCAACACAATTTTGTGTGGGGAATTTCAAGTTTGGGCTCGGACTACACACTGTAACAAATAAAAACAACCCAAATATTTATCTTGTGCTTTCCTCAAAACTAAATTCTCAACTGGCCCGAAAAGTAATAAATAGTATGATCATTAAGAAAAATAATAATTTGACCATCTCATCACAATCTTCTTTCTGTCAGTAATTGGACAGTAACACGAAAACATTGAAGAAAACAGCAAAAGGAAAACAAAATGTGCAAAATGCTGTTTGCAGAAGACTAGGCTGTGTTTCTCCAAAGGAAATAAGTCTGAAATCATCATTGTTCCACTCAAATGAAGGATGAAATACTTTAGATTAAGCTATTTTTCCTCAAATTTGGTAAAATGCCATAGCACCTCAACACATTTTTTGGTACCAACTAAAATGAGGTTGTAGCTATAAATATCAAAAACTGTTAAGTAATGAAAGCTGGGATCTGATAAAGTTCTGGGATTCTGATAAAGTATTCTTTGAGATTTAAATTTTAGACTGTATCGTATTTAGGTTAAATTCGGCATTTAAATTGTCAGAACTTTTGCTTCTTTTACAAAAAAGAATTTTATGGAAAAAAATTAAAATTAAAAAGGTTATGTAATTTTACCAACACTCAGATTTTGTACAGTACTATCAAAATGTTTCATTGGCCTAGTTACAGGCTCCTCAATGAAAATAACTATAAATATCCAATTTATATTTTTTAAATGTTTGATTCAATTGATTAATAATTTAGGTGCGAATATCAGACGCGTGTTGAAATAATGATTGGTGGACAATGATGACTGAACCAAATTCCCTTGTGGAACCAGCCGAAGATCGTCGTCAGAGATGCAGCTACAAAATTACCAAATATCAAAGGCAGTGTTGGAACATTTTAAGGCAACATAGAAGGACAGCTTTTTTTAACAACTGTGATAAGAAGTTGTTCCACAGTTGCCTCTGCACAAGTAAATGTTGCACATCAAGGCTGCCTTAAAATGCTGCTACGTATTGTCACCTTTAGGGCAGAGACAGTAGTGTCCAAGAAATCGCCTATTCTCCGTTGCTGCTTCCATTAAAGAATATCTGATTAGACTGGAAACATCTGAATATGTTGTCTGACTTTGTTGCCTCTTTCTGTGAGCAATGAAAATCTGCACTGCCCCAAAATGTGCCCTTACAGTACTGTGAAACTGGAACAATAAGAAAAGGATCATACAAGCCAGCTTGTCAGCCTCCTTCACAAAGCCCTCAGCTAAAAGAGCCCACGCCTGAGACAGAGAGAAGAATACTGTTTTCACCCCCACGGTTCCTCGTACTCTCCTACATCTCTCTTTTCCGTTTTTCTTAGCAGATCTCCCTCCATCTGCTGTGTGCTTTCTTTTCGTGATGCCAGGAAAAAAAAAAAATTAGTTTATAAACTTACTTTAAACCAAACATTTTATTTCTCTAATTGCAAACTGCAGCCTGTGCTGTTTAGTACACAGGCTATTTTATCTGTTGTGGAGCCATTTTTGAATTTTCCCTGAATCAACTCTTTGAAAAATTGTGGCTCAATAAACTCATTCACTCCAGAGGCCATTGTGCAGCCCTCCTTCTTATCCTTTGTGGTACATTTTTTTTGGAGATAAAAAAAACTGGCACATCTAAAAGCAAACCCATACCTCATCATCTTTTAATGTGACTCAGGTTAGTGTTCTTTTTTTTTGACAATTTCCTCCAATTCATTGGTAAGAGAAGGGATTTTTTTTCGTGTTTTTTTTTTTTCTTTTGTATCCCTGATCACGTATGGACTCTCTGTGGAGCCAAGCTACAATCAATAAACCAAGACGAGCTGGAGCTGCCCATGTGACCATCCCTGCTCTAAAGTGACGCTCAGTGGGATTTCCAATCAGAAACCTCCTGTCTGTCATTCAATCCTACAAAGCGGCTGAACGCCTGTCACCTAACCCACTGACGGGGCTTAGATTGAATCCTGTCCCCCGCTTGCTCAACTAAAGCTCTAAGGCAGGATCAGACTCCTTCAGCACTTAGAGAGGAGAGTATCCCACAATTCCACAATGTGTCAGACGCTCACTGAAACACCTTGCCTCTCTTGTAAAGGGGAAATCCTCCAAGTTTAGAAGTAGTCAGCTCAAGTCTCTCTCTCTGGATTTCATTTGTGGATCTTCCAGTTCCTGAGGAGGTGAAGCTTCCAGGCTAGGGGGGTCAGAGAGGAGATGGGCAGATGGACAGGTTGGAGTTGCCCCCTAAAGGAGGAGGAGGAGGATGACGAAGAGGAGGAGGCGGCGTTCTGTAGGAACCTTCCTGCTCCCACCTTGCCCTCTGCCACCCACGCCTTTAGCCCTGCAGCTGCAGACAGATACCCTGCAGAGGAGATATTATTTTTTACTTTCATATTTTCTCTTCATGTTGTTCGTATTTGGATGAAACAGCAGTGAGTTTAAAGAAGGACAGAGGTACCAGACTGACGCATCGTAAACACAACACAGCACTTAATAAGATCACAACCATGATGAATTGTTGCCACACCGCAGAGTGAGACCATCAGTTATAAGAGGGATGAAATGCTGCTACAAATGAAATATTAGGATATATGGGAGTGGACACTTCATTCAATTGTAAACAATTCATAACAGACTTTGAAGTAAATTGCGAATATTAGTCATACCGTGTTTCATTGGACTGTATCCCCCTCTTGTTGCGAGTGTTCCCCCTCATATTAAATTACTGAAACACATATATCAGGCTGCTGATTGCAGACCTCTCTTATAGCTGACAAATGGTGCTAATAGCCAATTAGCTAACGTTACCCGCCTTTGTAGAATAGTCTGTATTTAGGATCAGTTTACTTCAAAGTCTTTTATACGTGTTGTGTTAAATGGGGGTTTTTTCTCACTGTTGTGTGAGAGAAGTACAACAAAGGATGTATTTGAAGCCATGACACTGAACAACCTTGGGTGAAAAAAAAAATAAACAAGGTTTTTTGGTGTCCAGTGCCTCCCACTCAGCTCTATTGAAGCAGTGTGTTTGGGTATAATTATGAGCCTCTACTCAGGCTGTGACTATTGCTGGAAACAAAATGTATTCAACCTCTAATTCTTCACTCAAGTACTGCAAGGGTTTCTGATTCAGACCCTGAATCGGAAAAATCTGATTCAGAATAGAATTTTTGTTGATGTCATTGTTGTGAATCCAAAAACACTAACATCAAAGTACACCTCAACCCTGCTCAAACCCAGCTGAGATCAAAAGTGTATTCTCGACCTTAGAAAACACAGATAACAAAACAATCTCCACTTTAAGGGCCCATTTTGTGACTGTTCTAAAGCTTCACACATAAAGGCTGAGTTTATTTTGTCAGCGTTGATGAGGCGATGTTAAAAGTGCTCAGAAAAATGGAAATCTGAACATCTACAATTTTAGTGACAACTGGGAGATGATGTGATGTGATGAAAACGGTCCTTATGACGTGACCGTTTTGTTAACTACTCAATTTGAGTTTTTCTCCATTGTACTTACATGACATCTCAAATGAACCAAAATCCACTTCAGTCCTACACATAACCTGCTTGAAGAACTAGTCTTACTACTGAGAAATTCAAAACACAATCTTCTGATGTAGCCATTTTAGCTTCAGCTAAACAGAGTTGCACCTTGAATTGTTTTATCCAAGTTTTTCCTTTTACATTGTTAGATGTTAGAGACAACATACGGTACCTCTGTTGCCTTTCCATGCACAGACAGCAGGCAGAGTGTGAGCCTCACTCCTGGAGCTCTGTCAGAGCCACACAGCATGCAGCTCTATCATCCTTACTCTGGGCAGGACCCTCCACTCCGCTGCCAGTCGTCATGCTGCGACTGCGACTGGTCAGCTTCTTGAATTCGCTGGCGAAGGAAATTACTTTCTTTTTGTCCTCACGCACCACCTGGAAGCAGAAACAGATCAATGTTACTGAAATGCATAAGGAGCATACAGAAATGTGCCGGGCGGGGTTTGAATAGTTAATAATTTAGAGAGACATGCTTTCTTTTTTGGTACTCAAGGATTGATTAGATTTTGTAACATCCTTCCCCGACCCATTCTATTACTAAAAGAAAAAAAAAAAATCAGAAATTTAAAAAATGCTAAATCTTTATTCAGCAAGGTCATTGAACAGCATATTGATATTTACAAACGTATCAGTGAAAAGGCCTTGGGTGTAAAAGGATGAGGGAATAAATAATATAAATACTGACAACATACAACATATAAAATACTAAAGATAAGCAGAGAAAACTTGTGTAAGTCAAAAAAACAAACAGATCAGCAGCACACACACACACACACACACACACACAAAATGTTACAAACAGTGGAAGCAGTGACAGGTAAAAAGCACATACGGCTCATCATGCAGGTGTTATAATACAACAAATATCACACAACATGGATTAATTGAGACTCAAAGGAACAGTAAATTAGAGAGACAGTTAATCAGCTTTTGCAAGCAAAAAGTTGAAAATATCTAGTATGTGATGTACTATGCAGCTCATATTGTTTGCATTTATGAAGTGTTAGAGTTCAATACAAATTTGTAACAGTCAAGGTGTTAGTGGTGCAGTTTTCAAAGGGGAAATGCAATGCACATAAACGGGAAATAAAACCATGGAAAGTAAAAACCAAAAAGTCTCTAGCAATGAAAACCAGCGACTATGTTTAGAGCTACCTGCTCTTTGAGTTTAAGAATGAACTTTCCCGCCCCCCGCCAGCGACTCTGCGCTTGGTAGACACACTCGTGATCCAGCAGCACCCGCTGCAAAGGCTTGGCGGCGGAGGACTTCTTAGAGCCTACATCCTTGGTCACTTCCTCCATCAGGACGTAGTCGCATGGATTGGGGTTCGATACGATACTGTAGGAATACTTGGCCTTTGACAAAGTCTGACCAAGAGAAGGAAAGAGAGAGAAGATGAATCTGAAATTTAAACGGCTCAGAGTTTCTGTTGAACGAGAGAGGTGGTGCTTTTATAATGTTTGGTGTTTATTCTGGATTATCAAACTTTACCTTACTCGATCTCAAATCCTCGGACCAGATTTAATAATGGTGATCAGGTAAAATAAATGCTTCCTTGAATGTCCTCACCTGCTGTATGATGTCCTGAGCGGTGCTGTAGCGCGGGGCCCTGATCACAGTGTGAGGCTGTTCTGGTGAAAGTTCATGGACCTGAACAAAGAACGTATCATCCTCTCCTCCTCCTCCTCCTCCTCCTCCTCCTCCTCCCGCTCCTTCTTTGGTTCCCACAATCACCTCCTCCTCTCCGTCCAGCACTGTGTTCTTCTCATTTAAGTTCTGCAGGAATAAAAAAAATAAAAATAAAAGAGTAGTAATGAAATATGTAGAAGAGCAACAGATGTAAAGCCACCAAAGCATCATTGATTGTATAGGATGACCACAAGGGGGAGCCATAGTCTACATAATAGACCACACTAACTATACAATCTATGGAATTAATTGGGATTTATGTTAAGTTTAATAACCTCTTTCCATTGTTGTTGAATATGCTCTTATACCTAACATCAGTTTCAGTGGATTAGACAGAAAGACTGTGTGTGTGTACCTCCTCTCTTGTTTTGAGGCAAATCCTTCCCACATAACCCTCCTCCGTGTTCCAACTGTAGACCAGTCTGACCACCGCCTCCTCAGGTGCCAGAGGTCGATGCTGAGCACAGCGCTTCACCTCACTGCGCTCCTTCAACAGAGGAACCCTCTCCTCACAAAGGAAATAATCGGACGAGTTTCCCGCAGATGCTACAACCTGCGGGAAGGTGAGAGGAAAAGCTTTAGGTGTGTGTGACGCAAGACACCATACAAATGAGAAATCTCTCAAGAGAGTTTCTTCTTCCCAGACTGCAGTCACATTATTCAAGCATCATGAATCTTTATTTCTAAGTTACGAACCATGTCCAGCAGCTGTTTGGCAGTTGTCTGCTCAGTAACGCAGAACACTGTGAAGGGCTCAGGACCAGGAGCTCCATGCACTGTCACCTGGTGCTGCTGGGAGACACGCTTCTCCTCTGAACTGAAGAGCTGCATAGAGAGAAAGAGAGGTGCAAGGCATCATGTTATTTTATTAGACCGTCTCTCTTGCTGTATTCACAGTAACGATGCTGCTAGCATTTTTTAAAATAAATTAATAGGTCTGTGACATTTGAAGTTTTAAAAGTGCAGTTAACAGATCAAACCTAGTCTGAAACCCTGCAAACTCCAGACCTGACCTGAACGAGGCTTACCAAAGATGAGGGAGTAGCGCCCCCTGCGGGACCTTCCTCTGTTCTGCGGCTGTATATGAATAAGCTGGACACTTCAAGTGGTTCATTATGCTGCGTCCTCAACTGGACATGTCTGTAGCCTGAAACACATACAACCACAAACGTATTTTGACTACACAATGCAATACTACCCAACAGTACCTACACAGTGAAATTGATTTATATCTCTTTTTTTTTTTTTTTTATTCAAACAGTGGCTGTTGCAGTCCCTGGTCAGTAAAGTTCCCTTCTACAGCTTAGATCCATCCTTTTATCTGTTCTACAGCATCTGAGATTCCTACCTGGTTTGAGGGCTTTCAGAGGCAGAGTCCTCTGAGCAGTAGTCTGGGAACTGTTGTTCTCCACCACAGCAAAGCGCAGGAAGCACATCTCTTCAAAGTGCACAGTGAACTGAAAGTGCTCATTCCACATGGGGTTGAGGGTATTGCGGTGGATGGGTTTGGTACGGAAGTGGCAAATGTCGACGGGCATGCCCAGAACATCCACCTCGATGCAGGGGCTGCCAGCGCTGTTAGCGGGACAAACGTTCTGACCAGAGACAATCTGAAAAAAAAAAAAAAGAAGAGAAGAGGAGTGACATGATGACTGAGTAACACTAATAATGCCATGTATGAACAACACTTGCAGTTGAGATTCAGTTTGATTCATCCCTTGGTTTTAAATCAAGCTGTTTTTTCAGTTCATTTGATGAAAACCTTAGCAAGGGCTGAAACCAGACAGTCAGTGAAGTCACTCTGACCTGCAAACAAAGACTTCTTCCCGTCTCTCTCTCTCTCACACACACACATACACACACACACAGAGCCTGTAAGCAGATAATCTGAACCTCACAAATGATCATGAATGTCAGTGGGTAAACAGTGCAACTTGCAAAGAATGTGTAAAGTGTCAGGACAAACTTTCCAAACAATGTTTCATTTCCATTGTAGAAAGAACCCCACGAGTGTGTTCAGCTGCTGAATGAGTCAAAAATTTATGATTTAAAACTTTAAAACCTTTGTTTTAAAACTTATATTATTATTTATTTGTTCTATGCTTTAATTTCAGAGTAGACAGAGACATAACATTGTAAATGTCAGCATCAGCTGGAAAAATGGAGGTAGTATATATGGAGGTACAAATCAATATAAATTCATTTACAATACAGTTCTTACTGAAATTGAGACAAAATGTTCTATAAAAGCAGCACCTTCCGATTACAAAATTATTTGCGAATATGACCCTTTGCAAATGAAATTAGATATATTATGATTCAAGAGTCTGCTTCTAAGAAAATTAATATGCAGCACCCCTGAAATTCAAACAGTACAAAGGAGGCAAGTGGGAAAACATTGACTTGAATAGGCAGGAAGGAAAAGTGCAGATCAAAAGGAGTGATGATGAAAGTGCAGAGAGAAAACTCTCGAGGATGAAGTGGTCATTCTGACTGATCCTCCATTCTGCTCCATATATCATCTTAACTCACCGTCAGGGAATAGACAGCAGGGCTCATTTTCTCCACGTCTCTCTCCATCGGACAGAACTGCTGATAAAGTGAACAGTTACGGTCCCACAGCACCGCTGGCTTCAGAACATAGCCGCAGCCACCGTTGGCCTCAAACAACGCAGTGTTCAACTGCATGGGCAGGTCTGGGTAGAAGAGAACGGGCAATCAATGTTGCTATCAATTTGGCACTTAAGCAGCTAAAGATAAAAGAAAAAGACAGGGATGTGAAAGAGAGAGGAGAAAGAGGAGGGAGAATTAAGAAGAAAGTGCAAAAAGGAGGGGGAAAAAAAACAAGTGAAGCACGTTGGGATAAACAATTCCTTAAAAAGAGCACAATAAGAAATTATTTTATCTGTCACTGTGACACAAGATTTTACATAGACTTCTCATTTAAATACCAAATTTAATCTAAAATTTCTGTTTTGTTTTTTTTCCTATTGAAAATGGGCTGCATTTTTCAGCCACCAAAGTGGTAAAAAGATCAAATTACCTTGGAGTAGAGTAGATTCTTCATTACTACTTGGGATTATGTGATTTTATTTTATTTATAACATTTTTTAAAAACTTAATGAGTGGGTAATGTTTGCTTGAGAGGGACACAAACTGCTAAATTCCTAGACAGCATTGTTGAAGTTAGACGTGATGTTCTCTTGCATACTAAGAGGGAAAAGCATGTCTCCACGCCGTCCTCACCATCTGTCTGATAGTTGAGTGCCACCAGCTGGATTCCGTGCAACCAGAAAAGCAGAGGATTGGGGTTTGTGGAGTCAATCCTGGTGGCTGCCGGGTACGTCCTGAGCAGCTGGCACCCAGTGTGCTGGATCAGCTTCTGAGAGTAGCGCCGGCACAGGCGCTTGGCGGCGTTCTCGTTGACGGAGGAGATGTGGTAGCACTTGGGTGTGCGGATGATGGCGCTGAGAGAGGTGGGGGGGTTGAGGACGGGAGACGTCTGCTGTTCCTCCCAGCTCAGCCGCTCAGTGCCACCTGGAGGCAGGACAGAGAGAGACACACACACATCAGTAGAGGGACATGAAGACAGTGTTGGAAAATGAACATGGACTTTTAAAATGACAGATTTTCCAGGCAACAACAGAAAGTAGTAGGTCAGTATTCAGTTCATTACAGCATGAAATTTAGTTTCACCCATTTTTTAAGTGGGAGTTGTGCATTCTTTTGCTGTTTATTTAAATACACGTCCACCCACTCTTCTTCAGTAACATGCACTTTGAAACCAAAATACATTTATTACTACAATCTGCCTTTTAATCACACATAGGCCCCAGCGTACCTTTCCCAAGGGTGCGGCTCTGGGTCATGACCTCCCCTGTAGTGTTGCAGCGAGCAGGAGCCGTACCAAATATGGACTTCCTGCTCTTTCCCCGATCCTTTCCTCTGCTAGAGCCGGCTGGAGACAGTGTGGACAGGCCTGGGTTCCCACACATAACAAGCAAACAGAGGAGAGAGTGGTCAATAATGAAATACAGACAAACTGGACACCTCACAACGCTAATAATGAATGGAAAAAGATATCTCTTTCTCTTCTTAGTCTCAATTTGTTTCTCAAAATGAAGAAATCATTTTCTCTAAAAGCTGTCACTTGTTCATAATGAGGATGTTGCTCCTCTGACTCGCAAGCGTCGCTTTAAGTATGTTTGTTTTAAAAGCAAAAAAAGATCCTGTTGGATCTTCTTTACAAAAGTCTTGTTTATCAATGGTAATAAAACTAATGTGATTAAATTAAGGATTTATTAAAGCAAAAAAAGCTGCATGTATTCAGATGTTGTTCATCTTAAGCTACTTCGTATTCGGTGTAAAACATCTGTGTCCTTTCCCCAAAGAATATCTGAGATGTGAAATGTGCCATGAATACTTTTAAGATGATTCAAATTTTTGGTTAGTTATTAGATGTAGCATGTCCATCTAACAACACAGCACAGCAACCAGTCTGCTGTCTGTCTGAATTGGGCCAGTCGCCCTGCCTTCTCTTTCTCAGATCTCAGATCCCTGGAAACAGCAAACAAATAAAATACCAGTGGAAACACGGGCGGGTTTATAAGGGCAGATGTCACATAAAGAAAAGAGGAGACAAGCAGAGAAGAGGACACTTGAGGGAGGAAAGAGGAGATAAGAGGTGGATATTTAACGGACAAAAACGAAATATTTAAGATAAATGGTAGCAAGGAATGAAGATAGATCCCAATAAAGAGGAAATAAGAGGTATTTTATGAGGGCACAGAAAGCAGAGTCAAACATCCTGAACTGCTGAACAGAAAGAATTTTCTTGTATTTAGAATTAAACCCATCTTCTAATTTTAACCATTTCAATTTTTGACATATCCATTTAAAGCAAGACAGTTAAAACTGGGATGCACTGCTGTTGTGCTGTTCTGGGACTGACAACACAAAAAAGTAACCATCACTCCCATGGGGACAAAGAGATTCATCATCTTAGTGGGTGTCCTCTGTGGGAGAGGAATGGAGCGTAACGCAGGGATATTAAATATCGCGCAATGAAAAAAATGCAAAAACATGGGGAAAGGTTTGACCTCTGAAATATAACATGGGAGTGGGACAGGACAGAAAAGAGGAGATAATTACAGTGATAGCATGTCAAAAGTTAAAGAGGACAGGGTGGAAGAAAGATTTTGATGGAGGATAAATCATTTTGCACAGGGAAAAGAATGCATGTAGGAGAAAAGAAATAATAAGTGAAAGAATAATAAGTGAAAGAAGAGAAAGGACAGCATTTGACAAAGAGACAAGGTGATAAAATATTCTCTACCAGGGAATTTCACAGCCTGGCAGTAGATGACGAGGTCGGACAACTCCTGGGCAATCTGTCGACTCTCCTTCTTGTTCTGAGGAAGGTAAAACTCCTCGCCCAGCTCCATGTCAAACACCTATGGGTGCAGGTAGATACATGAAAATCACTGTTAACGTTTTACTTGAAGAAGCAGTGATGTACTGCTGAAGCAGGGGCTGGACTTCATACACAGGCAGAAGAGAGTGGGAACAAAGCAGCAGGGCGACATATTTAACCTCAATTCCAGATTCCTATCAAAATTTCATACTTTTAAATGATCAGCTAATTCAGCCTTATCATTTCTTCTCTTATTTTTACCCGTATGCGTTGACCTCAGCATATTCGTACATGTTTTATGTAATCTGCCAGCAAAATGGTTAAGTAAATAAAACCAAAATAAATCACTCATAAGCCTTGGCTTTAATTCAAAAAGCAAAAATAACCACTGGCACCTGGTAACTATAAAAAGGGCTCCATCTTGGGAATATTTTAAATTGAAAAAGTGAAGTAATTCAGTGTAAACACAACCTACCTTTCCTTTGCTCTGCGTGGTGCTGTCAGCCTTCTTCATCCTCTTCGGTATTTCATCAACAGGTTGCTCTTCTTTGTCTGCTGAGCTCTTCCCCTCTGGCTTGTCATCCAGGATGTTATCTATACAGCCAAAACAACATTTTTTTTTTTTTTTTTAAATGGATGATACCTGGGTTTTACACCAACCAAACCGTAGTTTGGTTGGTGTAAAAGCGCAGGATCCTGCACACACTAACTGAACCGGCACGATCCTGCACACACTAACTGAACCGGCAAGATTCAGTGTAGTGTCAGTGTGAAAGACACCTGTCAACCAAGCAAGCAAACATCCAAACATACCTCACTTTAACCCCTTATTTCTTCCTTAAGGACACATTTCTTCAAGATCCAAGTTATATGTTATAAGAACAAAATTATAATAATACAAAAGCATATTAAATGTTATTCCTGCACACTATCTCCAATCCATATTATTTATGTATAGTACAAAAAAAAAAAAAAAATCTGATCCAGTAAAGTAAAAACTTTCCATTGGTGTCCCAGTTGCTCTTGATGTAGTGTGTGAAGTCACCAGTAAGACATATATCAGAAGAGGTAAATTTAGCATCTGGGAATCTACTTCTGCAAAACAGATATTGACTTGAGCTTAAAGGCACTTCCGCAATACTTTGGCATTTCAGCTTGATAGCTGTCCCTTGGTTTGAAGTTTATGTGAAGATTATGTTTTATAGTTGCGTGTTTGTTTTTATATTCTGACCAAAAAGACTGTACTGGTAATTTACACTGATAGGTTGGTGATAGCATGTTTAGTGTGTTTGTGGATGTCAAATTTCCACAGAAGAATAATTCTAAAATTCTACAGTGGTTTATTTCCCTCAGAGATGAACTGTGTCTTTTCTGTATCTCTGCCATCTCAAGTGGGAGCAAAGCTTTGAGCAGGCGGGAACAATTAGAGAATAATTACAAAGGGAAAAGCATCAGCAGTTATCTAGTATATCCCTGACTACATGCACAGCTCATGAGCATGTTCCCAAGAAGAAGCCCTCAAAGATACTGATTTTCAAGGCAATTTCTATCAACTGTAAACAGGAACAACAGTAGGGAGCTCTTCCCTTTGGTCCCATTCCTCCTACACATTAATCGCAGCCAAAACCACAAAAAGAAACATATCAGCTTAAAAATGCAGAGGCATTTTTTTATCATAGACAACTTGTTTAAATCCTGATATTTGGAATCTCTTCCTAAGAACAGGGTTTAGCAACAGAGATGACCCTGAATGTCAGGCTGTAGACAGTAGCCAGAGAAGTGAGCTGAACCAAACTGGGGCAGGAGGGAGCTACTGTTAAACAAGGGATGGTGGCAACTTGGCAGCTTAGTATTCAAGTGTTTGTATTTTCTGGGCCTGCTGATGATGAGTAAGTATGGTGAAATGGAGCCGCTCAGGGTGGAGGGCGGTTTATTTAGTCAGGATGTCTTGACAGCTGACTGGTAGCTTAATATTTGACTAAAAGAAGGTATGCAAAAAGGGTAAGTAGCAACATGGAACCCACGCTATGATGTTTAGATTAGAGAAACGCTTTTCGAAAGGTCCATGACCAGTAACCTCTTCCGACAGGGACAAGCAGAGGGCAGGGATTAGGAAAGAGCAAAGCTGGGAGTGGGACCAGGACAGGGTAGTTTCCCCTGGTCTGTTTTTTAGTGCGGGGGCAGCGTAGGGCCTGAGAAACCAGATGGCTTTGTTTTGTTTCCCTGATGAGCCTGCCCAGCCACTAGCGAGGTCACAGACAAATACAGTATAGAGGGGTGGAGGAAGGGAGGTGATGCATTTGTGGGAGACAGAGAAAGCTCCAGACATCGTATTGTTAAAGCAGACTGACATCCAAATACTCATTCAGTTTTGATGTCATTCACAATTATGTATCTTTTAAGAGCAATCAATGTAGTGTAAAGGTAGACTGTAGTGCCCCCATCCTGACTAAGCACTGTATTTAAATACAGGGAAATGGAAGACATCCAGAAGCATGACATCAAACAACAGGCCAAACACAGACACATACACAAGCACAACACAAGCTCACATCACATTTGCTATGAAAAAAAACAACAGCCAGGTTAGTCTACTCATAGTGAGGGAATTTGATTTAAAGTAGAAGTAATTTTGGATGATGCATGAACAGACTGCATATTAACAAAGTCACATCTATTGACACGTGGCACAAGAAAAACTGCTGCGGCAAGCTGAGAGGACAGGATGCTTGTTGTATTATTGCAATTACGTAACCGTGATAAAACAAGTGTACATCATAACAAACACTCCTGGTGTCTCTGACTATCCACTGTTAGCAATCCAGTGGTAATAAATATGCTTGGATGGCACTTTAATGAGATTCTAAACCCATTATGATTTATAGTAATTGCAAAGTATAGTAGAGCTTAACTTCTCTGCTGTTGTCAAAATAAAGACACATGGTTGCCTTATTTTCAGAGCAGAGGCTGAGGGAGGACGTCTTGCAACACAGGTCATCATTTAAATCCCTCAGTGTTAGAACATTAATTATTTCTAAGCCCTATCAAACTAAACAACCTCCATCGTATTTTTTTCTACTGTCAAATGACTTGAATTGAATTTACATTCACTTTTTACAGGCTTCCAGATATTATACAATATGTAATGGTAAAATTTTAAACTGCTGGTTTCCGTGCAAGATAGCTAAAGTTAAGTAGAACATTGTCTGATTTTGCCCACTCAAAATGCAGGAAGCTAGAAAAAGCTTATAGAGTATGCGGGAACAGACAAGAATCAGTAGCGATGCAGCTCACTGGTGAACATCCACACACCAGTGTTTCCTCTGTAGATATTCTGCAGCGGTAGACACTCACAGTAAAACTCAACTGTAACGTCAGTGTCTAAAAGCAGCACCTTTAATCAGGATACTAAGATAATATAAATATATATATATGTAAATGCTCTAGCTTTGCCAAGAACAAGACGAATCAGTGAGAGACCACCAGCTACCGCTGCAAAACAAAATTAGATGGAAACACTGGTTCTGAAAGAGAGGCGCATCAGAGCTGTGCATTTACCTTCCAGGCCATACGAGGCAGTAGAGGCTGTGAGGACATCAGCTAAGTGGAAAGCAGGCAAGAATATAAAATAGGAAGGGAAGGGAGTGAAAATAGAGTGTCAACATAAAGAGAGACTTAAGCGCTAAAAAGAAGAGAGAAAAAAAGGTGAACAGAAGCTGATTGAAGGGTTAAAACATAAGAATTTACATATAATTAAAATCTTGAAGGTACTTATGTTCAGTTGGGTTTCTGTGTTGATTTTGTGCTGAAATAAAGTATCTGTCTCAGTAGGCATTACAAACCCAACCCGAAGTTATCCTTACCATCTGATAGAGACTCATAGTCATAGTCGTACTCGTCCTCTTCCTCTTCCTCTTCCTCATTGGCGTGGTTGCCAGGCGAACTAACCCCCGGTGACCCGTTGCTAGCCTGGGCCTGCATGTGCGCCAGCTGGTGAGCCTGTTGCAAAATGAGAGCAATCGCTTGTAAAAACTGTATGTGACAAGACCTAATATTTACAAAGATATACCTGTGCCTGAAGTTTGATCCATATCTACCCATTACCTGTAAATATACAAGCTCTTGTCTGCAAACAACCTATGTGTGTGTGTGTATGTGTGTGTGTGTGTATTCTATCGCATACTATGTTTGCAAGGTAAAGTGAGTGAAAATGGTGTGATGACCACATTAGCATCTATTATTTATATGTGACAGCACTCTAATGAACAGTGCTAAATATTCAATGTCCTCATGCTACCTGAAAGCACCATTAAAGGTCGACTTATATTAGATATAAATTATGCACATCCTGCTATAGATGTGTGTATGCGTGTGGACACGATGTCTTTCTCTCTTCACAACCTTCTGTTTGAGTATGTCCACCGGTGCCTGGTGAGCTTTCAGCTTTTTGTTCTTGAGGAGGATCCTCCCCCGCAGCTGCAGCGGCGACGGCAGGTGAGGGTCGTCACTGAAGTCACTTTCAAAGAGGAACCGCGTCACGAGACGCTCCCCAAACACCGTCTAGAATTCAAACATGATATACGGACATCAATAAATAATGTGAAGTACAGATCAGACTGTGCTGTCAAGTGAGAGGGGGAGAGGATAATTCAAAAGCATAGTGAAGGAGAGGATTCCTCAACAACTAAAAAATGAAAGTGCCTTTATCAACACAAAACAAATATAACAAATAAACAAGACCGTGGTGACATAAGCTGCCCAGAGGCATAGAGATGTCTGAACATGAAAGACTTTTCCTTATCAAGCCACTCAGAAGTCGGTCTCCAGGGAGGATGAAATGCTGGGAAGTTTTCTTAGATGAAAGCACAATGATATTCTATGATGTATCTGTCGTGCCCAGATATGTGTGGCCTTGAGTATACAACTTAAAAAAAGAAGAGGAAAGGGACAGTTGTAGCCTGAAGATTAAAAAAGCAAGCCTCTGTCTGGAAGTCTGCCAGTCTGAATGCCCAGAGCAGCTGAGAAAATCTGGTCAAGGAAAACAAATGAGAGAAGCTCTACTCTTGCTCAAAAAGCGCTGTTACAAATGTCAATGAGGAAAACACTTCGTGAAGTAACAGGGTTGTATGAGAAACTACACTGTTTGAAAATGTTCGGTGTGTTCCCTAAATATAAAGTAGGATATTATTAAAAATGGAGCAATCTTTCCTTGATAAAAGTTTTACTGATGCATTTTTTTCAAACTTCATCTGATCAATGGCATAAGACTCACTCACTAATCAACATACCTTGAAGATCTCTGCCATCTTGCGTTGCTGTGGGAGGGAGCAGTGGTTCTCTATGGACAGGATGACGGGCATGTCGGAATTGACAAACGCAGAGCGGTTAATTGCTTCCACCACATCCTGGAGCATCATGGGAGAGATTTAATTCTTAGAAACAGCACTCCAAGCCATATATATGACAATAAAACTCTGTGGAAACCGATGCTAATGAGGTTTACGACTAGATACAGCTTCAGATTGAATACAGGCATTGGTCCAACTTTGATTAGATAAAGTAAATAATACTGATATGCCATTCAAGGGTAACCACCTGGGGAACTGATGCCAGTTGATGCATGTCCTAAAATGCACTGGCTTACTTACACAATAGAGTTTCTGCTTGGACAGCCTTTGTCAAAATTTATATATCTTACAGCAGTACAATTGTATTTGAAGATATGAGTTCTGGAAGCTTCTGCTATTTCCATGCATTGAGGCAAGAGAGCAGCAAGCAAGGAGGGCCAGTGATGGACTGTTTTATTTTTCCAATCAATGCACCACTCTTTTCTGAATTCAATTATTCATATGCGTTTCTAACCTTGAAGGGTATCTTAGTGGTGAGTGTGTGTCCGTGGTAAATAACTGGCATGCCATCGTCTCCATCCCAACAGTCCAGCTCGACGCTCCTGCAGCCTTGCAGCAGCACCTAAGTAACCAACGCATTCACAATTTAGTATCAACAAAAAAAAAAAAAAACATAAGTTATGGATAAAAAAATATTTTAAAATGCTGGGTAAAAACACAGCAAGTAACTGTCTGACTAACCTGACTGTAAAGCTCAACAGAGGACTCTCCTTTCAGCTGGTGTCCAGTCAGATATGTGTTATGAGAAGATTCAATGTAGTAGTAGGACAGAGGATAGTGCAGCTCCTCTGGGTTCATTTGGGATTCCTCGTTACAAGAAGCAAAGTTGTCCTTGTCCATCAAGTATCTGGCATGGACAGAGGGATGCTTACATTACATTTTAAATTCAAAAACACTTTAATTTGTTTAATTAATCGCCACTGTTGTGTAATACAGTATGAATTTAGTACATACTTTAATTTCGTTTTAGCTCTGAAGTTAAAATATATTCATTTTTACTGAACCTTGCAAAACCTTCAAATGACATCCAGCCCATTTGTCTCATGCTTGATGAGGGCTCAAATTTCTGCAAGAGAAAAAAAAACCCCACTTCATTAACGTTATTGATCAACAGTCCTTTTTACTTCCTTGTGTTATCTCATTCACCTTGGCAAATATAAAAATCTATCAGGGGATTCCATGTCCTTCTCTCCCTCCCTAACCACAGTATGCAGTACGTTCTTCTTAATCATTAATCCATTTAAGGTTAATAAAATAAGAGTCATCCTGAATTCATTTATCTATTCCCTGATCCCTCAAAGCTCCAGACTTTACCTGGATAATGCTGAGAATCTCATCGTAGCTCAGATGCTCCCTCTGACAGTTGGTTAAAAAGTCATTGAGCTGGGGGATAGCCAGTCCCAAGACACCTAGAGATGCGTTCTCCACTCCAGTCCCGTTGGTCACGATGCTGGCTGCTGCAATGGCGTCTGAGATCTGCTTCTGGTTGTCGGACATCTGCTGCCTCGTCCGGATAAATAGGCCAAGATCAGAACCGTTGCGGGTTAGTAAGTCTGCAGAGGAGAGGAAGAGATTCGGTGAGAGCGGGAGAGAGGAACAGAGGAATGCTTTTGTATGTGTTTTTATTCTGCTAACAATGTATAAATGAATATAACCGAATATTGTACCAAGGTCTGGTTGTAGCCCCGTGTCTTTGTCGTCTATTCTGAGGTTGGTGTAGAGAGGAGCTGACTCTGGACTTGATCGACTGCAGGGGACAGCGAAGGTGTCAAACAGCTCCTTCAGGTCCTTCCTGCTTCGAATACTGTGAATATGCAGAAGTATTGTCTGTTTAGTTTTGCAGTCAGAAGACGTGAACTTTGGATCACATCACCGAAAATGAAATACATTTGTTTCTTTTGTGGGCAAAAATGAACTCTTACATTTATACACTGGCATTCAATAAATTCCTTAACATTTCATAATATTCAGTTTTTTTTCTTGTGAAATTTGGCAGTTTTGTTGAACCTTGTATGAGTTCATCTCAGTTCAAATGACACAAAAGTTTAAAGAGTTTGAGATTCATAATTAACACTTCAAGTAGTCACTGGACAAATTTTGGCTGGGTGGCTAAATATACTGTAATATATTTCATCTACCATCTTTAAGAACTAAATCAGGGTTTTTGAGTCGCTGATCCACTAAAGCAGATCCATTTTCTCAATGTGGCTGTGGCTGAGCAAGTGTGGAATTTAAGAGGAAACTGCTGGGCAGCAGATGAGAGGATTTACTACAATCTAAGAAATGTAGGAGGACTGGTATGAGAATAATCCATTTCTTATCAAGGAAAAACATTGTTTCCTTTGATTTGACAGGGAAAAAATATTATAGAAGCTAAATATTATACAGAGAAGAATCTTTGGAAAATATCCTAGGCATGATAAACTTGAGAGGCATTTGCTGAATTTATTTGATCTCACTGTCTTTAGTTGCTATTGACAAAAGTACAACATTTATATAACAAAAGGGAGTGAGATGGCAAAAATGCTGAACAGTGTAGAAAATACACATATCAATGCTCCAGGCCATAATTGAATATCGGATGGTTACATATAACCAGAAAAATGTGTTTGATCCAGGTTTTAGTTTGGCTAGATAAAAACAGAAAAATACTTATCAAACAATCAAAACGTTTGAATTCAGGCTGCCAAGCTGATATGTGAATCTGTTCTTTATGGACAGAGTCTAACTCTGGAGGATCTTGCAGAATTTTTTATTTATTTTTTTGTTATTTACCTGAATGACTTGAAGAGCTCAACAAACTCAATGAAGCTCATCGTGCTGTCGGAAATCATGAGGTTCTGGAAGCCTTTGAAACAGCCTTTACCCCGGCCGTGCCACGATCTGCTGCTCCAGGCCCTACAACCCACAGAGAAAAGGAGAAATAGCTTAACCTGAAATGAGGGGGTTAGTGGGGGTCAGACTTTCACACCTCCAGTCTTCACATACAGTACATACCCTGGCTGTGACTTGGCAGTTCCAGAAAGGATGGGAGAGGATTGTGGGCGGGACTGGTTGGACCCTGCCATGCTGGAGGAAGAGGAGGAGGAGGAAGAAGAAGCTAGCAATCCAGGACTCTTACTGGATGAGAGGGAGAATGGTCCAGGGAAGCTGTCCTCTGTGGAGGCAAAGAGGATTAAGTGTAAATAAACATCATATAGACATAATACAGGACTACAGGAAATGATGTCCTGTAAAGATTGTTTTACTCCTTTATTAGGTCTTTTCAATTCAAATCAAATCAAATTCACCTGGTCTTGTTGCTTTAGTGTAATACATATAATCTAGCTACATTTTCATTTAGCATACATCTGTGAAGTTTTGATTCTTTCAGTGAATTTAAGTGGTTCCTGAAAATGTCACCTGGATCTTCTTGGTCGATGCTGTCAGACTCCGGTCCGTTACGATACAGTCCCTCCTTACAGCTCCGTGTTTTTCTGGAAACCATCTCGTCATCTGTGGCGTCCCCACTGTCTCCCTGTGTTGGGTGTGTAAAACACTTTGTTAAAAGCCAACACCTGCACTCTACAATAGAAAAACTAAATATG
This sequence comes from Toxotes lorentzi, assembly GCA_037833715.1. Lineage (NCBI taxonomy): Eukaryota > Metazoa > Chordata > Actinopteri > Toxotidae > Toxotes > Toxotes lorentzi. Next base: position 9,319,189 of record JBBMJY010000014.1, read on the forward strand.
TATGAGTTGGCAGGTTAAACAGGAAATATACGTCAGGGTGGGCTGACCTGTATGTCTCCTTTGCAAACAACTTAAAAAACTTAAAAAAAAACCCCTTTAATCCTAAAAAAAAAATAAATAAATATAAAAAAAACACTTCAACTCTCCCGGTACTGACCCTGACAAGGACCTTCTTCTTCTTCTTGGCCTTATCGTTGATGCTCAGAGGGCTGTTTTTCTGGGCACCAGGTTTCTCCACTCCACCTGTACTCATGTTCCATCTGCGCCCTCCAAACAGCTCAATGGCCTGGGCTAGTGTGGGGCCTTCGTACCTGCCATCCTCCTAACAGAAACAAACACAATAACACGGAGAGAAAGGGAGCAAACACACAGATAGCATAGGTAAAAGTTAGCGGAAAGCCACTCATCCTTTAATTTCAGGTAAACGTACAAAATCCTCCCTTTTCATGACATCCTCTGCTGAATGAATTTTAATGACTGCATTAGAAAATTCAACTTTCACAATGAATGTTTCACAAAAAAGAAATGAAGAAAAAAAAATCCAGGGCACATTTTACTTTAAAGAGAAAGAAAAGCAAAAAACTTCCGACACTGATGGAACTGACTGTGTGCAAGCAATGTATTGCCAAGGAAACATTGTTCAGTTCAGAGTATACCTACCTGGTACAGACTGACATACTGCCTCCTCAGCCACTGCAACCTTTGGTCAGGAAACTTCTTCAATTTTCTGGTTGCATTCACCAGCTCTGACAGGCCCTTGTGAAGCATTCGTGCCGTGTGATTGGGGGCCACAAAGTGAAGGAGCCTATTGGCAGGGGTCAAGACATCAGTAAAAATATGTATGAAATGGAAGGCAGTTTCTCTTCTTCTTACCAATTAGCATTGAAGCAATGCGCTAGTGTTCAAAAACTGGATTTCAAAGTAGGATGCTTGTAGCAACAAGGCACTAACCTGTTGTCAGTGGTACTGAGACCGTAGAGGAGGCTGAGACCGTTCTCCTCCACTGTCATCTGGCTCAGCTTGTTTTGCAAACACACGGCATGGACGTCCACTCCCTGGTGACCCAGAAACACTGCCTGCACATTCAAGTAAACACAATATTACGATGACTGTCAAAGGCTTTTCAAACACAAAACTGATTACTAATCCTGAGATGATGATAAATGAGTATTCTTCCAATGCACATTTATGAATCTTGAGTAGTAAATAACCATATTTGGAACAATAAAGCTTGATTTCCTGTCAACTATATAAACTTAAAGAAAAATTTAAAGACATAATTTTTGCTTGCTTTAAAAAAATACAAATTTATATCTCTACACTAGGACTTTTTTTTTTGCTGTCTAGATATCAAAACAACATCACTATATTCAACAAACCTTCACCACTCCCAGGTCCAACAGGCCTTCTGCTAGTCCTGCCACTACAGTCTGTCCTAATCCCAGGGGTTGTTCTGGAGGAGAAGCCCCAGCGCTTTGAGGCTTGCCTGCCGTAAATCAACACATTTATGATGTGTTTGAAATGTAGTAAACGCACAAACGCACACATTTACAACCAGTTTAAATTGTATGTGTAACTAAAGACACAGGGCTTCCCTACTTTGGGTAAACACATTTACAATATCTTTAAAACATAATCATGACACAGTTGTTTAAAGAGTAATAATGAGAGAGGAAATGGGGCTTGTCTGTCTGGGATATAAACATACTTATCATGTTGAAAATATATTGATGACAGACAAAATTTGATTACATAACTCAATTACAGGTGGTTTAACATGGTGTAAACAACAGCAGAGGAGACAACCATGTCTTTTAAATCATCCTGAGATGGTTTTAATGAATCTCAGTCAGAATTTACCCCAGGTAAGTGTTGTGTTGTCAGGTTGTAGTCGCAGCAGACAGCGAGCTGTGAGGTGGCTGTCCTGGTCGTAGTGGATGACTGTAGCCCCCTGAAGCAGAAACTGGTGAACGTCTGGTTGTAGCGACAGCACGTACCTAGAAAAAGAGAATACAGAGAGTGTGGAGTGTTGAGCTAGCTGTACATTTTTGTGTGAGTGTGTGTGTGTTTGTTTCTTACCAGGGAATGAGCTCAGTGCCATGGCTGAAAGCTCTGTGTGTCTCCTCAGTCCCCTGAAACTCTACCTCCTTCACCACCGGCTCAGACGACAAGTCACCATCTGAATCCGACAAGTCCCCGACCATGAACCTGAGGATGGATAGAAGTTGGATTCCAAGAGAAGAGATGCAGTGTGAGATAGATAAAAAAGGAATTAAAAAAAAAAAAAAAAAACAACTAAAAATTAAGTGTCTGAATTCTGAGGTGTTAGCTTACTGATGTCCTCTGGAATCTGCAAATACATCAGTTTCTATGTTCGATTTCAACTACTGCAGCAAGTGTGTTGAAGCAGCTATCTAGAAAATGCATTGAGGTCTAGTCAAAAGTAAGCACTGACCTGCATCTACAAGTACAACAAACAGCATACAAACATACTCTGGACTGTAGTGCATCGGTTGAACAAGCCAAAAAAAAAAAAAAAAAAAAAAAGCATCATGCATTTGTCATTGCACATTCCTTGACTACTAACAGCTTTTATTCAAACTGCAACTGAAACCATGTTTAGGAGAGGTTAGCCAACATTGCTCAAACTCCTGAAAACTCTTATAATCACTTACAAGACACGGTTTGATTCTGGCGGTGTCCTAAATGAATGGGAACTATGGAAGGGGAGAATGGGACAAAGAAGGAGGAGAGGAGGAGTGAGAAGAATAAAGAGCGGACAGAGGTTTTGACACACGTCCTCAGAAGTGAAAATAAAAATAACAAAAAGAGGATGCCTGTGGGAAAGATAACAGGAACACAGGAAAAGAACTCCAAAAACTCTGAGTAAGAGAAATGATATTTATCTGCATCTGAGCACAGACGGACGAACAGCATGCCCCTAGCCAGAGTTAAGCAGTGCTATCCTGAGCTCTAAAGTGAGATAATAACTCAGAGTCAAAGAAACTGTCTAGAAACAAAGGGAAGATAATCCAGGTTTCCTTAGTACAAACACCACAGCTCAAACTTCAAATTAAATCAGTTTTCTAACAACATTTCATATCGTGTGTCCAAATTCCAGCAAGCTACCTGTCACCAGTGTGCTGAAAAGTACCAGAGCTCTGTTCCTTCCTGCCCTGACAGGAAACCAACCTGTTATCTTTTTTCTCTGTGACTCAGGAGTTTATGTGAACAGCATCTCATCTCCATAACAATCTGTAAATATGTCCCTTCACAAACCCGTTATCTTGTGCCAATATTTATTAAAGACTGTGAGAGAGAAATGACCCAGAGTGAGATACTGTACAGATAAACTTTAGTGAGCATCCAGTTCGTTCGGCCTCAGAACTGAGCTGTGAATCCTATGAACAAACAGGAAAATAAAGATCGCCATTTTGGACACAGAACAGCAGAAAGGGTCACAGTGCTAAACAATAGAATAGTTCCAGTCTACTTTAAAGGAGTGGTTCACCCAAAAATTAAAAATAGAAGAAGGGTGCCTTAACATTCTTCTGAAGTGTTTGGTGAAGTGATATGTGTGAAAGGAAGTATCAATGTATCAATGTATGAAAGGAAGCAAATTACTAGGTATAATTACTAAAAAATATTTTTTATAATTTTTAATTTTTATATTTTCTACAGAAAAGTTTTAAAATATATTTTATTAACATTTTTAATTATAATATTTATTTTTTAATTTAATTAATATAATTTAATTTAATATTGAATATTATATTTTTTTAAACAAGAAGCCAGCATGAAGAAGTACAGTTTAACAACAGTAAACAAAATGTGACAGCAACTATGTAAGCAAGTCATACACGATGTCTTGATGGACTGGGTCAAATGCTATTTGTCATTTGATACCAAACTGCATGTCTTAAAACCTTAGTCACAACTTGCACAACATCCCCCACACATGGTAAAAACACAGAGATCGTCCTTCAGCTGGATGGGTTAAAGACCCTGTGACAGAAAACATTCACCCTTCTAAGGTTAAACAAGACACAAACTTTTTAAGAGTTCTGGAACCACGGTTTAGCACTTGGAGAGAGAACTGTACACTGAAAGAACCCTGAACAAAATGGGAATAAAATGTAGAATGAAAAGGGAAAAAAAAAACAAGTGCACTGACTGATTGCGGCAACGGTCCCTGAAAGAATTGTTTCTTGATGCAGGGGACGGGCCAGTGGAAGAGGGACTGGTGGACGCCTCATCAGGATCCTCCGCCTCCAAACTACGATTACAAGATCTAAGGAACAGAGAGAGGAGAGTCAGAAGAGAGTCAAATGATAAGTAGAATAAAAAGGTACAAATTCCAGGGAGTGAAGCAGACAGATAATTAAGTAAAGATCCAAATATTATCATCAGTCAAAAAGTATAGACGCAGTCTTTACAGGACATGTTTTCAAAGCTGAAGTATACCTGATAATCTGGAGGATGTTGCTGACAGTGGCTTCTTTTTCTGGGACGTGTAGACCATTTGAACCAGACCGTGACATGAAGTTGTGCTGGCCGCTGTAGTCAGACACAAACTAGAGAAAGAAAGAAGACATGTCTGATTCTTATGGCTTGGATCAGTTGCACGAGATGTGTGTCTGTTTGTGTATGCTTGCAGATGTAACTGTACCTCTATAGGGTCGTCTGTGTTGTCTGGAGGTGGTTTAAGGCTAATGATGCTTGCTGTCCCATCTAACGCGTCACTCAGCTCCTTCAGAAAAACCCCACAGAATGGCACAACCTGTGGTGTAGGGACACGACAGAGAAAACGCATCGTGTTGTGGCTTTTTACTCTTTGTCATTGAAGCGGCCAGAAAAGAAAAACATATGTGAACTGTTATAGTAATGAAACAAATGCATACTGAGGTGGTCATTCAAGAGTGACGTGCATGACAGACCATTACATTCCCAATCATCACCTGAATAAACAGCAACCCACCTTGCATCCTGGGATATTGAGAGCTCTGGTCACAACTTTCTTGTACTCAGAAGAAGACTCGTGCTGAGCCATGGCGTCCTTTAAGCTTCTCATGGTGTCGATGTCTGACTGGTCCATAAACTGCCACATCTTCAGCACTTTACGAGACCTGGAAGAACAAATGAAACTCTCAGTCAGCTGTATGTTTGTGAGCACAGAATGATTATGTGAGCATATCTGAGAGTGTCTGTCCGTGTGTTCCTTAAAACCTGAGTCCTGCCAGGAACTCCATGACACCGTTGTAGTTTCCCATGTTCCAGCAGCATTTAGCGACGTGGACTAGGTAAGAGAAAACCTCTCTCTTCTCCTCCATCGACCCTGCTGTCAGGACCAGCCACGTCACCCACGAACTCACCTATCGATACAGAGTTTTGCATATAACAGTACTAATAGTAACTAACACACTCAAACTAATAAACGAACAGTAGTATTCTTGAAGTCGCAGCTTCACTGCCAGATTTATCACCCAAGAACTAAGCAGAGTAAAGTCATGACTCTTGTAGAAGGTCACATTTTTAAAAAGTTCCTTTTTTCAGGACTATTTATTTATTTAAATTTTACTATCCATTTTTAATAATCAAAATAGACATGTTTTAATGAAAACGTAAAATTGACCCCCCTATGGTGATAAAACATCCCATAAGCCTTAGTATTGATACAATATGCTGCATGTAGATACCTGAAAATGTTTTTACACCGAGGCTGATTGGACGATGTACATGAAGGTTGACTTGTAAATGTGTTAAAACCCAGCGAACAGGAGACAAGGTCTACAGCCAAATGACAGAAAGGAAACTCCCTGTTGTGTGTGGTCTTGCTTGCACTTTGGGTATGGCGACTTGTGTCTAAAGTGGTAAAGTATGCACAGGAGCATGCCAGCTGGCCACACACACACACACACACACACACACGCACACACACAGAAGAAAGAATGAGATCAGATCTCTATCAGCTGCACTCCGTCTCTGCTCTAACTGCCCTAAAGCACACGCAAAAGACAGAAACCAGATATTTATCACGGTCAGCTTCCTTTCACATTCTTTGTGATGGACACACACACCTCCCTGTACACCTATCTTTGTGGGGACCTATCACTGACATTATGCATTCTCTTTCACGAACCTTAACTATCACAACTGAATGCCTAACTCCAACCTGCACCCTAACCTAAACCTAATTCTAACCATAATCCTAAAACCAAGTCTTATCCCTTAAACAGTCATTTAATCCTTCAGGGTCCAGCATTTTGGTTGTAGTAGTAGGCTCCCGGTTTTCAGACCCCATAAATATAGTACAGCCTAAAACAAGCCAACACACACACAAACTCACTACACAGGAAAAGATCCGATTTCAATCTGGCTGCTTCTTTCTCTCTAGTATGTGTGCCTCTATGCTTTTGAGCCCCTTGATGTCTTCACACACACACACACAGACACACAGACACACACACAGACACACAGACACACACACACACACACACACACACACACACACACACACACACACACATACACTCAAAGTCCCCAACCCCCTTGCAGGCAGTAAAAAACATCTCCCTGGCCCAGAGATCTATTACTGGGTTATGTAAGGATCTGTAAAGCCCACCACACATCACAGGGCCTAGATAAAGACACACACACACAAACACGTAACAAAGTGCAGTTTTATGTAGAGTTTTTGTCTGAGGATGTTTTCCATTCTGACACAGCCTGATGAAACACAGGTAAAATGTGATCCCCCCTCATCTCACCTCTAACCTCTAAGTGGGTTATTAGACAAGCAAGTACAGAAATCATACATAACATGAGCAACCAAACTGCAACCCTGCCCATGTACAGAATACCGACCTTTTAACATACACTCCGTATGAGACCATAGATACTCACATATCAACCCCAGGCACTTACATATACAATTTAACACACAGTATATACAGACATTTTAGATATGAGGCTGTACATACACAGAAGGTGCTTCATAAACATATAATCTACAGTGTTTGGTAAAATGCTATATTTTATTTGTCATAATTTCACACTCACTCATGTTAATAGTGTTATGGTTTGTTAAGTCTCTCACAAGTCTCCCCTCTCTGGTATGAGTGAAAGCATTCCAGTTTATGCATTCCTGTGCGATAGAAGCGAGGGGCATCTGGAGGGCTGAGGGTGTGTGGGGGGGTTATTGTAAAAATGTAATCCACTGAAGACACTTAAAACTCCTCTAAGCTGTTCTCGCTAATGTAATGTCCTTATTTACTCAAGCTGAGAAACATGAAAAGATAAAACTTGAGTTAAAGTTGCTCCATTTATCCCCCAAATCCTGTAAAATGGATTATGCAGTTGTGTGGAACTACAATATAAATGAGGTTCAAAGTTTATTCTTGACCTTGAAAACAGCAGTTTAGAAAACAACCTCAACACAATCATTTAGTAGCTTTTCTGTAGCTTTAGCTACTAGCTATTAGCTTCATCCACATGGAATTTACCTGTTTGTCGTGACATTGTAGATGCTCAAAATTTCCACTTGCTCTGAGCCCTTAAAGCCGTATCTGCTGGTGATGATCATGTGATACGATCAAAAGCTCCACAGCAGCGACTAAATGGACATAAATGGACAGGGCGGGACTGTTTTCAAGGTCAAGAATGAACTTTGAACCTCAGCTTTTTAGTCAACACAGACAAAAAGCCTTTAAAGTGCACCAGTAAAAATGGGAAACACCTCCAACACAATGGCAACAGGAAATACTAAAATGTAATGGTATACTTAGAGGGAAATGTCACAACAAGGAAACCTGCGTTTAAATGTAGTCATACTTAAAAATACAATCTATTGCAACTTGTAACATTTTTGCCATTGAACTGCAGGAATGTGGCAGAGCATCTTAGGTTGCACTGCTGCATCATAACCCCTCATTGTTGCTGGTATCCAGTTTATCTAGCACAGCGACCAACTAACCAGGTGATCAGTTGACTTAAATGTGAACTTATTCGTTACTATTTGCACAGATCACCTGATTCTCTTCAATTTAAGAGATTCTACCATACAAATGGGATATAATGGTAAACTAATTTTAAAAACATGGTAGCCCCGTCCTAAATCAATTCCAGTTGGGTACCTATGGTGCATGTCCACCCATGTTTCATGACTCAATAAAAGGAAAAATGGGAAATGAACCTTGAATATCATCAACTACGTAACCGTTTTCATGGCCTTGTGACAAACAAACCCACTGCCCTACAGTATCTTTTCTGTTACTCCCCAGGTCTATGCGTGCTAGAATGTGCGTGCCTTGCATGAAAATCCACTTTCAGTCCCTTCCACCGTTATGACATAATGCGGAACCATTTCAGCAGCTGGGTTGAGTTACAGTCGCCATCTAAGCCATTCTGACCGTCTGCAAAGATTTTTGGAACCGCCACAGATCAAGGCACCGTACGGAGTTGGCATCTCTTCTGATATTCCAGATAGCAAAAGTGTGTACTCGGTGTTGTGTGTGAGAGATAATAGACAGGATATGATGATATACTATGTATATAGAGAGAGCGTGTAATAGCAGAGAGGAGCAGACAAGAGCAAACGAGAAAAAAACAGACAAGAGTAAAACAGAATAAAAGGGTTTAAAAAACAACAGCCTCACTTACATGCGTAGCATAGGTATTATCAGTATCAACTTGACAAAAATTCAAGCACGCACACACAAACACACACAGAACTGGAGCTGGGTACAAGCTGATCCCCCCTTTGATGTTTGTCTATGTGTCCATCTGTCTGTCCGTCTGTCTGTCTCCATCTGTGCGCGTGTTATTAGTTAAACTATGAGGGTCAGTTTCTCCTTGATACATGAATTACATAACCAAGGTTGACAGAGAACTATTGCATACTCAGTGCATGAGCACACACTGGTCCTGTCAAAGCTAAACACTCCAGACAGACACAAAGGGGTCCAAACTGTTCACCCTTCCTTGCCTCCAAATGTTATCTTGCCTTATTACTGCATAATCATTTCACTCCCATACATGGCTTGAAAATGAACAGGATCAAAACCATTAGAGAATTTTTCATTTAAATTTACAAAATGCTGTCTGTCAAGTGTGAGGAAAGAAATAAGATGCTAAAACTAATACACTGATAGCCAGAAACAGTAGATCCTGTGCAGGACAGTTGTCAGTTGTTAACCAGAGCGTTAACTTCATGCAGATATTACCTAAATATACCCATATCTTGTATTTTGGAGCATTCCTAATTAAAATGCATTTCCACAAAATCAGTGCCCATGGTGACATCTTAAAATGTCTTATTTTTGCCTAAAACCAACAGTCTAAATTCTTCAGTTTACTAACATAGAAGACTAAAAAAACAAAAAATGTATTCCCACCAAATTCATCATACTCCAAACAAATAGGCATCATATTCCCAGAAAGTTGGGGCGTCCTCATCTAGTGTAAGAAACAAGGAAATGCACTCTTTGTTCCGTCCTCCCCCTCCTCTTCCCCCTGTGCCACAGTCAGACTAGCAATAGGGAGTACCAGGACAAATCCCAGTGGGCTGTGCATCAGTGGGCCAGTGGACCATCAGAAAATCCATAAAGTTTTTACCAGCCCATGAGAGCATGCGGTGTGTGTTCCAGGACTGGGTTCACTTGCGACTCACAACCAAGTTTCAACCCTCACCCTCATGCTGAGGAACACGAAGGAGAGGAAGAGCGGCAGCACCAATAGATGAGCCTGAGGAAAGAGCGGCGGAATGCCTGCAACACAGGTTTACAGCCTACTCACACCTACTATTACAGACCTTCTTGGGGTACAAAGTGGTATCATGAGATGGGCCATGCTGGTGCTAGCTAGTTAGCATGCTAATTTCAGTAGATATCTCTGCAACACGATACATAGCCCACATTGCCCCTTTAACAGACTTTAACAGGCTCCATCAGTGTCCTCAAAGCGAGAATCGCTGTTGTCATTTGACTTTTGTTCCACTGTGCCCATATATGGCTATGACGCACATTTGGGAAACTATTTTTCATGTGTCTCTCCCCTCGCTGACCTAAATGAAAACCATCTGATGTGAAAGGCATGCAACTTAAAGATGACATCATCGTTCCCAATCAATCTCGCTCTCCCTCACTTTCTCTTTCTCACCAGCGCAGTGTTGTGATTGTTTATTCTCAAAGTCACTCACCATAAAGACACAAGGCCTGGGAGAGTAACTTTAGCCAACTTACACCGCTGTGAGTGCGTGCACAGTGTGTGCCTCAGTCGTGAGATGATAAGTTGGTATGAATAGCAGCAAACACAACAGCGTAAAGGAAAACACATTTACTGGTCTGCAGCACTTTTCAACCTTTCACATTCAAATCCATGCATTTTCACTGTCTCTGATGATGTAATTGAGGGCAAGCTACAGACTACTACTTTTTGAGTCAATGTTTTCCCAATAGTTAAGAAGTGCAATAAGAAAAATCCCTGCTGGATTTAAAGCTGAAATTGGCCTAATGACGTCAAAATGTCACTCCTAAAATAGGTGACCAATTTAATAGACTAACAGCCTCATAATCCCAAATACAAACACATTTTATATGAGAGTGTTGCTCACCTCGTTGAACCGTGTCACCAGGTCTTCCACAGCGTTACTTCGCTGAGCACTCTGGGTAGGCATGGTGGGCGCAGACAGTGACGCCTTGAGGTTTGGGTGGTGTTTAGTTTGACACTCGGGACTGCCCAGGTCTCGAGTGAGGAAACAGAGGTAGTCCAAGGGAAAGACCTGCAGTTAAACACAGTAGTGGGGTAAGTATTTCTTATTACCCCAACATGAATGACTGAACATAAACTGGGATTACAATATTGGAAACAAACTCTACGCATGGTCTATTTCTCTTCATCCTTCCTAACTCCTCTTAAAAGAAACATGTTTGTCCAACCTCCTTACAACAACATCTGACTGCATAAATTTATGAATGTGTATTCTTTCCTTAAGATGTCAATAGAATAGTGTTGTTTTTTTATTCAGAATCACTATTTGTCTTTCTGGAACTCTGTTTCCTGTCCAACAAAAACCGCGTAGTACATATTTGACTTTTTGACCCCCAACATGTCTGAAATTCCTCCTACCCGTTGGTAGAGCTGCTGCTCTTGCTCAGTGAGGATGCAGGCAATCTCCTCGGGGAACTGCACAAGGTGTCGCAGCTCTGCCAGCTCCTTGCTGATCCCACTGACACTAGGAGGAAGAGAGCTGCTGCTGGTCATGCTGTTGGCCAGCTGTCGTTCTGAATGGACAAATAAAGGAGGCAGGAGAGACAAGGAGAGAGATCATGAATTTTACATTACTTTTTCGCACATGATATCACCATCTAGCTGGCAGTTTGGTGAAGAGTGTGAGAGAGAGAGAGAGAGAGATAGCATGAAAACAGAGCAAGAGAGATGAAGTGTGAAGGGGAAGGGTTTATACAGTAGAGGGGAAGAGGGAAGAATGAGCTGAACTTGTCAAAAGTACACAAAAGAAAGCAGAGGCTGCTTCTCCCCAGACCAATAAAAAAAAGAAGAGGGAGCAGGGATGAGAAAGAGCAGAGATTAAAAGTGAGACATTATCTCCTCTGACCTCCTCCCTTTCACCGTGAAAGCCATGAGCCTCAATGAAATGTGGATCCATTTTTTCAGGATAACCTGAAAGTCACAAATCTTCTGATCCCTCAGTCCCTGCATACCACACTCTCTCTATCCCCTCGACCAGCCAAAGGAAGCCTGCGCACTTCACCCTCTGGAAGTAAACAGCACTGATCACCTGCCAGTTCCTCTGTTTGGATTTCAGTCAGGTCCATTAGTCTGTCTGTTTATACACATAGGCAGGGGAGGGAGGGGGGGGGGGGGGGGGGGGGGGGGGGGGGGGGGGGGGGGGGGGGGGGGGGGGGG